>JBAKGM010000139.1:13376414-13399099 GCA_037177215.1 Asparagus racemosus
CTCGACCAGGCTGAGGCGCTCTGCCATGGCCGAGGCGCTTGGCCATGGCCGAGTCGCCTGGCCATGGCTCAGCCATGGTCGAGCCCCTTGTGCGCGCGCAAAGAAAAAGAGAAAAGAAAAAGAAGAAAGAAAGAAAAAAAAAGAGAAAAAGAAGAAGAAGAAGAAAAAAAAGAGAGAATTATCTTTTTTTTTCAAAAACCCTATAGCTTTTCTTTTTTGATCAAAACCCTAATTGTGATCAAAACCCTAATTTTTTAATCAAAGCATTAACCATGTACATCTATCCATAGATTAAGGTGGGTTTACCTGAGTAAAAGTGAAGCAGATCTTGTCGCTAATGTATCTTAAATTGAAGGAGACAAGGTGACACAAGGTGAGAAAACAAGAAAAAGGGCAAGGGGTGGGGGCCGGCCTAGGAGAGAGGAAAAGGAGGAGAGGGGCATTTTATAACAGCCCCAAGTAGATACAAACCAGTTCCAATTAAGACTCTAATCAGATCCTAATTAGGAATTCTAGTTAGGGCTCTATCCGGATGCCAAAACGGTGCCAAATCAGCTCGTTAATTGGCTCCTCCTCGCCCCCACATATCTGAGGGATCTCCGACATTTATTCAGCAAAATCATTGCCTCATGAAAGTCACTTTGCATCCGGATCAATTAATGCAAGCCCCGGAAATTCTCCAAAAAGGTATACGAGTATAAACAGTTTCCTATGTTGGGTCGAGAAGTTCCTGGAGATTATTTTCATAAAATATTCTTAAGGATAACTCGATGACACTAATGGATCACCGGGAGTATACAAGCACGAATTGATTCTCCCAGCTTGAAATCTTGAAAAGCAAAAATTATGATCACGCCAGTCAACGCGTCATCACCAAAGAATTCGCCGATCAAAGGTTAGATTCCCGAGAAATTTTGACACCGATCAATGCGTCGCAACGAAGAATTCCCCGATCAACGGATGAGTCTCGGAAAAAGTTTGATGGTCAGTTGAACGACAACTCACCGGTACGAGTCAAAACCAAATCAACTCAATCAGCTTCAGTTCAAGATTCCAACAACGGTCAGACAAAAAATACAGCACTGTGATGCCTTTAGCTATCCTACAAAGCACTAGAGAATCTGAAAGGATTGGAGGGATCAAATTCTAAAGCTTATCTCAGGTTCTGTTATTCTGTTATACCCAATGAAGGTTGGAGCCCATCATATCCAAAGTATCCCAGGCTCGTCTAAAAACGATCGAGGCTGAAACACTTTGGAGGGGGTATCTGTAGGCGTTAAAAATTACATGTCAGTACCGGAACGTGACTCGTGACGATGGATTGCTAGTCGACGATCCATCCGACGATGCGACGAAGAACCGCTGACGACATAAACGCGCTGCAAAATGCATAAAGTGAGTCGATAAACGCAAGGCGTGCAAGTCAGTGAAGCGACGAATCGTGGAATAAATCTAATGACGAAGCTTCAGATCAGCGAGTTTCGACAAAACAAATCAACCAGATTTAAACGTCAACAAGACGGGATCAACCGAACTCGAACGACGATGGAACTGAGTCAACCAAATTCCAGAACTGACGAAACAGTCAACCGGGCTCGGGAATTGAGGCAACCAGATAAACCGGGTTCAAAAATCACCGGAATAGGGTTGCGAGTGAGGCCGAAAGCTGAGAAGGCTCAGCCAAGGCTGAAATCTTTTTGGCTATTACAACAAATATTCAATAAAAAATCGCCTTTTTAAAAGGCTTACAACAAAAATCAACAAAGATTACAACTTTTGACCCTTTTGTGAATAACCGTGGGACCCATTTTTTGGATCCTCACATGCGTGGGATCTTGGCCTGTGCCGAGGACTCTTTTATCTGTCCATGGATCACTGTGTGATCAGATCTAGGTTCTAGATCTACAGATCTGTGGGGATTATTTCACGAAGGAAATAATCACTGACGGGGATCAGCTCACGAAGGAGATGATCGTCAGAGTGGGTGAAATCGACAAAGCGAAGTCACGCACGAACCCTGAGATTAAGATGAAGCTTAATCTAGAGGGTGGATCTGATAGATCTGACCTGGATCTACTTCAACTCCTCTCCTTGATGCGTAGATCTAAGTTGTGGTGAGTTCTTCACGTGCATGAGATCTAGATCTGACTTTTCTTCTTTACGAATGCTCAGATCTGTGCAAAAGGCTCTCACAAGTTTAGGCTCAGACTAAAAATTTTCCAACCTTGAACAATGAGACCCCCCTGGCCTATTTATAGGCAAATGAGAGAGCCTATTTATAGGCAAATGAGAGAGGGGGGGGAAATCAGTTACGGGATCACATGGCTCGACCTTGGCCGAGGCTTGGCCGAGGTGCCTCGGCCAAGGCTGAGGTGGCTGGGCCTTGGCCGAGGTGACTCGGCCAAGGCTAAGCCATGTGATCTCGTAACCAATCCCCCCCCCTCTCACTCTCTCATTTGCTTATAAATAGACCAGGGGGGTCTCATTGTTCAAGGTTGGAAAATTTTTAGTCTAAGCCTAGACTTGTGAGAGCCTTTTGCACAGATCTAAGCATTCTTAAAGAAGAAAAGTTAGATCTAGATCTCGTGCACGTGAAGAAGTCGCCACAGCTCAGATCTACGCATCAAGGAGAGGAGTTGAAGCGGATCTAAGTCAGATCTATCAGATCCACCCTCTAGATTAAGATTCGTCTTAATCTCAGGTTCGTGCGTGACTTCGCTTTGTCGATTTCACCCACTCCGGCGATCATCTCCTTCGTGAGCTGATCCCCGTCGGTGATTATTTCCTTCATGAAATAATCCCCGTAGAACTATAGATCTAGCACCTAGATCTGATCACGCAGCAGTCCACGGATGGATGAAAGAGTCTCCAGCACAGGCCAAGATCCCACGCAAGCGAGGATCTGAAAAATGGGTCCCGCGTTTGTTCACAAAAGGGTCAAAAGTTGTAATCTTTATTGATTTTCATTGTAAGCCTTAAAAAAGGTGATTTTTTATTGAATATTTGTTGTAATAGTCAAAAAGCTGTAACGAGTTCAATCAATGACAATCACACCAACTTTCCCCACGAACAGTTTCGACGTGTAGGGGAACAATTTTTAAGAAGCCAAAATACATGTCTTCATGAGCTATAACTCATAGCTTTTGGCCATTTTTAGTGGTCTCGACCCGTAGGTAAATAATTTTACGAAAGACAAACTTCATAAGCTATAACCCACGATTTTTAGCTTTTTGATTGGTTTTGACAGGAGGCAAATAATTTTCCAGAAGCTAGCATTCACGACTTCATAAGCTATAACCCACTATTTCTGGTCATTTTAAGTGGTTTTGACACGTTTCTAAAGAATTTAGAATTGACCAAAATTAACAATGTCATAAGTTATAACCCATGATTTTTTTTTACTATTTTTAGTGGTTTCAATGTATAAATAAATAATTTCCTAGAGACCAAAATTCACGATTTCTTTAGCGATGACCAACAATTTTTTGCCTTTTTAGAAGTTTCATCCCATTAAAAAATTATTTCCTAGAAGCCAAAATTATTGATTTCATGAGCTATAACCCACGATTTTTGGCCATTTTTAGTGGTTTTGACCCACTAGCAAATAATTTTCTGAAGGCCAATATTCATGATTTCATGAGCTATAATCCGCAATTTATAGCCATAGTTTTTTATTTCGACTCGTTGGTAAATAATTTTCACGATGCTAAATTTTAGTATTTCATGACCTATAACTCATAATTTTTTGGTGATTGTAGTAGTTTCGACGTGTAGGCAAATAATTTTCCAGAGGACAAACTTTACAATTTTATGTGCTATATAACCCATGATTTTTAGTCTTTTTTACTAGTTTTGACCGGTAGACAAATAATTTCCCGAAAAATAGCATTCACGACTTCATAAACTATAACCCACGATTTCTTATCATTTTTAGTGGTTTCAACCTGTTTCCAAATAATTTCGCAAGGGTCGAAATTCACAACTTCATGAGCTATAACCCACAGTTTTTGGCCACTTTTCGTAGTTTCAACTTGTAGGAAATGATTATCCCGCATGTCAAATTTCTCGATATCATGAGCTATTACCCATAAGTTTTAGCCATATTTTGTGGTTTCAACCAGTTAGCAAATAATTTTGTGCGCTATAATTTATGATTTCATGAGCTATAATCTACGAGTTTTGGCCATTATTAATGTTTACCACATGTAGACAAATAATTTCTTTGAGGCCAAAATTCATGATTTCTTGAAGTATAACCCATGATTTTTTACCATTTTTAGTGGTTTCGTCCCATAATCAAATAATTTCCCTGAAGCTAAAACTTATGATTTCTAGCCATTTCTAGTGGTTTCGACCAATTACGAAATAATTTTGCAAATGCTAAAATTCACAATTTCATGAGCTATAACCCATGATTTGTGACAATTTTTAGTGGTCTCAACCTGTAGGAAAATAATTTCTCGGATGTCAAAATTAATGCTTTTATGAGCTATAATCATTTTTTTGTAGTTTTGGCCCATTAGCAAATAATTTCCTAGAAGCCAAATTTCACAATTTCACAATTGCAAATGTCAAAATTAATGCTTTTATGAGCTATAACCATTTTTTGTGGTTTTGACCCATTAGCAAATAATTTCCTAGAAGCCAAATTTCACGATTTCATGAGCTATTACCCACGATTATTTGCTAGTTTTAGTGGCTTCGACCTATTGGCAAATAATTTCTCAATGGCTAATAGTCACGATTTCAGGAGCTATAACCCACGATTTATGGCCATAGTTTGTGGTTTCAACCTGTTGGCAAATAATTACGGAGAGGCAAAATTTTAAGATTTCATGAGTTGTAACCCTTCATGTTTTGGCATTTTTAATGGTTTCGACCGGCAGGTAAATTATTTTCTAAGGGGCAAACTTTACGATTTCATGAGCTATAACCCATAATTTTTAGTGGTTTGGACCATATGGGGAATAGTTTCGCAAAATTCACGATTGCATAAGCTATAGTCCATAATTTTTGGTCATTTTTAATGGTTTCGACATGTTGGCAAATAATTCCCAGAGGTTAAAATTCAAGATTTCATGAGGTATACCCCATATATTTTGGCCAATTTTAGTGGTTTCGACTCGTAGGCAAATAATTTTTTGGAAGCCAAAATACACGTCTTCATGAGCTATAACTCATGATTTTTGGCCATTTTTAGTGATTTTGACCCATAGGTAAATAATTTTCCGGAAGCCAAACTTCACGGCTTCATGAGCTGTAACCTCGAATTTTTTACCTTTTTAGTGGTTTCGACCCGTAGGCAAATAATATCCTGAACACCAAATTTCATGATTTTGTGAGCTATAACTGATGATTTTTGGCCATATTTTGTGGTTTCAACCCATTGGCAAATAAATTCATGCACTATAATTTATTTTTTCGTGTGTTACAAGCCACGAATTTTGGCCATTTTTAGTAGCTTTGACTTGAAGGCCAATATTTATCGGAGGCCAAAATTCACATTTTCATGAGCTATAACCGATTTGTTTTTGGCCATTTTTAGTGATTTCCACCCGTAGGCAAATAGTTTCTTGCAAGCCAAACTTTTCTACTTCATGAGCTATAACCCACAGTTTGTGGCCATTTTTAGTAGTTTCGACCCCTTCGCAAGTAGTTTATTGGAGGCAAAATTCATAATTTCATGAACTATAATCCACAATTTCATGGGTTAGAGTAAAATAATTTCTCAGAGGTCAAAATTCACGATTTCATTAGTTATAACCCACGATTTATTACCATTTTCAGTGGTTTCGACCAATAGGCAACTAATTTCTCAAAAGCTAAAATTTACAGCTTCATGAGCTACAACCCATGATTTTTTGTCCATTTTAGTGGTTTCAACCCGTTGGCAAATAATTTCCCGAAAGTCAAAATTCACGATTTCATGAGTTATAACCCACAAATTTTGGCCATTTTTAGTAGTTTCGACCCATTGGCAAGTAATTTGAATAAGGCTAAAATTCATGATTTCATGAGCTATAACTGATGACTATCGGCCATTTTTAGTTTTTTTACCCGTAGGCAAATATTTTCCAAAAGCCAAAAATTATGACTTCATGAGCTATAACCCACAATTTTTGGCTATTTTTTTGTTGTTTTGACCAATAGGAAAATATTTTTTGAAAGTGAAAATTCATGATTTCAAGAGCTACATCCATGATTTTTGACCATTTTTAGTGGTTTCCACCTATTGGCACATAATTTCCTGAAAGCCAAACTTCACGATTTGATGACCTATAACCCATAATTTTTTAGCATTGTTAGTGCTTTTGGCCCATTGGCAAGTAATTTTTCAAAGGCTAAATTTACGATTTCATGGGCTATAAATCATAATTTTTGGCTATTTTTAGTTATTTTGACCCATATGCAAATATTTCCCAAGAGCCAAATGTGATGACTTCATGAACTGTAAGCCACAATTTTTGGCCATTTTTACTGTGTTTGACCAGTTGGCAAATAATTTCGCCAAGGCAAATATTCATGATTTCATGAGTTATAATCCACGATTTTTAGTCATTTTTAGTGGGCAAGTAATTTCCTAGAGAACAAAAATTCATGATTTCATTAATTATTTACAATTTTTAGTGGTTTTGACCCATTGGCAACTAATTTCTCAAAAGCAAAATTCACAGCTTCATGAACTATAACCTACAATTTTCAGCCATTTTTAGTGGTTTCAACCCGTTGGCAAAAAGTTTTTCTGAATGCTAAAATTCATGATTATATGAGCTGTAGCACTTGCCATTTGTAGTGGTTTCAACCCTTTGGCAAATAATTTCTCGAAAGCAAAATGCATAGCTTCATGAGCTAAAACCCACATATTTTGGCCATTATTAGTGGTTTCAACCCATTGGCAAAAAGTTTTTCTGTATGCCAAAATTCACGATTATATAAGCTATAACTCTTGCCATTTTTAATGGTTTCGACATGTTGGTAAATAATTTTAAAAAGACCAAAAAATTATGATTTCATGAGCTATAACCCACAATTTTTTATAATTTTTAGTTGTTTGGGCCCGTAGGCAAATATTTCCCAAAAGTCAGATTTCACGACTTTATGAGCTAAAACCCATAATTTTTGGCCATTTTTTGTGGTTTCAATCCGTTGTCAAATAATTTCCTAAATATCAAAATTCACGAGTTCATAAGATATAACCCATGATTATTGGCTATTTTTAGTTGTTTGACCTGTTGGTAATAAATTCAAGTAGGCCAAAATTAATGATTTCATGAGCTTTAACCCATGATTTTTTTACCATTTTTAGTTTTCTTGACACGTAGGCAAATATTTGCCAAAAGCCAAAATTCATGACTTCATGGGCTATAACTCATGATTTTTGACCATTTTTAGTGGTTTAGATCTATTGGCAAATAATTTTCCTAATACCAAAATTCACGAGTTTATGAGATATAACCCATGATTATTGGCTATTTTGAGTTGTTTCGACCCATTGGTATTAAATTCAAGAAGGCCAAAATTCATGATTTTATGAGCTATAACCCATAATTTTTGGCCTTTTTTAGTTGTTTTGACATGTAGGCAAATATTTGTCAAACGCCAAAATTCACGACTTTATGAGCTATAACCCATGATTTTTTGCTATTTTTAGTTGTTTTGACATGTAGGCAAATATTTGCCAAAAGCCAAACTACATGACTTTATGAGCTTTATCCATGATTTTTGGCCATTTTTATTAGTTTCGATCTGTTTGCAAATACTTTCCCGAAGGCAAAAATTCACATCTTCATGAGCTATAACCCATGGATTTTTGCTATTTCTAATGGCTTCAACCCGCTAGGATATAATTACCTGGAAGCCAAACTTCACTATTTTATGAACGATGACCCATGATTTTTGGCTATTTCTAGTTGTTTCGACCCATTGACAAATAATTTACCGAACGTCAAAATTCATAATATTATGAGCTATAACCACGATTTTTAGCCATTTTTAGCTGTTTCAACTCGTGGGAAAATATTTTTCAAAATCCAAAACTCACGATTTCATGAGCTATAACCCATGATTTTGGCCATTTTTAGTGGTTTCGACCAGTTGGAAAATAATTTCATACACTATAATTCATGATTTCGTGTGCTATAAGCCATGAATTTGGCCATTTTTTGTGGCTTCGACCTATAGGCAAATATTTCTCAGAGGCAACAATTCACAATTTTATGAGCTATAACACAGTTTTTTGGCTAGTTTTAGTTATTTCAACCCGTAGGCAAACAGTTTCCCAGAAGCCAAAATTTACGCCTTCATGAGCTATAACCCACAATTGTTGCCCATTTCTAATGATTTCGACCCGTTTGTAAATAATTTATCATAGGCTGAAATTCACAGTTTCATGAACTATAATCCACAATTATAAGGGTTAGAGGCAAATAATTTTCTGGAGGCCAAAATTCACTATTTTATTAGATATAACCCACGCTTTTCTACTATTTTTAGTGGTTTCGACCCGTACGCAACTAATTGCCTAGAATCCAAAATTCACAACTTCAAGAGCCATACCACGATTTTTTGGTCATTTTTAGTGGTTCCACCCCGTTGGCAAATAATTTATCATAGGCCAAAAATCACGATTTCCAAAGCTATAACCCATGAATTTTGGCAATTTTTAGTGGTTTCGACCTGTTGGTAAATAATTTTAATAAAGCCAAAATTCAAAGTTTAATGAGTTATAACTAATGATTTTTTGCCAAATTTAGTTTTTTTGACCCGTAGGCAAATATTTTCCAAAAGACAAAATTTATGACTTCATGAGCACCCATGATTTTCGACCAATTTTAGTTGTTTGGACACGTAGAAAAATATTTTTCAAAAGCCAAAATTCATGATTTCAAGAGCTATAACCCAGGATTTTTTTCCATTTTTAATGTTTCAACTTGTTTGCAAATAATTTCCTGAAAACCAAACTTCACGATTAGATAAGCTATAAGCCACAATTTTTTACCATTAGGAAGTAAATTTCATGAGCTCTAATCCATAATTTTTTACCATTTTTAATGGTTTCGGCATGTAGGAAAATAATTTCCCAGAGGCTAAAATTCAGAACTTCATAAGCTATAACCTACGCATTTTCGCTATTTTTAGTGGTTTCGACCCATAGGCAAGTAATTTTTTAGAATTAAAAATTCACAACTTCATAAGCTATAACCCATGATTTTTTGCCATATTTAGTGGTTTTGACCCGTAAGCAAATAATTTCCTAGAAACTTAAATTCACAACTTTATGTGCTATAACTTACAATTTTTGGCCATTTTTAGTGGTTTTGACCCATTTCCAAGTGATTTCACAAATGCCAAAATTCCTTATTTCATGAGATATGACCTATGATGTTTGACCATTTTTAATGGTTTCAACATATAGGCAAATAATTTCCTAGAAGGAAAAAACTCACATTTTCATGAGCTGCAACCCACAAATTTTGATCATTTTTAGTGGTTTCGACTCATTGGCAAATAATTTCCCCAGAACCAAAATTCACGATTTCATGAGCTAAAACCCATGATTTTTGGCTATTTTAGTGATTTCGACCCTTGGCAAATGTCTTGCGAATATCAATATTCACATTTTCATGAGCCATAACTCATGATTTTTTACCATAGTTTGTGGTTTAGGCCCGTTGGCAAATAATTTTAGAAAGTCTAAAATCCATGATTTATGAGCTGTAACCCCCGTTGGCTAAAAATCATGTGTTATTTCTCATGGATTGTGACTTTTGGCCATCATGAAATTATTTTCCAATGAGTCAGAACAGCTAAAAATAGTTTTAAAAAATCACCTGTTATAGCACATTAATTATGAGTTTTAGCCCTTCGTAAAATTATTTATTAACACATCGGAACAACTAATAGTGGCCAAAATTATCGATTATAGCTCATGAAATCATGAATTTTAGACACTGTGAAATTATTTGCTAATGGGTCGAAATGAATAAAATTAGGTAAAAATTATGGGTAGCTCATGAAGTCATGAATTTCAGACTCTGCAAAATTATTTGCCAATAGGTAGAAATGACTAAAAATGATAAAACCTTGTGTGTTATATGTCATGAAATCATGAGTTTTGGCCTCCGTGAAATTATTTGCCAATGGGTCAGAACCACCAAAAATGGCCAAAAATCATGGGTTATACAGATCATGAAATCGTGAATTTTGGACTTCAAAAAATTATTTGCCAATGAATCAAAATGCCTAAAAATGGTAAAATTTATAGGTTACAGCTCATAAAATTGTGAGTTTTGGCCTCCCTGTAATTATTTACCAATAAGTCAAAACAACTAAAAACGACCAAAAAATGTGGGTAATAGCTCATGAAATCGTAAATTTTGTACTCTGCAAAATTATTTGCCAATGGGTTGAAATGACTATAGTAGAAATTATGGATTATAGCTCATGAAATCATGAGTTTTAGATTCAGCAAAATTATTTGTCAAAGGGTAAAAATGACTAAAAATATCTAAAAAGTGTGGGTTATAGCTATGGAAATCATGACTTTTGGCCTCCCTGAAATTATTATCTAATGGGTCGGAATAACTAAAATTGGCAAAAAAATCATGCATTATAGCTCATGAAATTGTGAGCTTTGACCGTTATGAAACTATTTTCCAGTGGGTCAGAACAATAAAAATATTTAAAAATCATGTGTTATAGCTCTTGAAACTGTGAGTTTTGACCCTCTTTAAAATTATTTGCCAATTGGTCAGAACTACTAAAAATAGCCAAAAATTATTAGTTATAGCTCATGAAATTGTGAATTTTGAGCTCTGTGAAATTATCTACCGATGGGTTAAAACGAATACAATTGGCCAAAAATCATTGGTTATATCTCATGAAGTCGTGAATTTTAGACTTTGTGAAATTATTTTCAAATGGATAGAAATGATAAAAAAATTGTGGGTTTTAGCTCATGAAATCATGTTTTATAGCTCACGAAATCTTGATTTTTGGCCTCCGCAACGTTATTTGACAATTGGCTTAAACAACTGAAAATGGCTTAAAATCGTGGGTTATGGCTCTTCAAATCATGAATTTTGACCTCCACAAAATTATTTGCCAATATGTCTGAATGACTAAAAATGGCAAAATTTTGTCGCTCATGAAATCATGAGTTTTGGCCACCGTGAAATTATTTGCCACTGGGTCAAAATGACTAAAAACGGTCATGGGCTATAGCTCATAAAATTCTGAATTTTAGAATCCACGAAATTATTTATTGATGGGTCAAAATGACTTAAAATGGTAAAAATTGTGGGTTATAGCTCATGAAATTATGACTTTTGGCCTCCCTGAAATTATTTGCCCATGTGTCTGCCGACTAAAAATGGCTAAAAATTATGGGTTATAGCTCATGAAATCATAAATTTTGATCTCCATGAAATTGTTCACCAATGGATCGGAATGACTAAAAGTGACAAAAAACTATGGGTTATAGCTCATAAAATTATGAGTTTTTATCTCCACGAAATTATTTGTCAATTTGACCTGTAGCTCATAAAATTATGTGTTTTTATCTCCACAAAATTATTTGTCAATGGGTCAAATTGACTAAAAATGGCCAAAAATCACAGGTTATAGCTCATGGAATTGTGAAGTTGGGCTTCTGCGAACTTATTTGTCAATAGCTCAGAAAGACTAAAAATGGTAATAAATTATGTGTTATAACTCATGAAATCGTGAATTTTGGCCTCCATAAAATTATTTGCCAATGGGTTTGCATGAATAAAAATAGTCACAAATCATGGGTCATAACTCATAAAGTCTTTAATTTTGGACTCCTCGACATTATTTGCCAATAGGTCGGAACCATTAACCATTGTCAAAAACTGTGGGCTATACCTCATAAAATTGTGAACTTTAGACTCCTCGAAACTATTTTCCAATGGGTAGAAACAACTAAAAATATCTACAAATCATGTGTTATAACTCATGAAATCCTAAATTTTAAACTCCGCAAAATTATTTGCTAATGGGTAGAAACAATTAAAAATGGCTAAAAATCATGGGTTATAACTCATGAAATCGAAAATTTTCACGAAATTATTGTCAATTTCCTGACGACTGAAAATGGCCAGATATCATAGGTTATAGCTGACGAAATTGTGAATTTTGGCCTCCACAAAATTATTTTTCAATTTGTTAAAACAACTAAAAATGGCAAAAAAATTGTATTATAGGTCATGAAATTGTGAGTTTTAGCTGCCACGAAATTATTTGTCAAAGGGTCGCAATGACTAAAAATGGCAAAAAAAACTTTAGGATATACCCCATGAAATTGTGAATTTTTAACTCCTGTCATTGGCTTGGAACGACGGAAATGGCCAGAAATTGTGTGTTATACCTCATGAAAATGTTTATATTGGCCTTCATAAAATTATTTGCGAATGGGTCAAACCGAATAAATAGCCACAAATCGTAGGTTTGCAGGTCTCAAAATTCTGAATTTTAACCTCCATAAAATTATTTGCCAATGAGTCCGAATAACTAAAAATGACCAAAAATCGTGCGTTATAGCTCATGAAATTGTGAATTTTGGCCTCCACAAATTATTTGCCAATCAAACTCTAGAGCAAGACTTCTATAGGAGAGGCTGGCTAGAGAGGGTGGAGGAACAGTTGGAGAACCATTCTGCAACTTAGGCGAGTGATTCTTCACTTGCTTTTTCCTAGAATTTTCGGTTCTTTCAGCCCATTTTCTTGATTCCATTCTGAAAAACTCTAGGAGTACTAGTCTATCTCCAAGGTACTTCAGTTGTTAGTTTCGTGTTCTAATGATGATCTATGTTAAATCTTATCAGATCACTTAGTTTCACGAACATGTTAAAATGATGAAATTGATGAAAAATGTGTGTAAAAGATGTTAAAACCTATATTTTCTCTTGTTTTCATGATCCATCCGTGTGGAAACATATTTCACGTTGTCTATTAAGTTGCCTAGACGTGTGAAAAGATGCAGGAGAAGACAGGTGGTAAAATAGTGAAGAAACAGCGTCGCAATCAACCGAACAGCAACTTGCCCGACAGCGACCAGCCGACTGGCCGGGGCGACCAGCAGGGTAGCCGAAGGGGCAGTCGCCTGGACTCCAGCTGATAGAAACCAAGTTTCTATCATTGTTTTCAGAGTCGGCTGGCCATGAGACCCAGAGCCGCCTGAACTTGTATTTTCAACCACCTGGACTGAGATTCCACCCGATTTCCCAGCTATCTGACGTCATTTCCAGCGTGCTAAGAGGTCGTGTTTCAGACCAGTGACATTATGTATGCGGCATTCTTTTACTTAAACGTTGAGGTAGTGATATGGAAGTTTTAAAAGACAAATACACTAACCCTTAGGAAGTTTTGCCATCCAAATTATTAATATAGTTATCTCTTCTGAATGAGCGAATGATACTAGAATTCTCGTTACAAGATGACATGTGCTCTATATATTTTAGGAATCACACCATAATCGTTGTACACAGGGGCGACGCCAGGGCTTTTATCTTGGGGGGCCAATAATTGATACATAAATCTTCTCTTATTAATCAAATTTGTATCTTTTTCATTCAAAAATATCAATAATAGAAAGATAAACGTCATTTGACAATATAAAATCATAAAAGAAAGCGAAGCAGATAAAGGACCTCTTTAAGAAAGTTGTGCCCGACGACTCTTCATGGAATCAAATTCCTTTATGATTCTGTCAGAGGTAAAAAATTTTGCATGTTCCTTTTCATTGTAAATAACCAAGTTGTCTGCTAGAAATCTTTCAGCCATCTTGTTCCTAAGTCTTGTTTTCACAATTTTCATAGCTGAAAACGATAGCTCTGTAGTAGCAGTGATAACTAGAAGTGTTAAAACGAGACGAGCCAACCTTTCAATTAAGTTGTAGACTTTTGCCTTTCTTATAACTACTAGTCCTCAACACAGTTCAAAAATAGTTGATAAATTCTTAAACTCTAAATGCTTTTGCATATTAAGATAGAAATGCTCACACTGAAATCACAATTGAACTTTCTCCTGCTTAGTAAAATCTTCCGGATATAATTTTTCAACTAAATCATAGACATCATCAATTTTAAATGACTTAAAAGCATCTTTTGGGTTGAAATGCTCATATTGAAATCTCAATTGAACTTTCTCACAGAATTTTGCATTTCCAATTTCTTCATGATTGTTCTTCATATTTTTCTTGCAAATACATGTAAAATCTCTTTTTGAATTTCATGAGACGTGTACTTGGCATTTTCTGGAGCATTTTTCAAGACAACTTCTGCGATGTTTTCATTGTACGATGCTAACATCTTTATCAACTCCATAAAATTACCTCGGTTCTTAGAATTTGACCGCTCATCATAGCCCCTAAAAGCACATGCCTGAAATGTTAAACATCTAACACAATCTACTGAAGTCTTGAGATGCAATTAGTTATTCTGAATCTTCTTTGAATTTTGCTTCTAAATCACTTTGTCGATGTGTTGTGATTTCTTCATGAAATCCTCACATTTCTCAGCTGCAACATTATGTAGTGAAATAGGATCCTTTCCCACATGACACAGAAGAGAGCAATTCATTCCCTCATTGACTTTTTTCCAATTGTCAAATCCTTTGATTATGAAAGCATCTGATCTTCGGTAGCCAGTTGGTTGCTTACCAAATACATAGCATGTAAGACAATAATTGCATTCTTTTCTATAGAATACTTCAACCATGGGGGTAAGCTTCGAACCAAGATAATTGGAATCAACTTTCTGGCCCGGAAGGAGGATAACATTTGAGAGTTGGTTGATATGGGCCAACTTTAAGGTAGGCATACTGTATCTCATCTCTTTGATTTGAAGGAAACTCCCATATATATAAGTAGTCGCAATTCAGAAGCTCGTTCCAAAGAAGATGCATCCATGTCATTCGGTCGAATTCTTTGACGTTTAGAAGAAGGTTCCATACGAGTTGACTGATCATGGTCTTCATCTAAATATTAGGATTGCTTTTCTTGAAGAAAGATTCAATAGTTTTAAGTTTTCCAAGTTTTCACTATAATCTAAAATTAAATTAAATTATTTGAATATTAACTAGAGTATAAGCACAAAAAGTGTGATTAACAATAGAACTTTAAATAATAAGTTTTGGCCATTTATCCTTTGTTCAAGCTGAAGTGATAATTTTTTTACCACGAAAACAATATCCATATCATGTTTTCTTTTTTCTTTTCTTTTCTTTTCTTTTCTTTTTTTTTTTTTTGTTCTTGCAAATGATGAATTTAACTTTTACTAGACATTTCATAAATATAAATCTTTTCTATTATTAAAAAAATTGATAAAACTTACTAATTTGTGTATTATTTTGTTAACTAGTTTGAAAATTCACTTTGTAAATAATAGTAAAAACATTATCGCTATAGTTTGTATAAATAGTTATATATAAAAACCATATTATCAATTTGGCAATAGATATACTTTGGTAAATGATTTCCGCAGCAACGCGCGGGTTTAATACTAGTAGACTATATACTAGTTGTATAATTACAAAAATTGAAGGGGGGCGCGGGGTCCCCCTATGATGAGCATAGCTCCACTTCTGGTTGTACATGTAGACATGTGTAAAGACCTGCTCCTAGGTTATGAAGTTACCCCCGAAATAGTCAGTCCTAAGGTATGACTAGACTAGGTAGCCGATCACTGTTTAGATCGTTCTCTTTAATACTAACTAGGTTGTGTGAGGTTGTCATTCATAGATCGTTCTTGTTAGTACTAACTAGGTTGTGTGAGGTTGCCATAGGATCGGAATTAGTGAATAGCATTCTATGTACACATTAAATAACCACAGGGATGGGGGATAAGTGAGAGTTGTCGCAACTTAAGGCGATGTTAATTTTGGCCATAAGACTCTTTGAGTACCTTCATTTTTATTAATATTATATTACCATCTTAAGTGATTAGGCTCGCTCATTGCATATCCAAATAAGAACGTAATTAATACTTTAACTTGTATATTTTTATTATGCTTATGAAACATGCACATTACAACCTGTTATGATCTTTTGAAGCCTATGATCTTTATTCTTGATTCCTTATTTCTTTCAGATCTAGCTTCAGATTAAGGAATATTATTTATGCAGCTAATATTTGTTCCTTGTAGAATTACTTAACCTTATCCTCGCTAAGACCTTATATCTAACCATTTTGTGGACCCTTCATTCATGTAATGAAGTTCGTCCGACTATAGGGGATCAGTTATACTTGAATAAGCAGGTTGCAAGGAAGTGATGTCATGCAGTAGTTATTTGTTCTGAGCAATATAATGGATATTACATTGTTATTTTCATAGTTGTTCAGACTATTCTTTATAAGGTCTTTTATCTAGATCTGATAATCATGTTTTGAGCCAAGACTTGTATTTTATGAGACATGGTGATTATTCATTCTTAGCTGGATATTGAAGACTTGATTATATACCTTTGTTTGCTTCCGGATTGTGATATTGTGATGTGATGTTAATGTTATTGAGATGAGACCTATGCTTTTATGTAAATCTTTATTATGCGTGATCTTAGATATATATAAAAAATAGGTTACTAGGTATTTATAGAGCAGTTCCCTTCTTTGTCCTACAAATTTACTGCTTCAGGCTTTCAGCTCTAGGGGAGGATTGGTTTCACATTCAAAGTTTGGGAGGGGATGGAGACAGTGTCGGAGGCACATTATAAGAAAATGGCGGGTAAACGCCCTCACTAAAGTTGTCCAATCATATAAAAACTATACTTGTTCTTGATATTCAACCCTAATATTTAAGGGTGGAAATGAACCAAATAATTAGCAAATAGTTCATTAATTGTTCGAGTAACTATTCGGTCATATTCGGTTCAGTAGTTCATTTAACACTAAACAAATAGTATCCAGTTCATAAACAAATAGAATATAACCAAATGTATATTCGATTATATATTCTATTCGTTTGCTTATCAAATATTCGTTTAAAATTTGATTGCTTATAATTTATATTATTACGAATATGATGTTATATTTTCAACTCACTTACATTTTCTATTTAAGTCTTATGTACTAATATTGAGAGACTTAAATAATCTTAAATCAATTTTCTAATAAAATATTTGAATTAAATATATATACATAGTAATTATAAAGAAATAATTTTTATTTATAAATTTAAATACTATTTGAAAATTAAACTCTTTAGCAGACTAAATATGCTTTGATATTTGATAAGTATTCGTGAATATTGATGAATATTTAACAAACACAGAGTATTCAAGTTCGAATTTGAGAAACTCCAGATGTATATATTCGTGCTCGGGTTCGAATTCGATAATTTTAAACAAATATAAATATGAACATCTTAGTATTCGATTCAATTCGATCGTTTACCACCCCTAGCGCGAGTGCGAATAGATAATCGCGACTGCACTGTATATGATAAATAAGATAGTTAGGATATTAGATAATATAAAGAGTAATACATAATATAAATTAAAATGATATATATACATACCGCTATCTCCATCGCCCTGTCGCTCTGCACGTCTAAGAGTACGATTAGGACGAAGATTAAAAGTGTGTTTAGGAACACATGCCGGTGCAGATGTAGATGCAGCTAGACAATAGTAATGTTTTAGTTAGAGGAGAGAGTACAAAACTGTTAGGAATATGAAAGGAAAATTAAGATCACGAAAAACCCTCAGATGAGTTCTACAGCTATATATTTTAAATGTGAATTTTGGAGGGATCTACCGATGAAATTAAAGGTTTACCTACACACTGATATAATAGCTAGCCTATATCTATAGGTGCAAGTTCTTTCACTAGTGGAATTTGAAAAGCAAAGGTGACTAAATCAGTCATGATCTGAATTTGACTGAAAGTGGTACTTAAAACCAATACCTGTAACAGTCTTCGGCGCAACAAATATTTGGCGAAGAAAAAATTGATTCTTGATAGCTACTAGAGAGAGAAAAATGCTGCTAAGGTGTTGGTGTTTGCTGACTCCATCAACATAAAGCGAAAGCTAGCTAGGCTGTTGGAAACTGGGTGAATCACGGTATCTTTGATATGTAGAATATTGCGTGTAATCCAAGGGAAATCGACAAAAGAAATGTGTAATATAACAATCGATTAGTCAAAAAGGAAATGATACATGAAGAAACAACTATAGTAGGACAAAGAGTGTGGATATAGTTTCAGACATAATACGAGAATTAGTACAGTTTATAACTGTAAATCGTTTTTGTCATGGTGATCATCTAACCACTTTAATCACTGTCATAAGTTTGAATGATATTTTTATGACCAACTTACATTTTACTTCAAGATAAAGCATTGAAGTTCTGTAAAGATGGTGCCTTGTTGATTACCTTCTCAGACTTCAGACCTTTTCAAATAATTTGGAGACCAGGACAAAGTATAAAAGTGAAGAAAATAACTACACTCAAATAGTGCATGCACAATATTAATAATACACAAAAAAAGTAGACAGAAGTGAAAATGCTTCAAAAAATAATCAATCATACTCAGTGATACTAAATTTTTGTGTGGTTTTTAATTTTAGCATCTAACTGAAATTGTTTAATTCATATATGTATTGTACATCCATATTCTATCTTTACAGGTTTTGTTTTTGATAGTCTGTATAGTTGTCTTTAAGGTTTGAGCTTAGGTAAAGGTTTATTTAACAAAATGTCAAGTAAGTGTTGAGGTTTGAGTATGTAGTTAGTCCTGCTATTGGTTATGAATAAATCTACTAGTCATACCGCAAAAAAAAAGCATGGTCTTCAGGGCATAAGGAAAAGAACGAAGATCTTTGTGAATATGATCAAGAATTGTGCACTGAACTTATGCCAACAGGACGATTATTGAATGAATGAATAATAAGATAGAACTTAAGGACGAGCGGTAGATATGTGGAGTACTTGTGCTCTGGTACACTACTGGGAGCATATGTTCTCAATTGCGAGAGATTGACTGCTATGAAGTGAAAGAAGCACACACCAAATATTATAGAAGGTAGAAATTTTAATTTCCTTGAGAAATAACTAATACTTGATAACTCTATATTTGTAGGTTTCAACGAAATAGTACCTCATTAATTTCGCGGTAGATATGTGGAGTACTTGTGCTCTGCTACACTACTGGGAGCATATGTTCTCAATTGCGAGAGATTGAGTGCTATGAAGTGAAAGAAGCACACACCAAATATTATAGAAGGTAGAAATTTTAATTTCCTTGTGAAATAACTAATACTTGAGAACTCTATGTTTGTAGGTTTCAACGAAATAGGACCTTATTAATTTCTGTCATCAAGTTGAACGATATATAGGCAAGTTGAATAGGCCTCTGATGTTGAGGGTAGGGGACTCTTGTGGCAATAGAAGCCGCGCCACTCATCTTATTCTGATTAGAATTATTCATCTAGAATATCCATACATATCCATAAGTGCACTTTAAATACATAAAAACTCATCACCTAACTACTCACAAAATATTGAGCACCATATGTAACATAGATGGTTGGGAGGTTGCAATATGGCTCCCACGATTTTGGATTCGAAAACTGGTGGCTTTATTATTTAATAAAAAACTACTCAGAAAATATTTGGATAGTGAGGATTATAAGCTTTCTTTTGCAAACGCAATGGACAGGGCCAGAGACAAACTACTTAACAAATTACTGTTGAAATAGAGCAATCTTAGATTAGTTACACATACCATGATTCTCTCAAGTTCAGCTATATGATAGGTTGGAAGTCACTATTGTGGTAACCCATTAATTTTTCATTTTCCTATGTCTTCTATACTAATCTTGGAAATACGCACGTTACGTGAACTTAGAATTTCAAATAATTTATCGTTAATATATATCTGAAAATGATTGTACTTCCCAAATTAAGGTCTTAATAAATGATGATATTAGTCAACAAGGGGGTCTATGCTCTTCGTATAGCACTTATAAGCGTCATCAGTAAATAGTATTTTCCACGGACATCGATCCCGAATCTAGTAAGTAACTAAAAGAAATAGTTTGCTTTTTCAAAGGCATAATTTAAAGCATTTTGATGGTCATATCTTACAACAAATGATATCAGCAGGCCTTGATTTCTAATTGAAGAGAGATATGATTATTGCACTCAATTCACAAGGTCCAACAACAACAACGAAATTATGTCATAGATCGACAGAAGGATGCTGCTGCATTTGTCAAAAAAAAAAGGGTTTTTCAATACTAGTCCTTTACATCTTTAATATTTTGAAATTAGTCCCTCAAATCATTAAAGTTTTTATTAGGTCCCTCAAGTGTTTAAGTTATTCCAAAATTAATCCCTCAAATCATTAAAATTGCTACTAGATCTCCCTATTCACACAAGTTGTTTCAAATTAGTCCCTCCAATCAAGACCATAAGTAGCAATTTGAGGGATTAATTTGAAACAACTTATAAGAGTCAGGAGACTTAATAGCAATTTCAATAATTTGAGGGACTACTTTTAAAATAGTTTAAAATCGGGGCCCTAATAGCAATTTTAATGATTTGAAGAACTGATTTTAGCATAATTTAAGAATTGAGGGGCCTAATTAACAATTTCAATGGTTTAAGGGACCTAATCAGAATGCTAAAGATTTAAGTTACTAATATCGGGAAAAAAACTTAAAAATAAACATGAGTTATAAAGCCAGAATTTTAAACTTGGCATTCTTTCTCCAAACAAAGCTTAAATTTGAAGTTAACTTGAAAAACATCACATATAGCATTCTAATAGAAACCTCAAATACATAATAGTTATATTCATACCCTCACAAAACTACTAACATAAAATTACCTGTCATGCTCCAAATGTGCAACATATTTTGAGGTGCATGACAACGGCAACACGTGCGAAAGTACATGCCAAGCTTGCGGTGTACTTTCATATTTCAAATAAAAATTCACTAAAAAGAAAGATTCTTAATAGAAAAGTCTCGGAGTAAAACTATATTTAGAAAGATCACTGTAATGAGTCGAAAAACTCTTATTACATCAACATAAGCACCTCTAAGCTAATTATGAACTCTTAGCATCAAGCACCCTCTAAAAGATCATTCTCATGTCCCAAGTCTCTTTGAGCTATCTAATTTTCATCTGAAAAAAATTGAAAACAATGGAGTGAGTTTACATTCAGCGAGCAGACAAACTTCTTATTAGCAGATAAGACAAGTTTTAGAAACTATTTATACTAAATTAAAATAAATAAATTACTATAAAAGAACTAATAAAAAATTATACAAGATATTGGACAAAATTAAAGCCATTTGTTTGTGTATAGACTGAAGATATGTGGTCTGGGTTTTTATTGGGTTTTCATGGCTCTTGAGTTCTGTCGCTGATTTTCTCCAGTAACAATAATAACTCCACTTGATAATCTTGCATACTTTTTCAGCCCTACAAACTTTTGGTTTTTCTTTTCTTTTAATTTTTTTCATTAATTAGGAAATAAGCGGTTCTCTACATTACCAATACTCATAAATAAGATAGTCCCGATCTCTGTATAGCTTGCTTACAAACTCCATGGGTCTTCTCACTCAAAACAAACTTCTTCCAAGCCTCAGTCACCGACCTCTGAGTCTCAAGGGCACTCTTCTTAACAACAACCTCATTATTATTCCTCATCAACTTCTTCTCTTCTCTAGTCATAACCAACTTTGAAGGCAACGTATCGAGCTCATGAAGAACCTTCTCGATATCAAGCACGAGCCTCTCAGCGAGCGTTCGACTGAAATCATCTCTAATAACGACTCGTAAGACTGTGATGTGTTGTGCATTGGGTGGCATTGTATAAGCTGGCACGATCCAACCGACGCATCGCAAGTAGTGGGAGACTTCGAACTCGTCGTGTCTGGTTCGGTCTTTGAGTGAGAATGCGAGTAAGGGGACCCCGTTGTTTTTGGAGACTGTTGAATCGCCCTGTTCTCTCAAGGCCTTGTTTCAGGACCATGGCATTTTCTTGGCAGTTCCCCATTATGTTCTTGTATCCCTGCATAAGAAATCAAGTTACAATATCAGCTCTGTTAGGATCTCGCCGTCGTTGGCTCAGAAGTCTGCTTACTTTCAGTCACCGTCGATCTTCTCTTGTGCACCACTAAGCACACAAAGGGGAGAGAAGAGATCGCACAAAGCAATGGACAGGAACAGCCACACAGAGGGAGAAGAGGATCTCACAAAGCTCAGATCACTCACCCTGTTCTCCCCCTTCCTCAAGCTACTGCCAAACCCCTCTCTATATAGAGAGGGGGGCAGCCGACATGATGGAGAGAGCCTAGGGATTTAGGGATAGGCGCCGACCTACAGGGATAGGGGATAGAGCAGCCGACTCGAGAGGGGAGAGGAGGCTAGGGTTTTCAAAAAAGGCAGCCGACGGAAGTGGGAAAATGAGAAGAGGAGAAAAAAGGGTCGGGTGAAGAATAAAAGGAACTGGGCCTCTTTATCAAATGGGCCAACAGTTTGTGGGCCAACAAATAGCAACAATCTCCACCTTTGACCCAAGGTAGTGCACAGAGAAAAAACTCGGAGCTGCAGGACTCATCATCGCCATACTATTATCATTACCTGTATGATCACAAAGAGGATACAAGCAATGGGAGAGAATACACAAAGTAAACTCAGATCACAAAGATCGG
>JBAKGM010000139.1:13402075-13422149 GCA_037177215.1 Asparagus racemosus
CCTCCAACAACTCAATAATTTAAGGGTCTTAATTCAAAATGTTACTAGAAAACATATAGCATTACAATAGAAACCTCAAATACATAATAGTCTTTATATTCATACCCTCACAAAAATTACTAACAGAAAACTACCAGTACTCATAAATAAGAAAATAGTCCCAACCTTTATATAGCACGCTAATTAACAAACTCCATTGGTCTTCTTATTCAAAACAAACTTCTTCCAAGCCTCCGTCACCGACCTCTGAGTCTCCAGTGCATTCTTCTTAACAACCCCGTTAGTATTCCTCATCACCTTCTTCTCTTCACCAGTCATAAGCAACTTTGAAGGCAATGTATCGAGCTCATGAAGAACCTTCTCGATATCAAGAACGAGCCTCTCAGCGAGCGTTCGACTGAAATCCTCTCTAATAACGACTCGTAAGACTGTGACGTGTTGTGCATCGGGTGGCATTGTGTAAGCTGGCACGATCCAACCGAAACGTCTCAGGTAGTCTGAGACTTCAAACTCATTGTGTCTGGTTCGATCTTTGAGCGAGAATGCAACTAAGGGGACGCCATTGTCTTTGGATACGATATTGAATCGACCGGTTTTTTCGAGGCCTTGTTTTAGGACCATTGCGTTTTCTTGGCAGTTCTCCATTATGTTCTTGTATCCCTGCGTAAGAAGTCAAGTAATGATTACAGTTCATAAAAGTGATTCGGATGTTTCTTGAAGTAGAAAGTATCGTGAAGGGACACAAAATTTGATCTCCAGCATTAGGATTTTTTTTTTTTTTGTTTTGTTATAACATGATATCGTTGTGTTGTATGATGTCTTCCTCCGGTTGTGAGCTTGCAATAAAATCTCATTTACATTGTTGGGAAAATTATGGAAAATCTTCTTATAGTTTCTAGGAAATAGAGAATATCAGAATTAGTTTTTAAAAGCGGCATTTCGTCATCAGTTTTAATGGAAAAATCATATACATGTTTATATAGGACTTGATGTAGATTTCACGTTCTGTTATTATAGCCTTTTACACTTTCACATCCAAATTAACAATATTGAAGAAATTGATCAGTATCAAATGTCACTATTAATGCGAATCACGTCTTGTCTGATCAAACGCATTTTTATTTCCCTTTTTTAGCTTCATCGTGATTTTTTGATGTCAATTCGATGGTTCATTAAATTCTTATTTTATTAATAAAAAGAAAGGCATATCTATGCATCCACCATATTTTCACACAAAATTAAGAAGATAACAAGCTGAAATTAGATGGTAGAGAGAATCATGACCTCGAACCCCAAGCGAATTAACTGATAGTATTGCGCGATAACTTGACTAGAACCTGTCACAAAGCAATAAAATCGCCATTGACGTACAATGATATACTACTATTGATTATTAGTTTGGGTTAGTATATATAAACGAATTGGATGCTACCTTTGGAGAAATTGAGAGTGAAAGTAGGTTGATCAGCTCCAAGATAATTAATATGGAAAATGAGTTCTTCAGGCAAATCCTCTTTGCTCCTCCAAATGACCCACCCAATGCCCGCGTACACTAGGCCATATTTGTGGCCGCTAACGTTGATGCTCTTCACTAGAGGAAGTCGGAAGTCCCATTCTAGCTCCGGGTACAAGAATGGGGCAATAAATCCACCGCTTGCGGCGTCTACGTGGATCGGTGTATCCCACCTAAAACGTTGGAAATTTCATGTGTGAGTATGTATTATTATCGCATCGAAAGAAATAGAAAAGAGCGGTGATTTCTCTGCAGTAAATGGTATCAAGTTCCGGGTTATGACTCGAGAAAAGTGAAGTCCAATATGAAACTTAAAAGTGTTTTAGAACAAAATATAACGTTTGTACACATATATTGAAGTCTACAGACTACGGAAAATACTAGGATGTTGATATGTCATGTTGTTCCATGATTGTCAATTTCGATCAAGTCAATAAACCAAGGTCCAGTTCATTTAAGATTATAATTTATGTTGATTTTCACTCTCTGTTTAAGACCAATTAACTCCCACTTACCAATAATATTTAGACACCTAGTCATGCTAATACATGTAATAGCTAAAGTTGCTTATTCAAATGACACGTCCTTACCCTGTTTCTTTGTTCTTCTCAGTCAAGAGGTCGTTCAAGAGCTTGACATCCTCAAATTCTCCATTAAGAGTCGAACCCAAGATCGCAGCCACACAAATAGTGTTCTCGTCTACCATTTCCACAGCCTTTTCAGGGTCCATGACATAATACCCATCTCTTAGCTTCACTTCCTTCAGCTCAACTTCAAAGTACCTCGCAAACTTCTCCCAGCAAACCTGAACCAAAACACAAAGCACAATTACGGATTTTAAACAAAAAGAATTGTTGAGATGGACTGATTAGTTGTTGATATTGTTTACTTGGACGTTGGCACCGGTGACAATGTTGGGCTTGTCACAAGGCTTTCCCTCGGCCCTGCGTTTGTTCTGCCATCTCCTCTTGAATGCGAGCCCAGCAAGCATAATTGCCTCAGAGGAGCCCACTGTCCCAACTCCTATTGCAGTTTCCGAGTCACCAAGCGGAGCATTGAAGAGATGGGCAATCATATTCACGCATCGATTCTGCAATATAAGTTGGGTTAACAACCAATTTTAGTATTTTCCATTAAAATTTGTGAGGAAATAATTTTTGTACTCTGTGTTTTCTAGCATGTGTTATCCGAAAATATGCTTAATTTCACTTAAATGCCCTATAGTTTTTCCGATCTTACACTTAAGTGACCTCTGTTTTCAAACCGAACAAAAATTGCTCCAAAGTATTTAAGTCTTGCATATAAATGCCCCAAAGTTTCATAATATTACATGCGTTGACGCCCTCTTGTTTACCCAATGTTGTCTACAAATGCCCCAAAGTTTGTAATGGCCTTACTTAAATACCCTAAAGTTTCTAAGAGTTTCACTTCAATACACACTGTTATGTGATGTAAAGAAAAGATAGCGCCGTCTAGTTTTTTTTATTTTTTAACTATGAGGTATTTATCTGCAACACTTAAATATTTCGGGGTATTTTTTAGCTCGGTGTGAAACTATAAGTCATTTAAGTGCAAGGTCAGGAAACTATAGGGTATTTAAGTGCAATTAAGCCCTAAAAATATTAAGTGAGACTTGTATCAATTCATCACGTCTAAAATTTCACAAGCGTGCTATGAATTTTAGGAGGTTTTGAACAAAAATACCATTCACGTTTTTTTTACTATAACTTTTAAAAACTACCCAAGCTCTTCTACAAGCTCTGACAATAAGACCATCCTGACACAAGTGGGTGTATCAAAAGTTACATTGCCCAAGTGGCAAGTTGTTGAATTTAGATAGAAAAGAAGACAGAAATATAAACATATTCAATCTCTCGAAAGTCACGCAAATTTTTTAAGGGTAATAGAAACAGCCTAACAACTAACTCCATATTCAATAACGACAGCCAAGCAAGTACTCGACAACTACTTGTATCTAACAACCCTCTCAAAATTTTGGTTGTCCTTGGCAATTACTGGCCCATTAGGAGTCCAATTTTACGCAGGCTAAAAAAGTGCTTAAATTTTTTACTGGTTGTCCAACACAGTCTTAGTCCGCTTAGTCATGAATTTGCATCGCGTCTCCCGCCGCGGGATTCGGGAACGAGGAGTCCAACTAATGGGCTGTAACCGCCCAGCCCATATATCAGAGGGTCCACGAGAGACATATTTATTAATTACGTTGGACAAATTCCACCGTCCAATTGACAGTTTCTATGGACAATGAGTATAACGCACCCCTAAAAATGCACTTCATTGTCTGGTCATCTGTTTTCAGGTCCACATGCTTTCATCACCTTGATTAATTAATTTGCCTCAAAGTCTAACCTTTATTTCCTAGCATCCAATTAGAGCCCATGGTTTTCAATTTTAAAGGGCAAAAAAAAAAAAAAAAAATCTCCATGTTAAAACGTTTTCCTTACCTAAGAGGTCTAGCCGAGTTGGGAAGTATATTATGAGTAGTACTCTAAAATCTCGGGTTCGACTCTCCTGATTAGAGTCCATACGAAATTAATTTCATAAAATACCTGAAACCGTACATTGAAGGATGTCCCTTAGTCATGCCGGGAGTTTAATACACATGGTCATCAAGGAGGAAGATAAAAGAGTGGAGGATGTATTGGTCAAATGTCGGTATAAACTTCTTCTCCACGAATAAACGAAGCTTGTCAAAAGGGACACCTTATAAAATTCTAAAAGTGATGAACTTTGACTCTAATAAATTTCTAGTGGCTGAAATACTTTAATTTCTACGACCTTTCTCACATAGTATAAAATAATTAATTATTGGAAGTAACAAATGCGACTAAATATTAATTAATGGCGATAGATTTAATTTTTACAAGGGTGTTACAACTTAGTTTGAACACCATTAAAGAGATGTTGAAATCGCATTCCAACAAAATATTTGTCAGCTTCGTAGCGGTTCAGCACTTAATTTGGCGGTCCGCTTTTGTCTTAAGTCTTAAGTGAAAACGGGTCAATAAAATTCATACTAACTAATAAACTCTTACGTTAAAAAAAGCAAATAATAAGTAATTCTCTTTATCTTAAAGAACATCATCATGGGTTGTTATTCAAATGTCATTGTAATCTTATACTACTATAGATTGATTCAAAAAAGAAAAAAGTGGGAGAGAAAAAGGATGGAGCGCAATAAAAAATTTTAAAGCACGGCTATATGTATTCATTGGTCAGCTGATGCACGCACAAAGTAATCCCATGCGGAGAAGATAAGAACAGATCCATCATGCTGATGCAATACAACACCAAACCAGTTGCTAAAATAAAATTCCTAACTTTTCTTTGGATCGCTATAGCATTGTCCCTGCTTAATTTAGAGATGTATCAATGCCAAAAAAATTTAAAGATGTATCAACGCCGAAAAATCAAATAAAAATTGAAGCATACCTGAAGCTCAGTGGTAACAGGATATTCGTCCATATCAACATAATTCTTATTAATCGCAGCCATCATCAGCTTGTCGCACTCGGGCTCCATCCATGTAGTCACAAACGAAGCCAAGTTCAGCCTCGGATTTCCATCGAGCATGAGTTCGTCGTTGATTATCTGATACGCCGCCTCTTTTGGTATCGAATTCTCCGGCATCCGAAACCTAAAGATTAAATCAGAAATCAAATCAAATTACGAGATAAACGAAAGTCATGCGCTCATGTATGTAAATATTTTATACCTTGGGAGGGCAGCTCGAACGTATCTTGATGCAAAAGTGGAGTGGATCGATATATCGGATTCAGAAGCAGTTTTCGAGAGAGCCATGGGTTTGGTTTCTTGAATTCAGAGGGAGGAACGAAATTTGAAGTTTTTGATCGCTCAAGTTGTGGGTGCTTGGATTGTAGGATGCCAATATTTGTAGGGATGGTGGGCAATAAGAAATATGTGTGTGTCACTTTATGAAAGGGCAGAAGACCAAAGTCTACAATTAATAAATTTAGTAGGCACCTTCCTTAGATGGAGGCGCAATTGGACCAATTAAGTATTTATGAAAATATTGCAGTTGATTCCAAGATTCAAGGGTCTTCGTAACGGGGACTAAGTTCAATCCCCTGGGTTTTGTACAATTTTGTGGGCCAGATTTAATTTTATGGTGGAGCATATATAAATGTTCAGATTAATTTGTTCTTTCTTCAAGTCTAGGGACGGTTCTCCTGATTTGAAGAAAGTTGTATTTCATTAATAAGAGGAAATGTTTTTTCTGTAAGGAAGTTTCTTATTTCTTTATTTACCTTCGTTCCATAGCAAAAACGTTAATAGAAGCCTAAAAATAATAAAGAAAAATAACTTTATAAAATTATGTAGTTTCAAGAAAACGATCAGGTAAAAATTCTACAATAAAGCTGCTTAATATTTTATTAAAAGGGTTCTTATATAGGTACCCCAAATCTTCATGTGCGGAAATTAGTCCCCAGATCTTTTAAATGATTTGAAATTAGTCCCCTAAGTTAGAGGTTTGTTGAATTTGAGGGAATATCGAGCATCTTTAGCATCTCTAGGTGCAATGTCAGTTGTAACATTATGCATTCAAACTCAACCATTGAAAAACTTTACAGAGCATAAGTTTGGGAAAAAGTTCTGCAATATTGGACTTAATCTACTGATTTTGAATCTGATTCTAATGTTGATTGTGGTTGATTTGGGTGGTTAGCTAATTGCTCATCCCTGATTAACCACGAACTCAACCAAGATTAACGATTTGGATGGTAAATGTTTCGGGGGACCAATTTCGAAATATGTAGAATTCGGAGACTAATAATTTCAAATATGAAAGATTTAGAGAACTAATGAACCCTTTGATCAATCAAAAGTTCAGCGTGAAAAGAAAGTCCGAAGAGATTTTTTCTAAAAAGAAGAAGGTTCTTCTATAAAAGTCAGACGTTGGCAAAATGATCTTTCTCCTGTATGTTTGCGCGAGAACCGCGGTGACGGTGGGAACACGGAATTGCGACCCAAGATTGTAGCTGCACGCGGCCCATCGACTTTCTAACGCGGAGCCCACATAACCTGCAGCCGTACGATCATAATCCGACGGTCAGGAAAAATCAACAAACGTGGGAAGCATACAGTGGCTTCAAGCGGAGGCTGTCTAAGCCTTCGATGTCCTTTTTCTAGAACATTCTTTTGTTCCTTGCTTGTATCACGGTCTATGCTTTTACTTTTATTTTTATTTTTTATTTTATTTATTTAAGATCAATTGCAGATATTCTTTGTACCATAGATGATACATCATTTATTACCTCTAAGTCTTTAATTTTATTCTTAGGCGGAGATTGAACTTTTCTTTTTTTGGGTCCTGCAAAATGATAAACAGGAAGAAAGCTACTTAATTTAGATGACATTTTACCATAACCACAATCATGTATTTTTCGGTGGTTCCGAAGTTCTTAGATAAACAATTTTTTTTTTTTTTTGGGTATTTTAAGATGGAGTAATATTTAATGTTGAAATAATGCGAGGGAGACTGATTAGAGAGAGAAAGAGCATGATCATCCCAACAACAAAAAAAAAGGAGACAAAAAAGAAATTTAGAGAGAAAATAAACCAAGACATTAAAAGAAGGTAATCAGAGAAAAGTTAGATACGGGTTTGCGAAACTTAGCGAGAGTTCCATACGTTTATTTAAAGAGATTGGGAGAAGAATATAATCTGAGAGATATTTGTAACTCATATGCGTGATGGAGCAAAACGAAATTAGGAAACTAATTATTCTGGTATAGAAATTGGAGAAGAATCTATGTAAGGTTGCGAGGCCACTGAAAATGGGACATGGCCCATTTCTGATCTAGGCCGAGGGCATGATGGGCCCATAAGCGTATGGGCCGAGAACAATAAAATGCAGGCTTAATCCTTAGATAAGTAGATTTCTCGGTTAGGACGGAACTGGATATTATCACTAACAGACAAAACTCCCCAGGTATCCCATACCTCGTGAAAACTGAGAACGGAAGTGCACCCACCCGCATTAATTATAATTTGATTGCCAAAATTGATTCTCTCCACCTCACCAATTCTAAACGCACCCAAATATCAACTCACGTGCAAGACCATCAACATAAAGTTCAATGCAACAAATTCGAGTCCCAATATTGAGTCCTAGTTTGTAGTTCACCCTTGACTTTAATATATCCAGCCCTCGTTGGAAACTTGCAGCCTCGGGCTGTGAATAGCTTTTAAAAATCCCCATCCTTTCACAACTCCTTCACACCCAAATTGGGGCTCAGATCGGGGGAAATTTTTCGAGGCGAGTTTCTAAAATCTAATGGGATCTCAGGAGGAGGAGAGATTGCTTTTGGAAGATGGCCTTGTGGAGGTAACCCTCTTTTATCTCTGTTATTGATTGAGGCATAAATTGAAAAAATACGTTCTTTGACCCACACAATATGTATGTTTCTAATTTAGAATCGTGTGTTCTATGACTGTTTGCCTCTGTTCTGTCTCATCAAAATTGGATCTTGATGTAGGTTAGCTAGTGTGAACTAGTGATTTGTGGAGGTAAAGCATTTGATTGTACAAATACTTGAAACTTTTTCTTCCAAAGAGTAAGAACAGGCGTGATCCGATTCATTTGCTGCTAGGTTACTTCCCGAATGATTGGAGGATATTAAATTTCGATGTGAAGATTTAAAGTGGACCATCTTATTTAAAGTGCCGATTAAACCAAAATCAAGTTTTAAAAGTTTCTTGATGCATGCGCATTAAATTATATTTTTAAAATACTTCAAATGATGTATATTTACTTCGACAAAGTAGACAGAATAAATGGTTGACCAATACCAAATTTCAGTTGGAAAAGTCTTTGTCTATAAATCCTTCTCAAAGGACTCAAGCCTCACTCTATATATTATGTATATGCATATACAGGGGATGAAATTTATAAGGTGGTGACATCTATGAAAATGAGCTCGCAAGAGATGGAAGTAGTGAAACAATCATGCTACTGGACTAGTCATATCCTATGGTGATAGCTTGGTTTCCCATATTATTTGGAATGCTTGAGCTGTCATAGTTTTCATATTGTTTATTTTGAGGCTTGATGTGGAATTAAATAGTTCCCTGAAATATTTATTTGTAGTTTAACTGCTGCCCCGAGGATTTGCTGCCCTTAGTTTCTTAAATCATATTATTTTATAAGGAAATCAATAATTCATTGCTAATAGAATATGCATGATGTTATGATAGCTTCATCAAACCAACCTTCTGAGAAAAAATTAGTTGGATGTTGTTATCGAACCAGCCTAAGTGTTTAAGGTAATGATACCAATCCGTGAATGAGGAATTGCATTCATCCAAAATCTTGTTATAGTTCACCTTTGTATAAGTTAACCCATTCAAATTAAGTCTTGTAACTAAATCCAAGTTTATAAAGGTAAATAATATTAGAAGCCTCTGAACAAGCTTTTATTTGTATCTAGTTGAATTACAAAAATAAAAATTGATGGGAGAAGATATCCTTAAATATCCTTTTTTTTTATTTGTGAGCTTCTTTTCCCGTTCAATTTATTAAGCTAACAAGTGATATTTAGGACTATAGTTCAGCACTTCAGCTAAAGCCAGGTATAAAACAAAATTATGCTAGGAAACAAAGGAAGATTACTAAAGAGCTATTTATCCTACTAGTCTATCCTTCAAATCTTCAGATGACTGTGATATTTGCATAATTCCAGCATAATTTCCTTTGTTGACAGAATGAAAGAAAAGGACCTTACACAGGAGACGGATCAGTTGATCTCCATGGAAACCCGATTCTGAAGGACAGGACGGGAAATTGGAGAGCTTGCCCTTTCATTTTAGGTTCTTATCATTATTTGGTCACTATTGAGTTAATTGTCTTTCTTGTAGAATTAACTTCAGTTCTGAATTTTCCATTTACCATGATACAGGGACTGAATGCTGTGAACGTTTGGCATACTATGGAATAGCAACAAATCTTGTTTCTTATCTCACCAAAAACCTACACCAAGGAAATGTTATTGCTGCAAGAAATGTCACGACTTGGCAAGGTACCTGTTATCTCACCCCTCTGATAGGAGCTGTTTTAGCTGATGCATATTGGGGGAGATACTGGACGATTGCAGTGTTCTCATCAATATATGTAATGGTAAGTGAACTTGTTTCCATTGTCTTTGATTTGTTTAGTAATTGCATATGATTTGCAGTTATTTGTTCCCTCTTCCCGAGTGCTGATTGATTGCTTGTTAAACTTGAGATGCTTGATCAAATTTGTAAACCCTAAATGTATGATATATATATTTTCCTTTCTGGAAACTGTAAATTGACCTCATAGACTCATAGTCCAAGCCGTTTGTTGACCATTGAGTCAGACCTCTGTTTTGCTCAAAATGCATAATGTAACCTTGAATTCTGAACCCCCAATCCTGTATCCACTTTATTCTTTGAACCCGTGAACCTAAACTTTAGAAGTTTAACATTGACTATTATAACACTCAAATCAATAATATAAGATGTTTTCTTGACATTAAAACCTCTCTGGCTGTCCTTGTGTTTTCGGAAACCAATGTTACTTGGGACAAGATTTCATGTTTACGAGAAGCATAAGGGAGTGACAAAACTTATATTTTGGGCCTTAAAAACAATCTTTGTCTAAAGAAAAAGATAGGTCACACTAGAAGCAGAAACATCTGCTTTAAAACAGTTGCATACTTGTGGTTATTTCATCTTGGTTAGAAGAGGAACAAAATGTAAACTCTTATTAGTCTTGTTTTATTTGTTTAATCAACATTTTTTTGTCTTCACAATCCTTCAAAGTTCATAATATGTTCATTGAATTTAGGGAATGGGTGCTTTAACTCTCTCAGCCTCAGTTCCAGCATTCAAGCCCCCTGCCTGTGTACAATCTATATGTCCAGAAGCAAGTGCAGCTCAATATGCCATATTCTTTTTTGGTCTATATCTAATTGCATTAGGGACTGGTGGCATCAAACCCTGCGTCTCATCCTTTGGAGCTGATCAGTTTGATGACACGGATCCAGCAGAGAGAGTGAAGAAAGGCTCTTTCTTTAATTGGTTCTATTTCTCCATCAACATTGGGGCTCTCATTTCAAGCAGCTTTCTTGTGTGGGTACAAGACAATTGGGGTTGGGGCTTGGGGTTTGGTATTCCCACTTTGTTCATGGGTTTGGCTATAGGCAGTTTTTTCCTGGGCACCACACTTTATAGATTTCAGAAACCTGGAGGAAGTCCACTTACCAGAATTTGCCAGGTGGTGGTTGCCTCTGTCCGGAAGTGGAGAGTAGATGTCCCTCATGATAGCTCTCTTTTGTATGAACTGCCTGAAAAATTCTCAGCAATTGAAGGGAGTCGAAAGATTGAGCACAGTGATGAGCTCATGTAAGTTACTGTTACTTATCTAGAAAAGTATAATCTCATTTTTGCCTAGTTGTTTAAAGTTTTTATCTTAATAGCACAATGCATTGGTCCGTAATAAGAACGACGCAGTGGCGCTAACTCATGAGAGTTTGTTCAAAGACTAGAAAAACAGATTAGAAACTCTCTTATCTCTAGTTTTATACTAGGCAATACCATTAGATTTTCAAACTAAGAGTTAGCTTAGTTCCTTACACTCAGTTCCAAACTAAGTTGCACTGGTTCGGGTACGTGAGCTGGCAAACTCAAGCCTTATCCAACAAGTAATTAAAAAAAAGGATGTGTTGGATATATCCCAAAAGTGTACGACGAGTGTTTTAAATTAAACATGCATTGTATAATTGAGGACATGCCTGAATAAAATATATGCATATATTTAAGGAGTGTCCAAGAACGGGTACGGGTACGGATAGAACACGTGTCGGGTATGGGTACGGCTCCATATTAGAAGTACTCAGGTAACATAGGTTCCAAAGCTATTCTGGATGTTAGAAGCCTCCAGGTTATTAAACTTCAGCTCTGGCCACTGGATACAGAGGCCAGAAGTCTCCAAGGCATGCAACTGTGGTTTGTTCATTCTAAGCTTCGAAAGCAGAACCTATGTACAAGGTTCCTAATTTGAAGATCCCCAAGTCTACTTCCAGGGCTTCAGTGGATCATGGTTACACTTGCTGCTAGTATTCCAATTATCTTTTGCATTGTTTGGTCTGTTCAGAAGATGAAATGGGTGTTACTCATTATATCAGAAGAAAAATAAAAATAAAAATCTTGTTTCACTAATAATATTATCCAATGCGGCTGGTGTGTCTCATCATATTTGGCTCATGTGTCTGGCATGGCACACATCTAGGCTATCATCTAGGGCCTGTGTATGTTGATCATTAATGTTGTAATCGCCTAGATGTGCACCACATCAGCAACACCCTAGCCAGGAGTGTGGAGTGTGGAGGGACACATTAGCCTCCATTTTCTCATAATTTTATTGTTCTATTTGTGTCATTAGCCTCCATTTTCTCATATTTTTATTGATCTGTTTGTGTAATTGTCTTTTCCTACGAAGATTTCTCGACAAGGCAGCCACTGTCTCGCCTGATGATTCAAAGACTGAGAACTCCTCCAACCCCTGGCAACTCTGCACAGTGACACAGGTTGAAGAACTGAAGATCCTAGTACGGATGTTCCCCATCTGGGCCACCGGAATTGTCTTCTCTGCAGTTTATAGCCAAATTTCCACCATGTTCGTTGAACAAGGCATGGTTCTTGATACAACCATCGGCTCCTTCACCATCCCTCCTGCCTCAATTTCAGTCTTCGATGTTATCAGTGTTATCATTTGGGTCCCATTCTATGACAGGATCCTTGTGCCCATAGCCAGAAAGTTCACAGGCAAAGAGAGAGGGTTCTCAGAGCTCCAAAGAATGGGTATTGGCCTTTTCATATCAATACTAGCCATGGGAGCGGCGGCTTTGGTAGAGATCAGGAGGTTGCAGATTGCAAAGACCGAGGGTTTAACGTACGAAAAGGCTGTGGTGCCAATGACTATCCTCTGGCAGATACCTCAGTATTTCCTTGTGGGTGCTGCTGAGATCTTCACATTTGTTGGGCAGCTAGAATTTTTCTATGATCAGAGTCCTGATGCTATGCGAAGCCTCTGCAGCGCTCTCTCGCTTCTGACAACTGCGCTTGGTAACTATTTAAGCTCATTTATCTTGACTATGGTGACTTTGATAACCACTCGAGGAGGGAAGGCTGGATGGATTCCTGATAATTTGAATGAAGGCCATTTAGATTACTTCTTCTGGCTAGTGGCTGGCCTCAGTTTATTGAACCTTTTGGTTTACATGACCTGTGCCATGAGGTATAGAAGCAAGAGGGCTACTTGAATAAGACCCAGAGAGTGGAATGGATGTAAATGTTGGTGACATTTAAACTACTGTTAATCAATGGTTTCTTTTCTGTAGTTGGATGTTATTGTTTTAATTTCATGGAAATGTTTGTATAATAAGCAAATGCTTGTTAAAAAAGGGTCTTTGTCTGGTGCGTCTCTTATGCAGTCATTTTATTCTTCTGATTATAGGAAAATTGGTGAGTTTTTTAATGGGAAATCTATTTAAGCTGTGCTCTCTTGGTATTTCCAACGTTTAATTTTGTTAATGATTCTTCATGGTTTAACTTTTAGGTTTGTAATGTTTATAATCTTTGCTTTTGTGCAGTACTTTTGGGCTGTCGGTTAATGATGCTATCATTGTCGATGGTTCTAACTTAGGCTGTCACGTTCAAAAGCTTGTTCCCGGCCGTCATGACATGAATTTCTACTGAATGTACATAAATAGTAATGTATTGGCTAATATATTTTGGAGAAAAAAAAAATCTCTAATGGGCTTACAGGGATTTATGAACTTCAAACATTTTGGTTTCAATTTGTACTCGAGTGTGTTATTGGCTTTGCTCACATCTGCCTTGAACTCTGTGAATATAAATACTAATTATAATCCATATATCAGGATTGTGAATAAGAATTGTGATTACTCGGAAAAGAGGAAATTAATCTTCATAAATTATACATATTTTATCATAATCTGTAATTTAGGGATACCACCAGAAATGTGATTAATTTAGAAAAGAAGAAAGACTTGCTAAGCTATTTGCTATAAACTGACGTATCCTTATCTATAAAAAAAAGGGTAAAAAAAAAAGAAAAACTTAAAATTGGAAGCAAAATAATATCAAATTTAATGTTTTCTCTAAACTACCGAAAGAAACATTCAAAATCTCCAACGTGTCCACAGCCATCACACACTTCTATTCAGCATGCAAAAAGAAGGGAGGGAGGGAGAGAGAGAGAGAGAGAGAGAGAAACAGATGGAATACAAATTCTTCCTTAACTGTAAATTTACATGCAACTCCACTTCCTTTTCGTGCATTAAATGCACAGATCCAAACGAACAAACTCTACAATTATCCAATTGACAATATCTCAATCCCTCTCACAGCACACAAAAACTCTTGGAAGCCTTCTTGCTTTCATACCTCAAGGCACACCAAACAAACACTACAAGATTCAAGAAACTCAAACCCGCAATCAACAAAAAGAACCGATCAAGATGCCCTTCATTCAAATTATCGGGAATCCATCCAGGATTTCCTCCTCTAGTCGTCACTGAAGCCACAACTGTCAGAATCAACGAACTCAAATAACTCCCTAAACTCGCCGTCACAAGAGCAAGGGCACTGCATAAACTTCTCATGGCATCAGGAGACTGCTCATAGAAAAACTCCACCTGCCCAATAGCGGTAAACACCTCACCCACGCCTATTAAAAAATACTGAGCAATTTGCCAAAGAATACTCATTGGCACTGCAACCTTTTCATGTACTAAGCCCTCAGATTCTGCAATTTGAAGCCGCCTGATCTCTACTAAGGTTGCTGATAACATTGCAAGTATCGATATGAAAAGGCCAATCCCGATTCTTTGAAGCTCGGTGAAGCCTCTTTCTCTGCCAGTTAATTTTCTTAGTGTTGGGATAAGGAGGCGGTCATAGATTGGAATGCAGATCAGGACACTGATAACAGTGAAGGTTGAGAGTGAGGCTGGAGGAATGGAGAAAGAACCGATTTGTTTGTTGAGGACCATGCCTTGTTCCAAGAACAAGGAAGTTTGTGAGTACACAGAAGAGAACACAATGGTGGTGGCCCAAATGGGAAACATCTGGATGAGTATCTTGAATTCTTCCACTTGTGTGACTGTGCAGAGACTCCACGGGTTCGAGAGGTCCTCTCTTTCAGTGCCTAGGGTTGAGATTATTGCAGCCTTGTCAAGAAGACTGTAAAAGGTGAAAGAAACAAATTACTTACGGAAACAACAATGAAGTGGATGCTAGGAAAACAAGTCAGAAAGAAAATGATGAATCATGTCCTGCAAGTGATTGAACTTTCTACTAAGACACAATGAAACAAAGTAGAAAGTCTTTCTATATAAAAGTATCAGATGCCAAGGAGTCATTTCCTTGATATTTATTGATGGGATTGCTACACTGTGGAAAATCGAGGAATGAACAATTCTTTCTATACATGAGAGCAGCACTTGATCCTTTTCATTCATTTCCACTTCCATCACTATGAACAATTTTCATTAGGAGAAATTTTTTAAAAATACCATTTTTTGAATTTTATTGCCAAAACCGATCCTTTTTTTCATTTAATTAGCAGAATCGACCTCTTTTTGGCCATGCCAACGAGGCTAGCCAAAAAGAGGTTGATTTGACAAAATAGAGTTCTTAAAATATAAGGGACTACTAATCCAGTGCATTTAGCGGCCACAAATTAGATCTTTAAGTATACACAGGACTAGTAGTCATATGATTAGTGACCGCAAAATACACAGGACTAGTAGTCCCGTGTATTTTACATACTCTATATTTTGCAAAATCGACCTCCTTTTGGCTAGCCTTGATGACATGGCCAAAAAGAAGTCAATTTTGCTAATTAAATGAAAAAGGTCAATTTTCCTAATAAAATTTTAAAAAGGGTCCTTTTTAAAACTTTTTCCTTTCCATTATCATGTACGAGAAAATGTAAAAAGTCTTTCTTATCCTTCTTTCAGTCATTCACTATTAGCGTCCATCGAGTTGGCCTCTATTGTAGTTAACTCTCAAGGACTCTCCAATAATTAAAGAGAAGATTAATATGGTCAAGCAAATTAAGTGCCACTTTTCACAGAACTATCCAATGACACTATTAGAGCGCGGTGTTAATGAACTCGTGTAACAGCTAATAAGCCTACAACAAATAACAACAAATATTCCCAAATAGCTAGAGAAGTAAACTGAGCATAACAATAAATATTCTGAGAAGTTAGAGGAGTACTTGAAATGAGCACTATGTTCCAGCTTCCGACTTCCTTGGATTGCTGATGCACTACCTTCTAGTTCATATAGGAGAGAGCTGTCCTCTGGCACTTTCAAATCCCATTTCTTAAGGGAGGCAACAACAACTTGGCACATTCGCGTTAAGGGACTTCCTCCTGGTTTTTGAAATCTATATAATTTGGAGCCAGAAAAGAAACTGCCGACAGCTAAAGCCATGAATAATGTAGGAATTCCATAGCCTAGTCCCCAGCCACGATGGTCTTGTATCCATACAAGAACAGTGCCAGATATAAAAGCACCGATGTTGATACAGAAATAAAACCAATTGAAGAAAGAACCTTTACTCGGTCGCTCTCTAGGGTCAGTATCATCAAATTGATCAGCTCCAAAAGATGAGACACAAGGCTTGATGCCACCGGTGCCAAGTGCAATTAGATAAAGACTGAAGAAGAAAATAGCAGATTGGAACGTGCTTGGCTCTGGGCAAACAAAGCCTATACAGTGAGGAGGCTTCAAAGCCGGTACTGATGCTGAAACAGCCAACGAAAGCATTCCCTTTCACAAAAGGATATGTCATTATTCAACTAAGAGAATTGGACGCACAAATAGAGAGATGTCATAGCAATTGATAACATTATTAAAGGATACAAAAGAAATTATCAAAGGATACAAACATACACAAAGAGACATGTCTCTATTGTGAAGTTTCATCCTCTTGAATGTGCTGGATAATATATTAGACACAAGACATCCTGCCATGTCATTTTTGTATTGACTATTTTTATTTTCCTTTTTTGGAAATCGTTGCACGTCATGCATTATGTCACGTTCTGCCGTTGTCACTGTGTCAGTTCTGTTATGGTCCTGGACATCTTTCACTATTAACTCTTAATCTTCTGGAGGGAATTCCACACATAAGATGAGAAAATGTGTTTAATCCGTTGATTAGGAGTCACTCATACTTCCCTCCACCGAACCAGGAGGGAGATTCAGTTCCTGTGTTTAGGACGCGCTGACCAAAACCCCATAGACTACTCGAAAGTTAGTGCTAGTCGACCCTTCAGTCGACTACCTCCATAGAGTGACTCAGGCAACGGAGCCAATCGTCCTCTCAGTCGACTACCTTCATGGACGACGCGAATGGCGGTGTCAGTCGATCTCTTGGATGATCAACACCATGTCCCACTAGATCGACTTGAGCTCTCATCCCCAGATGACGGTTGTACGAAGTTTAGGTCCGACAATTCGTCGATATCACATTAATTGTGTGATCGGTGCCTTGATTCTCCCGTCTCACACGATAATTAAGATACCTCGAACTATTCTGGCTGCGGGCATTACCGACCCCATCCTATTAATGCCGAGAGAACAGCGCTGACTCCTGCGCTAATCTCCAACCGACACCTGTTAAGGCTGTCCGGCGCAGCCACCTCTACATGTTTCTGTTTAATCATCAAGTCAGCACACGTGGGAATAGGGCTGACTCACACTTCAGCTTATTGCCAGCCAAAATAACGTAAATGCCCTCTGACTCCCATATAAATAAAGAACTGGGTAATAAAAAAGGGTAAGTAACCTAACTTAGAGAATTTCTCCCAATGATACCTTTATCTTCCATTTCTATTTTTAAAGAAGATCCATACTAACTTGATCATCGGAGGGATCATCAGAGATCCCAACTCTACCTATTCACATATCTTCCTCAGGAACAGGAGAGATTCCTCTGCAACCGAACCACTAGGCATTAGAAGAGAGAGCGGACCCCACTCATTCAAACCCTAATCTGATAGAGATTATCGATGGTGTGATTTCAAACATCAATAGTTTGGCACCCACCGTGAGGCTTCCTTCCCTCTTCTAGCAATCATGTCCGGTGCTGATGATCTTACCAGGTTGGAAAACCTACCAATGGGCTACGTTACTCAAGCCTAACTTCAAGAATCCACGGAGAAGATCACACAAGCAATGCAAGCTCAGCTCAAGGCTTTTGCTGACGAGCTTTTCAGTCGCTTCCCCGCTCCTGCAGCGTAGCAAGCCACCTCAGTTGCACCCCAGCTCTCTACTAGCCGCCATTCAACTAACCATGGGGCTCATCCTCTCGTCATATAGCATGTGCCGCTGCCGGAGACTCCCCTTATTGCCAAGCTGAGAAGAGACCACCAGGAGCTTCCATCCCAACCACTACAAACACAGCCGGCTCCTCGCAGGAACTCTACTTGCCAACTTCAAATCTGAGAGGTAACAGCTGAGAGCCCTAGCCCCAGCCCCCGCAAGGCAGATCCAGCAGAAGCTTCAAGGCTCCCTAGTACATAGCACATAAGGACGACCCCCTCAGCCCCTGAGCGAGCAAGCGACTGCAATCAGGCTTATAAGCCCGTTGCAGATGCCATTAAGGGAAACACCTTTTTCACCGACTCAATCATGAAAGCACCTGTCGAGAAGTTCAAAATACTGACAATAGAGAAATACAAGAGTGAGGGAGACCCAGCAGAACATATCCAGAATTACTTTGATACTATGAGCATGTTGCAAACGCCCGAGGCTACTATCTGTCGCTATTTTCCTGTCACAGTGACAGGGAGCGCCAAGCTGTGGTGGAATGCCTTAGAGAAGAAGTCCATTGACAGCTTTGAGGAACTTAGTCGGAAATTCATCCATCACTTCTTAGCCGACTCCAAGTCCAAGCTGCCTCCACGTGCTCATACACACTAAGAGCAGGATGAGGACCTCAGGGCTTATTTCAAGAGATTTCAAGCAAAGAGGCTAGAAGTTGAAGACCCAGTGAGTTGGGTCGCCATGGCAGCTCTAGTAGCTGGATTGTGCTCTAGCGATCTAATCTAAGGCCCTCACTAGAAAACCAGCCAGGAATTATGAACATCTGATGGCCAAGGCCCACGGTTACATGAACATGGAGGATGTCGAAGCTTACAAAGCCGAGACGGCTACAGCCGAGTCTAGTCATGGGGCTGTTCCCATGCCAATTGGCAGCCTCCTACACTATGACAGTTCCCCCTGTACCAACTCAGCCAACTCCATTCATAGCCCCGACCACGACACCAGTCGCACCATCGCCAATCAAGTCACCCCAAAATTCCCTCGGGCAGGAAGAACTAAGAAATGTTTCGAGGAAACCTCTACTTAGAAATAACAACCGCAATGAGCGGTTCGACAGGAGAGGCGAAAGAAGAGCGTTGCCCCCCCCCACCGGTCTTCACAATCCTCAGTACATCTCTCTCTAGGGCTCTTGATAAAGCATAAGGGGTAGGACTCCTTACTACACCTCCCCCACAGATGAGATCGAATCCCCAGAAGAGAGACATGCGGCTGTTTTGTCGATACCACAAGGACCATGGCCTCGATACTGGCGATTACCGTGTCCTCCAGATGGACATTGAAGAACTCATCCAGAGAGAATTTTTGAAGAACATAGTCGTACAGAGAGACATGAGCAACCCCCTCCCAGGAGGGATGAGCGGAGACCCCGTTCCCGATCATCTCGGCCTCAACCAGAGCCTGATCGTCAGGATGTCGGTCCAAGCAGTCGAGGGGTCATTCACACTATCAGTGGCGGCTCCACTTTCGAAGGGGAATCAATAACGCTCGCAAGAGATATGCCAAGCGTTCCTTGCAAGTGGAGAGCTGCGACAAGAAGCCCCGGACAAATGCGTCCATTTTGTTCAACGAAGACGACTTGGAAGGTGTTGAGACACCTCATAGCGACCCCATAGTCATTACGGCCAACATTGATGGCTTCGAGGTGAAGAGAATCATGGTGGATACAGAGAATTCTGTCGACATCCTATTTCTAGACGTATTCAACCGTATGGGCATTGATAGGTCCAAGTTGCTACCCTCTAGAGGCCCTCTCATTAGCTTCACATGGCACTCTTAACTGCCGGAAGGATTGATCACCCTCCCTTTGACCGTCGGCCGTCGCTCCTACAAGTCAACAATTGATGTTCAATTTGTGGTAATGGACATCAAGTCGTCCGACAATGTCATACTAGGCCAAACCGCCCTTCATCTCTTGCAGGCTATCCCATTCCCTTACCATCAGATGATCAAGTTCCAAATACCTGAAGGAGTTAGTGTCGTCAAGAGTGACCAGCGAGAAGCCCGAGCCTGCTATGTGCTCTCAACCAAGGGAAAGGGGGTGGTCGAAGCTATGCCCATTGAGAAGACTAGTCTCCAGCTTAAGAAGAAAATAGTGCGAGAGAGGATGACTCCTGTTGAAAACTTACATAAAGTCCA
>JBAKGM010000139.1:13439985-13463027 GCA_037177215.1 Asparagus racemosus
ATGAATAGGAGTGTTCTACTACTCTACCCAATATGGGACTAAACAAGAGTACTCTATATACAATATTTAACACCCCCCCCCCCCTTCAAACTGCGATTGGGTTGACTAATGGCAGTTTGCCAACAAGAAACGAGTGTCGCTGTATGGTATGAGCTTTAGTGAATAGATCTGTTAGCTGAAGATCGGTATTCACATAGGAAAGTGAAATAGTCCAAGCTAGAAAATGATGATGAGTGAAGTGACAGTCGATCTAAATATGCTTCGTTCGTTCATGAAACACTGGATTGCTAGCAATTTTGATGACGCTCATGTTGTCGCAAAGAAGAGGAGCTGCCATTGTAGAGGTGATGCCCATGTCAAGAAGGAGTCGTCATAGCCAGACGATCTCTGCGATGGTGGACGCCATGGCACGATATTCTGATTCTGCACTGGAGTGAGAGACAACGTTTTGTTTCTTAGATTTTCAAGAGATGAGGGAGTCACCTAGAACTTTACAGTAACCGGTAGTGGATCATCGGTCTGTAGTGCTGTCTGTCCAGTCTGTATCACTATAGGCATGGAGAGTGAATGATGATGAGGCTGAAAAGAATAGCGCCTTGCTTGGAGTCTCGTGAAAGTAGTGGAGAACACGAAGTAGTGCGGCTTGGTGAGAGGAATGTAGAGCAGCAACAAACTGACTGAGCACATGAATAGCGTGTGAAATATCGGGTCTGGTGATGGTGAGGTATACTAAACTCCCTACGAGATGTCGATATTGTGTGGTATTAGGTAGTGGGTCACCATCAATGGTTTTGAGTTTCACATTCAACTCAAGAGACGTCCGAGCTAGTTTGGGATCTATTAGGCCGGCACGATTGATGATATTCATAGTAAACTTTTGCTGAGAGAGATGATAGCTAGGTGGGGTCTAGTTGATTTCCAGTCTGAGGAAGTAATATAAGCCACCTAGATCTTTCATCTCAAACTCTTGTTGGAGGTGAGATTTCATTTGGATGATGATTGATGGGTTGTCGCTAGTGATGATCATGTCGTCGACATATAGGAGTAAGATTGTGTGATGTCCATCAGAGGAAGAGATGAACATGGCTAGATCATTCACACTAGAAAGCAAGCATGCTGGTTGCATGACCTGTGTGAACCGAACCCATGCGTGAGGTGCCTGCTTGAGGCCGTAAAGAGCTCGTCGTAGGTGGCAAACAAGACCATTGGAGTTAGGAAGTCCGGGAGGTGGAGTCATGTAGATATCCTTAGTGAGATATCCATGTAAGAAGGCATTTTTGATATCTATTTTGTACAATGGTCATTGTTTGGCAGCAGCAACAGTGAGTGGTGTGCGAATAGTGGTCTTTTTGGCAACTGGAGCAAAGGTCTCCTCCTAGTCCACTCTATATTGTTGTGTGAAGCCGCGAGCAGCTAACCGAGCCTTGTGGTGGTCAATGGTTCTGTCCACTCTGGTCTTGACCTTGTAGGTCCACTAGCAGCTAATGGAGGCCTTTCTTGGAGGAAGAGATGTGAGATCTCTTGTGTGGGTTTGTTGGAGAACTGTAAGTTCATCTTTCATTGCATGTTGCCACTCAAGATACTTAACTGCATCATGATAAGAATTGGGTTCCACATAATCCGATGTCATCACAAAAACACCTCACTAACCAAACGCCTCTTCCCCCTACCGCTGTTGTTCGCACAGCCGATGGAACACCATTAATTACACATGAAATCTGTTAGTCACCTCTAAATTAACCCTCAATTCTCAGTCCCTAACGTACACCATATCTCTAATGTCACAATGAATTTATTATCTGTCTCCTAAACTACTTCACACAATTATACTGCTACATTCACTGCTTCTTCTTGTGTCATACAGGATCCTCGCACCGAACAAACGGCTAGGACTGGCCGTAATCTTGGCGGCCTATTCTACATGGACAAGTTCATTTTGCCCACGCCCACCGCTTCCGTTATCTCCTTGTCAACTCCAAATACACCACCTGCGATCTCTGGCATCGTCGCCTTGGTCACCTATCCCTTCCTCGCCTTCATACTCTCTACTCAACTGGCAAACTAGGAACCTTTTCCACAGATGTATTGTCTCATTATACTGGCTGTAAGTTGGCAAAACATTTGATCCTTCATTTTCAAATAAGTAATAAAACTGTATCTACACCTTTTGAACTTATTCACACCGACATCTGGGGGCCATCCCAACACACATCTCGAGGTCAAAATCGCTACTACATTCTATTTATCAATGATCACTCACGCTTTACTTAAATTTACTTGATGAAAAATAAATCTGATGTATTTGTTATCTACAAGAGCTTCACAACCACGATTCTAACCCAATTCTCCTCCCACATCAAAACTTTACGCTCAGACTCAGGGGGGAATACACATCCCGTCGTTTCATGGAATTCTTAGCCTCCCAAAGAACTCTCTCTCAGGTCCAAATTAAATTTGCATATGCATTTGTACTTTTGGTTTTCAATGGTGTAATAATAACATATATAGGCATATCAAAGACTTATCTTAAAAAAATATAAATGGCCCTTTCTGTCTTTTTCACGAAATTTATCCTTGCTAATCAATTTTTCTGATAGACCCCTTTCATCACTTTCACTTACATAACTTTATAGCAAACGTCATGCACTTTATTCTTTTCTTTTTCTTCTAAAAGTGAATATATAATGTTTCTTAAATTATAACGCTAGGACATAATTATTTTAATAATGTTGTTGAAGAATGTTTCTTACATCACACTTCAATTTTTTTTCCATTAAAAAGGTTCACTACGAATTATTCTAGGAGCTCGATAGCTTGCATTCCTTCAAAAAAATGAAGAAAATTAAAATAAAAAGAAAATAAAATAAAATAAAAGGTTTTGGGCTCTTATCAAATTAAACAAAGCTGAATTTAAAAATGGTCAACTAATATTCCAAAACCACGTTAGTAAAAAGAAAATTCTTCCAACGAAAAAGACTTCTAAAGAGTTTAATAATTGTCCTTAAACATTTTGTAGGAAAGTTTCTTTAACACTCTTGATTGGATCTTGGTGTGTAAAGCATTACAATTCCCTTGCTTTAACATTCTTAATATTAATTAATTAAAAAAGCTATCTCCTCAGCTATAAATTGAATGATCAGATTCCCAACCTGCAAATAGAGAAAAAATTATCATATTTGTGTAAATTAAGCCAATGTAGTCTAGACTCTGCATAAAAGTGTAAAAAGTTAGCATGTCAAACAGAAGGAGCAAGCATCAATTATTTTTTTAGTCTTGCTTCTTTATCTTTTCCGACATATATATCTAATACCAGATTAAAATTTTTTTTTTTTTACATTCAAACAATAATTCTTAGTGGTTTCATGTAAGATAATTGTAAGGAAAATGATAAGGAGGAGAAACATAAACAAATTCGTTTCTAATCAATTTGCATCACCTGCACAACATGCGATTATCTCTTTGTACACATTCTAATCACACTATACATGCTATACATCTCTCACAAATCAGCCCCTAAAAATACAGATTATTCTTTACTAAAACTGGTACAACACATCCCTTAAGTTTAGCTTTGTCAATCTCCAAGTATTAAGCACATTATATCCATTGATTTAGGTCTCAGAATAATGCCCATCAAATCTCATTAATATCCAAGAATCATGGATCGACTAAATAAATCAATCCTTGTTGTTCTCAGTCATCATCATGAACGACACTTTTTAATAATTGATTTTCTCAGTCATCATAGCGATACTTTTTTATACGAAATATACAAAGTATGGATACAACAATAGTAAAAGTACGTACACACCAACAGAATCTCACTGCTTTTATCAAAAAACATCTCACTTCGTTAAGAAATAGATTTCCAAGTAATTTCATTTTATTACACTAAAGACAACATCCCCACTAGTTCTCTATGAATGGGCACAAAACTTTTTAAAAAATGCGGTTGGTGTAACCTAATCCCTTTATCTCATTTCACGAGCGCAGACAGTTTGTATCCAGCTTGGCATTGACTACTGACCACGTAGATAGATGGCGGCACAAGAGAACATTTCTTTTCAACATCTTGAATTTCTTGGCACAAATTTATATATGTTATGCACTTAATTAACTGCATATACAACCCTCGTACCCCTAAAGTTTTATATTAATTACCTAATATTTTGGTGTGTTGAAAAGAGAAGTCATGAGTGATGTTCTCTTGTAACTGTTGAAGTTAGATATAGAATAATTCTGTTCGCACATCAAAAGATCTAAGTGTTAATAGAATAGAATATAATTAACTTTCTGTTATTCGATTTTTTTTTTTTTTTTAAGTTTTAAGCCACCAGAGGATCTTATTTTGAATTAGACTAGCTAGTCTCAACAAAACGGGAATCTTCCATGTCGCTCACATGCCTAGTTCTCTCTCTCTATATATATTTATGCGTGTCCGTGACCAAAGTAAATATCATACAAATCCTAAGTAATAGAAGCATTCTATTCTCTCAAAAGACTAGAGAAAATATGACTTCATCTTCTTCTCTTCTATTAGCCATAGCCATCTTCTTGCCACTCCTCATTCATAGATCTGAGGCTGGACTTACCTCTGATTACTACCATCACACGTGCCCGAATGTAGCGCACATCGTCCGAAGCATTGTTGAGCTAGCTCATACTTCTGATCCTAGGATCTATGCCAGCCTCACTCGCCTCCATTTCCATGATTGTTTTGTTGATGTAAGTTAAACTATATATCGAGAAAGATATAAAAATGTAGAGAGAAATGTTTCGTAAATGCGTTTTGCGATTTTTTGTTGTTGCAGGGTTGTGATGGGTCTGTATTGTTGGATAATTCGAAGACCATAAAGAGCGAGAAGGATGCACTTCCGAATAAAAACTCGCTTCGGGGATTTGATGCAGTGGATAATATTAAGAGAGGATTAGAGGCAGAGTGTCCTGGAGTAGTGTCTTGTGCTGATATTCTTGCACTCGCAGCTGAGGCATCAGTTAACTTGGTAAGAAGCGACAGTACCATTTTCGGTTATGTGAGTTAGTTAAGAATCTTGATAAAATCTTTGGCAAAATTAAGATTTATAAAATGGTTTTTCCAACTGGTGCTCATTAGCACTCGTTAGGAGATGAGAGAGATGAAGAGAAATGAATAGCAAGTGGACATCTACTTCATGATTTATACTAATTTCCCTCATTGTCTCTCCTCTCTCTACCTCTCTCATTCGCTAATGAGCGTCTATGCATGGACACAACCCGTTGGCTCGTACAAAGAATTATAAATGCAGCAAATGATTGCATGAAATATTTACCGCAGACCCTCATTTGAATTTTTTGCATTTTTAACTTTTATTCTGAGATGTGCATCTTTTGTTGCAAAATCTATTCGATTTGCATTTCCCAATTGCAAGAAATTTATTTTCATTTCAAATCAGTTTTTCCGTTTACCTGGCAAGTTCGCGACTTTTCCCAGCTTGATTGCTCTTGTACAAATAACCCCCTCATTCAAAATTATCACATTCTCAAGTTTTAGTCTTTATTAAACACAGGCGGGTGGTCCAACGTGGACAGTTCTACTAGGAAGAAGAGACAGCACGACTGCCAACCAAGCCGCCGCAGATGAACTCCCAAGCCCCTTCGACAGCCTAAGCACCCTCCGGTCCAAGTTCTCCGCAGTGGGCCTCAGCAGCAAAGACCTCGCCACATTATCCGGTATAATTCAAAAATAAATATAAACAAAAGTCTAATTGTATGACTAATTTGGTCAGATGTGCTCATTCACGATGCTGGAAATATTGGTATATACCTCTGATGTGGAACACATCTAAGTCGTCAGTTCTGATCTAGATACGTTGATAATCTATGCTATAGTGATCTGCATGCTCCGCATCTGTAACAAACCATCTAGAAAATATTAAAGAAGTATAACAATAAATCGTTTTTCTAGCTAATTAGCTGAGAACAAAAATGTAATTAATTCATCAGTACTGAACTCCCGAAACTTTCCCAAATTCTACAGGAGCCCACACATTCGGCCGAGCACAATGCAAGTTCATAACCAACCGGCTCTACAACTTCACCGGCAACGGGAAACCCGACCCGACCCTAAACCCCGCCTACCTAGCAAAATTGCAGCACAACTGCCCTCAAGATGGGAACGGCAGCACATTGAACGACCTCGACCCGATAACTCCCAATACATTCGACAACAAGTATTATAGCAACCTCGAGAGCATGATGGGGTTATTTCAGAGTGATCAAGAGCTTTTTTCGACCAAAGGAGCTCCGACGGCTTCGATAGTGAAGGCGTTTGCTAATAGTCAGAACAGCTTTTTCAGTAATTTTGGAGCGTCGATGGTGAGAATGGGGAATATTAGTCCGTTGTTGGGGAGTAAAGGGGAGATTAGGAGGAACTGTAGGGTGGTTAATGGGAATTAAGAGCAGAAAATTGGGTGGCTGTGTCCAATTATTTTTCGTATTTTTCTCTGAGAATAGTGTTTGTTGGATTTGAATAAAGAAATTAAGGAGACAAAATTCTCCGGTTTCCTTTTCAATGTTATTTTGTCTTCTTTATTCGGAAGGACTCGTAAAATATTAAATTGAGTTTTAAGTGTTAAAGTATGAGAGATTGCTCATGTTATGAACGGGCATGTTCGTTACCCAATTCATGTAAAAAGTGGTGCTCATGTTTCTTTAAATTGTAATAATTACTGTTTTTTGGCATGATAAATGCATTTATGTACGAAATTGGCAACAATCTATATGTTCACAAATTATCGCAATGTTTTTTCCAAAGTGAATATGCAATTCTTGTCTTAACCTTCTTACACAAATAACAAATAATTGTCAAAATGAGGGACATACCTTGCACTCTAGATTTCTGAAAAACAGGCATCATCAAAATAGTTCCCTGGCATCCCTAGTCACAAATACATCCAATACAGTTTCCGACGATCTCAGAAGTCCTTTTTTGTATGAACTAGACTAGATTGTGTCTGGCACTTTTAGCTAAAATAAGGGGCTTAAACACTATAGATTTAGCCATGAGAAAATAGCTCAAAGAGATAACACGTGACAAAAATTTAAAAATTCCCTAATACGCAATATACCTCAAAAGATTTTACACGATAAGACAACTTTGGTCATCAAAACATGAACATTGAACTATACTCCTATCATTTGATACTGAACAGTGGCAAAGATCAGTAGGGCTACTAAACAGCAACCTAACTTCCATCACAGGCACAGTGAACACAAGTTAGCAGCAAACCATCAGAATGTAACTCAACAGACTCAAATTAGCCGCTTTATCCAGTCATACGTTTGCATTTTTGTGGCCTAAGAACCGTTGGGACTTGGTCCAGACCACACATTCAAGTGGCATCTGATATTGAGGTGAACATAGGAAGGCAATATTCCATCTTTTACATCCAGAATCAGCTTCCAGGAGTAGCTTCATTCCTTCCTATAAGCTCGATCTGTGTGGGTAATAGAAGGGAGAGTCTCTGTTTGTACCGTTCTATCCTTAAATGCCGCTCTTTGTTTAACCTGTAAAAACATTACAAGGCAAACATAAGATTGACGAACATTTATAGATTGCCTAGCCGCGAGTTAGAGAAGTCACAAGTTCATGGGAGACGACTACATGCTCAGAGGAATTTTTTTTTCTCTGTTGAGAAAAAGGTGAGATGGCTATCATATCATATAATATTCCTTTTAAAAGTACGAGTTCAGGAAAAGCTTTACATGGTCAATATTACTCTTAACTATTTTAAATATTTCATTTAAATTTTAATCTATCCTAATCATAATTATATCCTATCATTATCCCATGTGAACTATCTACATCTTAATAATTTAAAAAATAAGATTAATGAAATACATGAAACAGCTCCACGGTATTAGTTTGTTAAGGTAAAGAACTAATACGTTATAATATATGAAGTATTACAAAAAACCCAAAAAATTTCCAAAATTGCACAAAATTCCTTTAAAATTTTAATATTACACAAAACATCATAACATTTCGAAACTTAAAACAACAAACATGAAATCTGAAAATTAACAGTAGCATCTAAAAAATTTAAAATTTGCAATTAACACCCTCAACATTTCAAAAACTATAGAAACACCATCAAAAGTTCAAATAAGAAAAAAGCATCCAGAAATTCTGAAATTTTAAAACTTGCGAACAACAAAGAATTAATATGCTATAATATATGAAGTATAAAAATTTCAAAAATTGCACAAAATACCTTTAAAATTTTAAAATTACACAAAACATCCTGACATTTCAAAAATTAAAACAAACATGACATCTGAAAATTAACAGTAGCATCTAAAGAATTCAAAATTTACAATTAACACCCTCAACGTTTCAAAAACTAATAGAAGCACCCTAAAAGTTCAAATAATAAAAAAGCACCCTGAAATTCTGAAATTTCAAAACTTGCGAACAATAAAGATGAATTCAAGGGATTACCATCAGGCCTTGAAATTTTAAAATTTGTAAAAAATAATCTCAAAGTTATAAAAATTGCAAAAACTCCTCCAAAAGTTAAAAATCATAATAAAAAAAAACCTGAAATTTAAAAACTTATAACCAGTACATATCAAATCTTGAAATCATCAGCAGACCGCTAAAATTTTGAATTTTACAACAAACAATCCAAAGCTTAAATAATTGCAAAAAACACCCTCAAACTTTCAGAGTTGCAAAAAATATCCTGATATTCGAAAACTTACCACCAATACATGAAACACGGAAATTACAAGCACCAAACTTAAAATTTAAATTTTTTTAAAACCTCTCTCAAAGTTTCAAAATTTGCAAAACGCACCCTAAAAATTCAAAATCACAAAAAAATGACTAAAACTTCAAAACTTCGCAAAGAAAAGAGTAGCTGTTTGATATTCTTTCACTAAGATATATAAACTTAACTTCTAATTTAAGGTTTTACTATCCTTTTTCAGCATCTAAAAGTAGTCTAATTTTATCGAAAAATCTAAAGATGGAGAAGGATTGATGAAGTCTCAATAAAAAATAAAACAAAAGGAATGAAAGACTGTTTTCTAAAAAATTTATAGAATAGTTTATTTTTTGAGTAAATTAGGAATCTTTAGAAGGGACTTTCATGAACTTTTTTCAGTACTTTTATATGCTTATGTAGATGCTTTCATCATATAAAAGTGTAGTAGAGTTAGCATTAATATTTAGTTTATAATTTTTTTTAAAGTCTATCAACAATTAGGAACAAACTTCATATTCTTTTATGTGTCATTTTAGCCCACTTTTAACCAATCATCTGGTCTTATTAGCTATAATTATTCATCCTCCTTTTAAAACGCTATTTTTTAAAGTGTTTTTCAATTTTGCAACACTATACTTTCTCAGGTTAAACTAGGTTTCATGTCGGGCTCAATAACATGATAATTCAAAGTGGCTTCGAATTACATTTGTTTCTTATTGATTCAATTATTAACATGAAATTTTAAATTGGGTGTAGCTCATTTAAACGAATATTAAACAAAATAAATAATCACAATATTAAAATTTAGAGACATAAGTGAGCAAAAACTATCAAAGTGGAACCGAGAAACATTTTTAGTAAGGAAATAAACCAAACAATCATGTAGATCAAAAAAATATACTTAATCATGATATTTAACCATAGGCATTGCACATGCATAAAACCTAGTTCAGTTAAAAGGACGAGTTTACTTAAGCCACAATAAATCCTTTGTTTGGATATGTTGTGTTCCCCAAACCCGCAGCATTTTTTAGTTTTTACTAGATGCAAAGAAATCGAAAGGGTAATAAAGCATGTCTTGATGCAAAACTAATGGAGAACTAATATACCTACAATGAGAGTATAGGACAACCAGGTCTTATGATGGATCTTCTAAAAAGAAACATGTTAATGCATACATATCTAATTAAACAACAAAAATGCACCTGGAGAGCAAAAAATGAGTGAATGAAGGGACCAAGTGGATTGAAGGAACAAAGATGATAGGACAAGCGCAAGAACAAGGGCGGCAATGATCAAGGGGGAGAATGTTGGTCACCACTAAGTCATTTTAACAAAAGGGGAGATCATTAAAACAGGAACGACGGAGAAAAAAACAGCTGATTAGGAATGCATTAAACAATGAATATACAGCTAGGAATGCATTAAACATACAACTTGTATATAAAGCACAGATACTTCTATTATGAGACCCTGTCATTGTTTCAATACTTTTTATAATGTGATGGCGCTTTATGTTATGTAGTGCCCACACTGGCATGTCCGTGTCGTACTTAGGATGACCCTTAGGATTCTAATCATAAATCTAAACATAAAAGTTTAAGACTGTTTTGGTACAAGGAAGTTCACGAGAATGAAACTGGAACTTATATCTATAGTTGTAAGAGTCATACACAAAGAATACTGGAAAAGTGAAGGCAGAGAATTCTAAGAAACAGACCATGTTAGGTCTCCGTCTCTCAATGATCTCAATGCCCTGATCATGTACAACTCAAGACAAGCTCACAGGCCTATTTTGCATGTTATGGCATAAAATGTTACCCATAAAATAACATAAAATTAGATAATATTAAAGAAAGATACTAAAGGTAGAGATTTGGAAAGAATTGATAGTATCATAGTCAATGCAGCAATAGCAAATCTCGGGATTGGTCAACTGCAGATCAAGTTGGAACACTAAATCTACAGGTATCAGTCACCATGAGTATCCTAAAAGGGGATCAGGCTAGTGATGAGTAAAGCTTTAAAAGGAGAAGATTAACATCTACATAAAGAAGATGATTTCAGACATCCAGTATGGAAGAATTACAGGAAACTCTCCCAATGGTACTCAAAGATGTATGCTTCGCTTGGAAACTGTAGGAGGCAAATGTTAAATGGATCATGTCTGCAACAAAATTTGATAATCAGCATAAATTTGAATTCCTTAGGTAGATACTAAAACATCATGATAGAGTTTATTATTGGATGGGCTCTGATCATGTTGAAGAATAAGGAAGCCCAAGAGGGAGGTCTTAAAAGTTTCTTTAAACTTCAAAGGTAACACTTTCATAGGCATTTCACTTGACTATCGAGCAGAATGAACTGAGCTGTCAGGATATGTATATACATCCCCAGTAAGAGCAAAATAATGTGCTTACATAGAGTAGCAGCTGTCTTAAGCAATATACAATTGGATCATTATAAAAAATACTCAGAATTTTCATAACGTGAGGTAACACACAACAGGATCCAGAAAACTTACCGTGCCCGAACCTTTTTTGCATGTTTTATGTGACCTTTTAACAAGTCCTGTGCAGATAATTGCTCAATTGGACCTAAATCCTGCACATATATTTATACATCATAACTTGCTAAATCAATCTATACATGAAATATCTTATCTCTACTTAGCAAACTAATGTTAGCCATAGAAGTTCGCTGGAAATCCATAGAAGACTGTCCAGATATAAATGCTGTGCGCCTTCACCGAATAAGGACAACTAGAAAGAACTAGTTTGCAAATATGCAAAATTGATTGCCAAGGAAGCAGGAGTTTCGACTAGCTTAGTGACTTTGGATCAGAAATAATGGATTCTTGCTGTATGCAACTTAAATAAAACTATGGTTTTGGATTACAAGTAATGCGTTTCTTGCATCAACAATTAAAATAAAAAAAATAATCGACATTAATAAGAACTAGTTAAACTTAACAATGTTTCAATGTGTATAATAATCAATGAAGCTTAGATCAGGTGTCCATGAAATATTGTATGTGTAGTAGTAGATGTGTTGGTAATATACAGGTAAAGATGGTATTAGAATTAATTAGCCAGCTTACATGAAAAAAGTGTGTAAATACAGGTATTTGACTAAAGATCAAACAATTAATATTTTGAAAGTTCTCAATTGATCTCAGAAATTGAATTTGCCCACAACTCTTAAACATCACAATCAAGTAAAATAAAAACTATACGCTAGAAGCACATTTACTATTCTCTGAGATGTCTAACCAGCAGCAAACTCTAAAAGAAGATATGCACAACCTTTTGAATGCAAAGACCATTGGCATAAGCAAGAAAGCAAATAAAATTATCATTCATACAACCAAAGAACAGGGAAAATAAGATGTTATCTTCAAACTGACCTCATCTTTATCAGACTTGTCATTTCCATTACTATCTTCACTTGTGTTTGCCTGCATATTAACCAGAGCTGCTGGCAAGGGTTTCGGGAGAATCCTCAAACTATCCCCAAAAGTTGGCTGCATAGAGACAAGTTAAGTAAAAACTGTCAACAAAATGCCAGGAAAGAAACAGGAGATTCTAATTAAGAAACAAGCAAAGATGTCACTTTTGAAATCTAGTTGATATAATTGAGAAACTAGTACAAAGAAAGACTTATAATGAACTCATCCAATTCAAGTGAACCCAATCAAAAAGAAATAACGTAATCAATCCATTTTCTGTGGCTTAGCTAGATATGACTAGAAAAATTGCAGTGTAGCAGTAACATGAAAATATGGTTTGCTTTATTGACATTGGAATAGGAGGTTTGCAATTTGGGCATTTCCAGACCAGAAGTATCATGCCTGAAATAGGTAAGAGATTGAACAGAAGCTTCTATTCATTGATTTCTTCTCATGTTCCCCCAATATATAGCACAATAACCAACATTTCAATTTGTAGCTCCTTATCAGTCTATAACACATATGTAAAATGTCGGAATAAATATTCAAGATAAGGAGGCACAAAAATGTCCTGTGCCCTATCCCCTACAAAAATCAAAACATGCTAAAAAAAACCTGACTCCATATACATGAAGGAAACCATTCAAAAAGACCGAGACAATACATAATACAAAAGAGGCTCGGACTAGATCATATTCCAAAACAATAACATCAAGGAAAAAAAACTTGTTGGCATCTGGACATAATATGCGTTTACCTGACTTTCTTGAGGCAGACCATTGCGGACCCAAGATCGGCAAAGAGCATAAAGAGAGCCTGAAGTGCCTTCTGATAGTCTAACCTTCAATGAAGAAATGATATCACTGCATTAATAAAGCCCAAGCTATTTGAAGTGCAAGCAGTCTCAAAACTGTTGTCAAAGAAAAAAGTGCTTAGTCAAATGCAAATTTTGTTTTTGCATAAGTAGAGGACAAAGGAAATATTATTTCCTTTTTTTAATAAGAATATACGGGGTTTTAATAGTTATCCTGAATTATTTCTCTCAACTGAGACCATTCACCATTCTCCTATAAAACTACTGACAGCATTTTAATTCTTATCAAGTATAACTGTCAAAAGAAAAAAGCACAAGATTTATCAAACTCTATGAAAAAAGAAAATCATGAATGGTTGTAGAATATACTATGTTTATTAGAGTAGCAGAGAAGTATGTGTAAGAAAGTTGAGCCCCGATGCAACAGTATATTCACAGTTCAAGTTGCACACTAGTCTCTTTGTAAAAAGAGGATAAAGCTGAGTACAAATGACCATTTACAAACACAATAACAGGAGCCTTGTGCAGTGGCCTGGCCTTTAGAGTAATATACATTGACTGCTACTTCAGCTTCAGCATTCAATTCTAAATTTAGCAAGAACCATTACAAATTTACAATATAATGTGCAAAATAGACTCACATCGTAACATATAAAACAATGTCACAAATAAAATTTGTAAAACAACCAAGGGTGTAAACCATTAACAGTAATGTACTTACTTTTCGGTCATGGATCACCACAATACTATCTTCTCTACTATTGTCCCTGCATCATTAAGAAGATAGATTTAGACTTGTTTGCTTCAAATCAAAGCAACCCAAACCATCACAAATGTCCAAGCTACCTGTCATTAGAGTTGTTCTCAGGGACAGATGGTATGGCTGGAAATGGCGCGGCCTACAAACATTAGTAAGCAAAAAAGAAATGTTAGATAAACATGAACAGAAGAACTTTTCTGCATAGTAAACAGCAACGGCAACTCAAAACATTCCAGTTCTAGTTTTGAGTTCAGGCTGATCCCTGCAGGATTTCAGAGTAAATAGTTTGATCCTGTGTTTTTAGGTTTTGATTTTAAATTGATTTACTAATAAGTATGAATGAGTTATCCAAAGATCTCACGTACATAATACCAATAAGATAAACAGTGTACATATTGCTAATAATCCATGTATTTGTAGGATTTAGTTGAGCTAAATACTACTTAAACCTCATGATTTTTCTGTTGTATTGTGGAGAGTATTCCCCGTCGATAAAAGTTTCTGCTGTTACAGAATAGATTATGTTCAAGTTTTTGATTAACTCTAGATTGGATCTCTTATCAACTTCTTGACAGATGAACAAACAACACAGCACGATCTACCAATCAGTTACCGTAATTGAGATTGGAATTAGTAATCTCACTTCTTCTATTCTACTCATAAATTCTATGAAACTATCACAACTATCATCTGCATTCTCTCTCAATTCTAGCAGGACCTACGATTAATAATTCACATATACAAGTATTAATAGGACAAATCACAATAAGTGCATTATAAGATTGTATCATGTGATATCATCAACATTTCCCAGTGATCATCACACATATCATCCTCGCATCAAAAACGGAAACAACTTTTATTAAAAGAAAAGCACCAATTAGATCTAATTAATCCCAACTTTAGCAAAGATCTTGAACATTCAAGAAAAAACCCCATACAAAAAATTTACCTTCGACGGAGCAGCAGTCCTGGCGGCCCCACCGTTCCCTATTTGCTGCCTCGGCACCACAAACTGGTGCTGCTGCGGGATCGGCGGTCGCATCGTGTGGGGCCCAGAAGTCGGCAGCTGCTGCTGCTGCACGTGCACCGCCGGATCACCGGTTCCAGAAGCCGCAGCAAACATAAAAGGCCTCCCATGGGCCTGGGCGTGGGCCATGGCTGCTGCCGGCCCACTGTTGCGAATATACCCCGCGGGATTCGCCACCGCCACCACCCGATCTGCCGACGGGCGCGGCGGTAAAACCCTAGCTCGTCCCACCGCAGGGTAGAGAGGGGAGGTCCCGGGACCGCCCGCGTGAGGGTTGATGGGGCGGCCGAGGAAGAGAGGGGGGTTCGGAGAGCGCAGGAAGGGGGCTCTTGGAGGGTGAGGGGCGGCGGAGGAGGGTAAGGGTGCGGTGACGGGATCGGAGGAGGTGGAGGAAGCGGTGGCCGCCATTTTTAGGGCGCGGGGAGATTTGGGGTTTCCTTTTCAAATTGGCTGCTCCTGTCGATTTGATTTTGTTGGGGTTTTGTATAGGACTGGGACTCGGGGGCCAGCCGCCAGGTAGCAAGTGACCTAGGTGGACACGTGACTGTTAGCTGTTAGGTTGATCTGACTCAAATGGAGTAATTCCTTTTTTGGAGTTTTTTCATATATACCACTGACATCTTTCGTATTTGCAACATTACCCTCTAAATCTTGGTATTTGCGAAATGCGAAATTACCCCCAGTTATCTCACATTGAGTTTTTCTACCTGTCACCTACCCATTTTAGTTTTTAAACCGAAATTGTTGCAAACCTACTGGAAATTATTGAGATTTTTTATATTGTCTTGTTTAAAAAATAACATTCTTGAGTTAGAACAGTAGGAAGACCCAATATGCTAGTTTTGAGAAGTAATTTTGCAAATACAAAGATTTAAGGAGTAATTTTATAAATATTGAAGATTTGAGGGGTATATATGCAAAAACCCCCTTCTTTTTTGGGGAAGATAAATTTTTCAGAAATCAATTTGCAACTTTCACCCCTTTTCAACCTTATTATAGTTTCACTCAATTATATACCTTCCCTTGTTTTTTGCAACATTTTACTTACCTTAAATTGTTTAAATTTAACATGTTAGTATTCATTATTACGCAAACGAAATTTTTTAAAGAATTTTCGCCTATGATGTTCATATGTTAATTTTAAAAATTTTAATCATAATATTTGTTAAATTTACTATTAAACCTATTAAATTTTTATTTTTAAATTTATCCTAATTCTATTTGAATTAAATTGTGATGAGTTTAACAGCTAAGTAAAAAAATATTAATAGTTAAAAAGTTCTAAAATAAACATGTGGTAATATGAGAATGTTCAGGTGAAAAAAAAATTCATACTTGCATAATAAAGGATACTAACTTGTCGATTTAAATGACTTATTAGAATATTAAATGTTGCAAAAAAACAAATAAAGGTGCATAAGTGCAAAGTCAGTGAAATACAAGGTATTTAAATGCTATTTATCCTTTCAATAATTATATTTGGGATAAAGCTTCTTATAATTCCTGTTGGATTAACATTATCATATTGATATCAAAAAGTCTATAAAAAATTCAAAAATTATTTGGGTTTTTTTAGATATTAATTCCTTAAATTATAGGCATTTTGATATTGGTCTCTTAAATTAACTTAATACGTTGATATTGATTCCTCTAGTTAGTTGGTGTTAAACTGGACGTGGAATATTCCATATTCTTTGAATTTTTTTTTCTTTAATAGATAATTATACCCCTCTTCTACCTCTCTCCTCTAACCTTCTCTCCTTCCTGCGACCCTAGACCGCCGCAGTCACCCTCTCTCTTCTCTTTTAGTTCCGTAAGAAGGTGGTGGCTGCGACATTACTCGTGGAAGTGGTGATGATGGAGGTGATGGTGGATGAGGTGAGAATACCAGCGCAGGAGGTGGAAGGAATGGTGATGGAAGAGTTAGAGCTAGAGGCGAGGTAATTTGGGAGATTAATGTAAAAATATAATGATTTGAGGAACTAATATCAAAATACCTATGCATTTTTTAAGAGTCATATCGGAACATTACAGACATCCAAGTCCTTTTTTAGAAGTTGTCAGGAGAAATTGTGAGCCATCATATACCCTATTTTTTCAGTAGTACCATTATAAAAGTAATATAAGTTTTATGGTATAGTCATCACTACTCTGCTTAGAATACCTATGATTTTTTTATAACTAAAATATCTATGTTTTACGAAACTAATATTTAAAAAACCCAAATCATTAGCTTATAAATTGGGGGACCTTATAGTAACTTTAAATAATAAAGGGACTAATTTCACTTTTCTTTTCGGAGAAATTTTCAAAATAAACCTTTTTTTAGACTTAATAGGCAAAATCGACCGTTTAGAAAAAATTAGCAATTTCGACCTTGTTTGGCCAGTTCATCACTGCTGGCCAAAAAAAGGTCGAAATTGCAAAAATAAGGTTGGTAATTACACGGGACTACTAGTCCCGTGTAATTACAACGTGCTAATCAACTGCGGAAACGAGCTCCATCATCGAACCCTTCGTGCCGAAGACTCCCTGACCTCGCGCATAGCATCCCTCCAAGAATCCATATTGCTGATCAACCCCTCCTCGGCCTTGTCCAATCCAAAGGCGACATCCACCGTCAGACCGAAAGCAGATGGCAACAACAGCGGCGGCGGGGTGAGAACGACGAGATCATGGCGACGATGGAGGCGCAAGCGCAGAGGCTGGGGAGGATGCTGGAAGAGGTGGGCGAGCTGAGGATACAGATGATGAGGGAGCTGGCGACGGAGATTCTGATGCTAAGGCAGGCGGTGGAGCTGATGGTGGCTGGGAAAGAATAGGGATTGGGAGAGAGGCGAGGATAGGGGAGGAATAGGGATGGCTGAGAATTTAGGAACGAAGAGAGAGAGAAAGAATAAAGGAAGAGAGAGAAAGAGGGGGTCACCTAATTAGCACTTTGTAATTACACGGGACTAGTAGTCCCGTGTAATTACCAATCTTATTTTTGCAATTTCAACCTCTTTTTGGCCAACAGTGATGAGCTAACCAAAAAAAGTCGAAATTACTATTTTTTTGAAACGGTCGATTTTGCCTATTAAGTTTAAAAAAGGTTTATTTTGTTCATATATTAATTTTAAAAATTTTAATCATTAATATTTGTTAAATTTAATGTTAAACCTATTAAATTTTTATTTTTAAACTTATCTTAATTCTATTTGAATTAAATTGTGATGAATTTAACAGCAAAGTAAAAAAATATTAATAGTTAGAAAGTTCTAAAATAATAATGTGGTAATATGAGAATGTTCAGGTAAAAAAAATTTCACACTTGCATAATAAAGGATACTAACTTGCCACTTTAAACGACTTATTAGAGTATGTAAATGTTGTAGAAAAACAAATATAGGTGTATAAGTGCAAAGTCAATGAAATACAAGGTATTTAAATGCTATTTAGCCTTTCATAATTATCATTGGGATAAAGTTTCTCATCATTCATGTTGGATTAACATTATCTTATTGATATCAAAAAGTCTCTAAAAAAATTTCAAAAATTATTTGGGTTTTTTAGATATTAATTCCTTAAACTATAGGTATTTTGATATTGGTCTCTTAAATTAACTTAATATGATGATATTGATTCATCTAGTTAGTTGGTGTTAAACTGGTTGTGAAATATTCCATTTTCTTTGATTTTTTTTTTCTTAAATAGATAATTGTACCCCTCTTCTACCTCTCTCCTCTAACTATCTCTCCTTCATATTCCCCTATACCACCACGATCACCCTCTCTATTCTCTTGTAGTTCCGCTAGAAGGTGGTGGTGGTGACATTATTCGTGGAAATGGTGATGACGAAGGTGATGGTCGATGAGGTGAGAATACTGACGCAGGAGGTGGAGGAAATGGTGATGGAAGAGTTAGAACTGGAGAAGAGTTAATGATAGATTAATGTAAAAATATAATCATTTGAGGGACAAATATCAAAATGCCTATGCGTTTTTAAGAGCCATATTGGAACTTCACAGACATCCAGGTCCTTTTTTAGAAGTTGTCAAGAGAAATTGTGAGCCATCATATACCCTATTTTTTTCATTTGTATAATAACAAAAGTAGTATAAGTTTTATGGTATAGTTATCACTGCTCTGCTTAGAATACCTATGATTTTTTATAACTAAAATATCTATGATTTAAGGAGCTAATATTTAAAAAACCCAAATCATTAGCTTATAAATTGGGGGACCTTATAGTAACTTTAACTAATAAAGGGACTAATTTCACTTCTCTTTTCGGAACAACTCCCCCTCTATACACCGTCCTCCTTTGACACCTTTCACCTTTTGCCGCAATCTCTTTGACAGTATGTTTAGAAGATGACTAAGGAAAGTGAAGAAAGAGAAATTTTTTCTCTTTCTTTTTTTCTCCTTCTTTACCCCTAATTTAGAGATAAGATTTTAGTGTAAATTTCTCCCTCATTTCTTTCCTCTACTTTTCTAAATTCTAAATAAAACTCTCAAATAAAGATAAACCCAAATTTCTCTTCCACGTCCCTCCTCTGCCCTCCACCCAACCGGGCCATAAAAAAACTTCACACCATTTGATCCCCACAGAATCCTCACTCCCTCAGATCCCCAATCTATCGCTCTCCCAAAACCCTAACCCTAACCCTAGCCATGTCCTCTTCCTCCTCCTTCCGCTACGGCGACAGCCTCACAATCCTCGTCATCTCCATCTGCACCGCCGCCCTCTGCGAGCTCATCTCATGGCTCCTCATCTACCGGACCTCCACCTATAAATCCCTCCGCTCCTCCATCGACAAGGCCTCCAAAAAACTCGACTCCATGAAATCCTCCTCCTCCTCCCAAACCCAAACCCTAGCCAACAACCCCCTCCCCCTCTCCAAAAAGTCCAACAAATCCAAAAAGATTGATCGGGTCGAATCCAGCCTCAAAGAATCCACCCGCGATCTCTCCCTCTCTAAGTTCAAATCTGGCGCTGTGGTTGCCGTTGTCTTGTTCGTGGTGTTTGGATTGCTGAATTCGATGTTTGAAGGCCGGGCGGTGGCGAAACTGCCGTTCTCGCCGGTGTCGTTGGTGCTGAAGATGAGCCACCGGGGGTTGCCCGGTGGGGATCCGACGGATTGCTCGATGGCGTTCTTGTATTTCTTGTGCTCGATTAGTATTAGGACGAATTTACAGAAGTTTCTGGGGTTCGCTCCGCCGAGGGGAGCTGCTGGGGCTGGGTTGTTCCCGATGCCTGATCCTAAGACCAATTGAATCAAATGATTGGTGAGTGTGGTTTTTTTTTTTTTTTTTGGTTGGGTAATTTTTGCTTCTGTTAAGCAAGGGATTATGTTGTTTGATTAGTTTTGCATCAATGATCTAGTACTCCTTATGTACTGGTATGAATATGCCTTCTAGTTAGTAAAACACTCGCTCACTCGTCACTTGTATAGATTAGGTCAGAAGCATAATGTGATATATTTTCAGTTTTCAGACTCACACTTTGTATGTGATTGTTGTGAAAGAAGAGGCTCCTTAGAGATTAGGGTGGTGAAATATTGAATCTTACAACTATAAATCATAGTTAGTAGAGGAAAATGTTTGAAGAAATGTTGCAATTTGGAAGAGAGATGAATGTTTGTTTATGGTGGAAAGTGAATGTGGATATCATGTTCTAAATTTTCTTACTTTCTCCGACCTCTGTCTTCATTATGTAGTTTAATTTTGCTATTCTGTTTATTTTTGCTTTGCTTATCAAGTTACGCCTAGAGGTAGAAAACGAAACTGCGTTGTGCTCGCTCTCTCTCTCTCGCCCTCCCTCCCTCCCTCCCTCCCTCCCTCCCTCTCTCTCCCTCTCTCTCTGTGGGGTAACGTTTATATGTGACGGCATGGGTGCTGTTCGAGTCCGTAGCCTGAACAGAAAGCCGTGCTCCGGCAGTGTGTGTTTAGCCTGAGAGAAAAGGGTTAAACCCTTAATAAGTAAAGAACATATACACAGACAGTAGAATTTAAATAACATAACAAGAGATAGAGAAATGAGAAAAATAAATTTTAAATCATGTCTAGATTAATTCAGGAAACTTGCAGACTAAGTGTTGAACCCAAGAGTTACAAGCACTTAATCCACCTACCTAAAGACTCTAACGAGTCACCAACAAACTAGGATTTGGCTTCAATGCTAAATTCTGTAATTGATACGGTATACCCAATTGAGGATATTAATACAAATATTCTAAATATTCAAAAACAAATTGAAGAGATTAAGCCTTTGAGTACGACTGGTATTCAAAGAAAAAAAAATAAAAGTCCAAACCATAACAACGAGAGTTCCACTCGTATGTGGCACTGGACAAATCATCTAAACGTGATGATGAAAACGAAGGGGTTAACAGATATCCTTCAACCAGAAACCTTTAATCCTTCAAATAGGATTGTGTTAAGACAACAAATACAGCCCTTAACACAACAGGTACAAGACCCGCAAACAAAGTTTGCTGCTTTACAGCAAGCAAATCAACTGTTAGACAATAGTAATTCATTACTAAACTACCATTCCGATGATAGTCAAGATGACTTATCATCTGAAATAAGTGAATACGAAGACACCATTGTCATGAATACAACGCAAGATGTAGGAGTAAGGGTGAAACCTTTCCCTATTCGAATCCTGATGTGTTTAGACATCCAACAATCACTAACCGTCGGAGAATATTTGTTGATCCATGAAGGAAAAACTCATTATCAAAGAAAAGCTCTCATGTGGACTAGTCAACATGCTAATTAGTTTTTGGAATCTCTATAGCAACATAATTCAGAGCTTTATCTTGCACAAAGGTCCTGAGCTATCTAAGCGCTACTCATCCATTATCTATTGATGGAAGCATAGAGGAAAGTCATTCATTTGCTGAATACTGATGCGGGAAATTGTCTATTGCTTCCCAGTTCCTACTGAGTATTGCACTGCATATTTTAAGTGTTCTCTTATTTTTCTGCCATGGACCAGAACTGGAAAACTTACATATTGAACCTGGTATTGAACAGAAATCTTTGGTTAACAGAATACACTTCAGGTAACTACAAGCTCTTTTCTTTGTACATGAAAGGCTCTCTATGTTCTGACATAAGTAGAATCATCGTGCTTAATGGAACTGTGTATCTGGATGTCGGATGATGTGATATTTCACTCCTAAAAGGGTGCAACATAGCTACAGTTTTTTAGTTCGGTGAAAAAATATTTTGTTCCCTGCCTAGGAATAGCATCCATCGTGTTAGCTGTAGTTGCTGTGGTCTGTGATGATCCAGTCAGCAATGTACATATAATACTTAGGCTGTGAAATATGTTGATCATTCGATCTTTTGTGTTATTCACACTCTTTATGACATTATTTGTATCTCATCAAATACTTAACATTTGCGTGAAAAAAAAATTATGTGTAATAATTAAATATACCCGGATTTGGTTCATTCGCATGTTTCTCACTCTCATACAATCTTTTCATTATTTTGTAGTTAGGAAGCATTGATTGGTCGGTAATTACTTGTTAACAACAATCTGAGGAAAGTAGACAATTTGTTTCTTCTTTGGCATATTACTAAGGATTTCCCATGATCAATGTGTGCGGTTTATGCATATAGTTTTTTGGTATGCTTATTCGACCTTTTAAAAACTTCTCAGTCAGTTTTTTTAACGATTTTTGTCATAGTCAATTCATTTTTTTAATGTCCAATTTGTTCCTTTGCAGTGTTAATCCGCAAGACAGTAGGTCTTTTTCCAGTCAAAGGTTTGGGAGTTTTTGAGGACCCAAGGAGCTTTCCAGTTAGAGAAGAAATAGGAAGCATGCCCCCTCTTTTTTATTTAGTTGACAATTGTGTCTCTGACAATTATATACAATAATTTATTTGTATTATTAAGAGCAAAGTATTAATGGAACTCTGGTCTTTTTTTCCTATGAGAAATGTTAAATGTTTAAATGCTTTAGCGCAACTGCTTCATAAGTTGAGATTTGTACTTCTTGATTCTTGATACATGTATAAGTGTTATTATTCATTTTCGCTAAATTTTGTTTCACGTGGTTCAGTGATTGCTATTTAAATGTGTATTCAAGAAACAACCTTCACATTGCTATGGTAATGCTTCTATAAGACTGCACGCAACATGATTCTGAACGTTGGAAGGGATGGTATTAAGCCGTATGATGCCCGATTGAATGTTTAGGTTCTTGCCGGTTTAAAAGGGGGGCGGGGGTGATAAGTTGGGGGGA
>JBAKGM010000139.1:13489425-13515059 GCA_037177215.1 Asparagus racemosus
GAACTTAGTTACAAAAAGTGTACACTCTTCATAGAAAAGAAAATAAAACATTTCATAAGAACCCTCGCCTTTTAAAAATTTAACCAACTTAAAAAACAACAGCTACTTTGATGTGAAGAATGTTAAAGTTCTGTTATTCTATTTAGCCAACTTATAATATCTAAATATTAGCCAACTTATAAACTGATGCTCCACAAACCAACATAACATCTAAATAATAGTTTCTTCCTATCAATGTTTATGAGAATTGGTCACTATTTAGGTGCCATTCTATCCTGATGCAAGGCAAAGCACTGTTAAGGGTTTCACAGAAAGCTGTACAAAATTGAATTTCAGCGAGAAGGAACACCGAGTCATAAATCTAATGCTTTCAAAGAGGAATATTAGATAGTCTCGCCATCATCAATTTCACAACCTACCCATCTAACCTAAAATTCACATTTTTTTTCTTGAGTGAATACCCCTGAGCATGCGAGCCTATTCCAGTATTCCTTTTTTTTTTTAAGAAACTCTTTGATATATAGATAGTAATCCAAAAGTACATCATATGCCCCTCTTTACCAAAGAGTGCTATAATTCACAGTGAGACAAGCCTCACGTGTACAAAGGTGAATCATAAACTAGCCAAACTACAAAGGGAGTACAAGAAACGCTGTGAGACATCCCCCACATGTACAAAAGTGAAAATATAAACTAGCAAATACAAGTGTCTAATACAATAAAACAGCAAACTTGGGCCTGGGTGTGGCTAAATACAAGTATAACCCTCTATTACCCAGACATAAAGTAGAAAGCTCCCAACCTTTTGCTCTAAGACCTTCATCCGATACAGAATTGATTTGTTGCCGCAGGAAATCCACTGGGGTTACTGTAGCATTGACTGGGAAGAAACCTAATCTGGACAAAAGCTCGGCACTAGCCAGTTGGCTGAGTACAATCCTCCAGCCCTCATACAAAACAAAAGAAAAGGAAAAAGGAAAGGTCGACATGATCGAAAATAGCAAACACAAAACCAAGCTATCTGCTTCGGCAAAACCAGTAACCCATTTTGTCCATCCATAGCAGTTTTTGAATAGTTGTAGGGAGTTCGTTAGTTGCAAAGAAATACCTGATTTGAGGTAGAGAATGTCCCAGTTTTGATAGAGCATCAGCAACATAGTTAGATTCTCGAACGCAATGTTTGACAGTGATGTGACACAGGGCAGTAGCCATCTCCTCCCATATAACTGTGGTCCTCCAAAGTGGGCTATTCTTACCAATGCTCGTGGCAAGACTCAGAGAGTCAGTATAAGCTATTGTGGCCGGCAATTGCAAGTCATTTACTAGTTCTGCCCCCATTGACAACGCATGGATCTCTCCTTGAAAACTGGTACCATCGCCTTTCGGCCCCGCATAGGCACAAACAAGCTCTCCGTTGTGGTCTCGGATCACACCCCCAATGGCCATCTTATTATCACGACAGGACCCGTCGACATTCAATGAGAATGAACCAGGCTTGGGGGGGTCCAAGCACACAGGGAGATACGCTTAGCCTTGGGGGACTTAGGTGTGATGCCTAGGGAAATCAAGGAGTCGATGCCATACTTTGAAGAGTTCATCCTGGGTTTAACCAGGTAGTTAACATGCTGTAAGGTATCCACAATCACCATCCTTGCGTGCATGTAATCCTTTTCCATACCCCCGTAGATAGTGTTATTCCTATAGCTCCAAATCTGTCTGCAAATTGCAAGGCAAGCTAGCCTACCCATGATGGAAAAATGAGAATTCCCTTTGCAAGTCCTGAACCACCATTTGATTCTGGTGGTTATAGACTGCATCGGGAAGTATGGTACCGCAAATACAGTGCTAAAGTATGACCACAGTGAGTGAGCAAGCTCACCCTGAACAAAGAGATGATCTAGCGACTCACAGTCCGAATTCGTACAGCAGACACATTTCGAAGCTATAGAAATACCACTTTGTTGGGCTCGTGAATCCACAGGGAGGATGTTATGAAATAATCTCTAGCTAATTAGCTTTGTAGAAGTGGGCATAGGAGTAGCTCATATTTCATCAAAAATATGCACATAAGGATGGCGATGTCTCACAGCTTCCCATGCAGATTTGGTAGAAAACAACCCGGTTTTTGCAGGTGCCCAATGCCGCTTGTCATCATTCTCAGTGAGCCTTGGAGCATGGTGAAATAGCGATTGTACCACTTTGGGACCAAGAGATGGGAGGAAACGGTCAAATAGCCATACACCGTTATGCTGTAAATCCCTAAGTTTCAATTGGATGTCCTCATTAGGGCTGAGGATATCCAACAGAAACTCCGGATGCCGGCGATCATACCAAAATGAGACTGAACCTTTACCAATGGTCCACGAACAAAATTGTGAGAACACTTTTCTGATAGCCAAAATATTCTTGAACTCCACAGAGCACCTTTGAGGGCCCGACCAGGTCACAGGAGAAGAGAGGAGTTTGTATTTAGCTTGCATGAACTTAGACCAGATGGAGGATTTAGTGCAGAGGTTCCAGCATTGTTTGAGGAGGAAAGCTTGCTTAACATCAGTAAGTCTGCGGAAGCCAAGCCCTCCTTCCCAAACAGGGGTACAAAGATTATGCCATCGTGTCCAGTGTCTCCTCTTGCCATAGGCTGAGGAGCCCCAAAAGAAATTGGCAAATAGAGCCTCAAGAGTGGAGAATACAGATTTGGGAACAGAGGTGGCCGATAGAAGGTGTATCGGCATACTGCTGAGAACATGTTTAATAAGAATGATTCTGCCTGCCGGGCTCAGCAGGTGACATTGCCAGCCCTGAATGCGAGCTTTTATTCTCTCAAAAAGAGGGAGATAGAAACAAATTTTTCTCTGACCTGGGCCTATAGGAACTCCCAGATAAGTCATTGGAAAACCCCCCCTCCCAAAGTGAAGAGCAGACTCCACTACTCTGATACGGGACCGAGATGAGGCAGCTTTAATAAAGTATCGACACTTTGCCAGGTTAAGAGATTGACCAGAGCTTTGCAAGTACATCTCAAGCACCGACTTGACCTTCAGAAGCGATTGCCTAGCTGCGTTGGTGAAGATGATTAAGTCATCCGCAAATAGCAGATGGGAGGGACAGGTTGCTAAGGTGGTCGAGAACTGAGCAGATACCAGAAGCAGTTGGGCAAAAGCTTGGGATAGGGCCTCTTGCGCAATGATGAATAAGCTTGGGGATAGGGGATCCCCTTGCCTTAGGCCCCGAGAGCTGGAAAAGTATCCTCTGTAAACTCCTTGGAACACCACTGAGTAGTGACAAGAGCAAATACATGCTTTAATAAGATCAATCCAGTCAGAGGAGAAGCCAAGGCGATCCGTAACCGCCCACAAGAAATCCCATTCAAGCTTGTCGTAAGCTTTGTGCATGTCAAGATTAAGGATAATGTTAGGATGATGTGCTTTTTTGTTTATCTCCCTACTAATTTCCTGTGCAAGACTGATATTGTCAGTAATGTTTCTGCCCTGGATGAAGGCCCCCTGATTAGGAGATATAATAGATGGGAGGATTGGAGCAAGTCTCACACAGATAGCCTTTGCTATAATTTTGTACAATGTGGTGCATAGGCTGATTGGTCTGTAGTCCTGAACGCTGTTGACATTGCGGGATTTTGGGACAAGGACAAGAATAGTGTGGGATAAGGATTCAGGCAAGACTTTGTGCTGGAGAAATTCATTGGCTGCATTAAGGATGGAGCCCCCTATAATATCCCACATCGAAGTGAAGAATGATGCCGAGAAGCCATCCATACCAGCGGCACTGTCTACTGGGATGGAAGCAGCAGCCGCATGTAACTCATCTAATCCAAATGGCCGAAGCAGCATAAAATTCATATCGGAAGAGATGGGCTTGGGGAGCAGACAGAGCAAATCCTCCCTGATGCTATGCTGTTCAGAGGAAAATAACTTGGCGAAGAACTCGATCATGGTACTGTGGATAGCCTCCGGGCCAGATATATGCTCATTATTGGGACCCTTAATAGACTCAATTTTTAATTTGGCTGCCTTGCTGCGGACAATGCCATGAAAGAAACGGGTGTTGGCATCCCCTTCTCTGAGCCATCTAATGCGAGATTTTTGCTTCCAGAAGATTTCCTCCCGACAGCAAATTTCCCTCCATCTAGATTTGCATTCTGTAAGTTAGGCGTGGATAGCATTGTCCCAATTGAGCTGCAGTGAGGATTCAAGAGTAGAGATGTTAGCTTCTAAGGCATCTTTTTGAAAGAAAATATTACCAAAGGTAGTGGCATTCCATTGCTTAAGAGCCCTTCGCAACAATTTGAGTTTAAGGCAAACATCTCTTAATGGGGACAAAGAGTGGGGACGCCTCCATTGCTCCGCAACAAGTTCGCGAAATTTGTCATGTCGAGTCCACATACGTTGGAACCGCCAAAGTTTAGGACCCATGTAGGATGAGATGCGCCAGGAGAGGATTAAGGGGGAATGGTCTGAGAAATTGCGATGAAGAGCTTGAGCCGACAGTCCTCCCATAAGAAGCAGATCTGAGGATTGGAGAAAACGGTCAAGAGTTTCCCATATGCGTTGGGGGCCTGCCACATTGTTACACCAGGTGAATTGAGTTCCGGAGGTGGAAACAGGAGCCATCTGGCAGTCATTAATGCAGCTATTGAAATCCTCCATCGCTCTTGGCTGGGGGGTACTGCCACCCACTTTCTCTTGTATAGGGGCTATGACATTAAAATCCCCTCCCCAGATCCACGGGGTTTTCTGAAGAGAGTGAATATCCCGAAGATGGGACCAGAGGTCTCTTCTGAGTTGTATTGTATGTTTGCCATATACTGCAGAGAGCAAGAAAGTGCCATCATCCACTGAGACGGAGAGAGTGATACACTGGACATCGATTCTGATCACCTGGGCCTTGACAAAAGGTCTCCACATGATCCAGATTTTTCCGCCAATGTCCTCATTAGTCACCCAGTTGGAGCGCTCACAAAAGAAGTGAAATTTTCTGATGTAGGAAGAGGATACTATAGGTTCAATGATGGTGAACAGAAAGGGTTTATGCTCAGCAATCAACTGACGGCAAAATCCAAAAGTGTCAGGGTTAGCAATGCCCCTGACGTTCCAAAAGATCACCTTCTGAATGATCATGAGGTGGATGTGTTTGGGTCCTTCCTGACCCTGAGTTTAACTTTAAGGGGTAGGTCTGGATGCCGTTTATTCCTCTTGGAATTCTCGGCCATTTTATCTAGCATATCATCTGTGCAGTGTCCTAGCATGGGTGATTGCTCAGTAAGGCAGTCCTCCCCTTCCGATGCGTAGGTCTCATGCCGAGACTGTATTGCCACAGTGCAGGGGGAGTTGGGGGGTGAATCAGCTGCGATAGAGGATCCAGATGAGTCATCACTGCTGTGGTTTGTTTGAGGTTGTATCATGAGGTTGGAGTCAGGCTGGTTCTCTCCTTCACCTTGTGTTGTAGCTAGAGAGGGAGTGGGAGTGGTGTGAGCACACTTTGTTGTTTTGTGTTGCATGATGGCGACTTGGCTATTGATAGCCTCCCAAAAATCTTTATTGGCAGACATGTTGGATTGCCCTGGCAGTTCAAATGTAACTGTTTTCTTCCTGTGCCTACCTTTGCGCAGGATGGATTTGTTGGGTGGAAGTGAGCGAGCCACAGACGGGTCTGATGGTTAATGATGATGACCGAAGAAGTGAGGGAGTGGCAGTTCAAATGTAACTGTTTTATTCCAGTATTCCTTCTCATGTGAAGAATGTTAAAGATTCAGATTTTAGCAGATGCAATTAGGGTTTAGTTCATACCTCTACCGCCACTGCGGGTGTTTCCAAAGTAGGGGATGGATCTTGAGGAGATAGTTCGACCATGAAGAGAGACGATAGAATTTCAGGTAGAATCTTGAGGAGATGGTTGGCGAGTCGACTGCGAGGCTGCAATGAGTTGGAGGCAAGTCGACTAGTCGGCGACGAGTCGGCGGCACGTCGGCCAGTCGGTGGCGCGTCGGCGAGTCGGCGGCGAAGTCGACAGTGATGGTTAATGATGATGACTGAAGAAGTGAGGGAGAGGCAGCCACCGCCTTTGTGAGAGAAAAATTGGGAATTGTCCGAATTGAGTAGCATTTCTTTGTTGTAGGTTCTAAGGAGGTGAGAACGGGTATGGGTTAATGGGTACGGGTTAATAAAATATGTGAATGATTTTAATTTATATGCGGTCGGTTCGGGCGGTTCGGGTTGAAAAGTTTTCAACCCGATCCGAACCGAGTAGTCTAAAAAACTGACTCGAACTGCTATTTTTCGGTTGGTTCGATCGGTTTTTTCGATCTGGACCGAACCATGATCAGCCCTACGTGTCACCGTGATGTATGTATGAGAGGAAGGCTAATAAGGAACGTGCGGTAACAAATACATGAGCGTGTTTTTAAAATTTTAGGTTTTTTACTCTTTCAGATCCCAAATCAAGTGCAAAAGCCAAGACCAGCATACAACTGACACGTATTCATTTGTGGTTAAATTAACGCTAAGCTCACACGCCCATTCACCCGCAAGAATAAAATTCACACCAAGTTATCCATAGCGCCAAAACAAAATTGTATTTACAATTCAGTACTTCAGGGTTAAATTCTTATTACGACTCGAGGTTAACGACGAGCCAACCTTAACGATAGCGGGTCTTCATGTAAATAAAACCCTCTCTCTCTCTCTCTCTCTCTCTCTCTCTCTCCGTGGAATAATAACAAATACGAAAGAGAGGAGACGCCAAATCTGATCAAGAGAACAAAACCTCGCAAAATCTGCTGACAAGCGAGCCTCCGATCGATCGATCGCCGCCGTCGATTCGAACCTGTCACAGCTCCGATCAAGATTTGGATCCAGATCCGATAACGCCGGTGGATGGAGCATCGATCTTCGGCAATAAAAGATTGTTTTGGTTCGTATTAGATTGGATTGTGATCGAGTCGAATTTGAGGAGGAGGAGGCGATGCCAGGTCTGCTGAATGCTCCGGCGAAGTCGCCGTCGCCGTCGCCGGCGGAATCAAAAGCGATTTGGTCGAGGAAACGCGATTATATCACCTTCGATCAACTCCAGAAGGTATCGATCCGCTCATCGGATTCTTCCTGTTTTCTGTTTCTATCCAATTGTTAGATCTAATTTTTGTTTACTTTTTGATGTTTTTAATTAGGTTTATCGAGGGAAGTATTAGTTTTTAATCAATTAGGAATTATTGGATTTGATATGGTAGGATGTAGGTGATTTAGAGGCAAATGTGAGATTAATTAGCATTAAGTTTTTGGCTGTTAACTATATATATGTTTGAATTTTTATTATCCGTTTAATTATTGGTTTGATGCTGCTGAGGCTAATCATCAGTTCTAAACTTTTCTTTTTCTAATTGGTTATTGATGCGAGAGATTTACAGGGCAATGGAGAAAATTTAACCCTTCTAATTGAGATAAATAGGCACATTTCCAGTTAGTTATGAAGTGAGTTGATATCAATAGGATAACTGGACTAATTCCTATCAGAATGTCGATATGATCCAAAAGAGGGGGAAAAAAGAGTGTTCCTTGGACCTCTTTCTCTTCGAGTTTAGCTTTGGAGCGATGAGCAAGTTGAAGGAATTACAAGTTCTTGCTCTTCTGATTTTTATGTTCTTCAGATAAGGGAACTTTCCTGGTTTAAATTGTTTCTTCAGCGTAATGGTTCATATGTTTATGATGTTAAAATTTAGAAGGTAGCTAATCACTTATTTATAGCTACAAAATGTATCTTTTTTCCTTCCTCTTTTGTGCAAGAAACTAATTGCGCATCTATTGGAATCAGTTTTGGAACGAGTTGCCTCTCCAAGCAAGACAAAAGCTCTTGAGGATCGATAAACAAGCCCTTTTCGAGCAAGCTCGCAAGCATCTCTATTGCTCGAGATGCAATGGATTACTTCTTGAAGGCTTCTCGCAGATTGTTATGTATGGAAAATCATTGCAGCAAGAGGGCGCTTCCTCTTACCTTTCTAGTAGAACAGGGCCCACCTTGAGGGCCCACATCGACAGCGATTCAGACGATATACTGGACCCTTCTGTTCACCCATGGGGAGGACTGGCAGCAAATAGAGACGGGATACTAACTCTTCTGGACTGCTTTATAAATGCAAGGTCATTAACGGTGCTTCAAAATGTAAGCTGATAGTACTCGAGCATTCCTCCACTTCCTATTTGTACTTGTAGACTGAGAGTCAACTTTCAACTTTCCAGTTCTTTCTTATTTAAAGAAGAGTGTTCCTTGTCAACCTACCAAATGAGATGGATGGTATAGCGATGAAACTAGGCCATTAAATACAACTATGATGTTTGTTTTACAATTATAGGATAGAGTTAATTGCGATAGACCCCCTGTAATTTTGCCTAACTCCAGATAGACACATGTAGTTCTATTTGAGCGGATAGACTCCTTTAGTTCCGTTTGTGCGGATAGAACCCATGAGTGAACTTTCTTGACTCTTTTAAGAGGCGAAAAAAATCACTCAGGGGTTCTATCTAAACTTGAGCAAATAGTACAGAGTTCCTATCCACACCAGTAGAACTGTAGGGGTTCTATCCATAATAGGGTGATAATACAGGGAGTCTATCCACAATGAACCCTATAAGATACTAGAAACATTGAACTGTTTTACTAATACATAACCTTGGGACTGCCCGTGTTTAGGTTTTTGATAGTGCTCGAGCAAGGGAACATGAACGTGAATTGCTATACCCTGATGCATGTGGTGGAGGTGGTCGTGGCTGGATAAGCCAAGCAATGACCAATTATGGCAGAGGGCATGGAACTCGAGAAAGCTGTGCATTGCATACTGCCAGGCTTTCTTGTGACACACTAGTAGATTTTTGGTCCGCATTGGGTGAAGAAACTAGAACATCCCTTCTACGGATGAGAGAGGAGGATTTTATTGAAAGGCTAATGTACAGGTTAGTTTGTTGCTTCAGATCTTCCTTTTATGATATTAAGTTGTCTTTTGCATAGAGTTAAATTCTTTTCGATTGTGAACCTGCTACATAATCATCGAAAATAAATGTGCTTACTCTGGTTAATGTGATTTAAACTTTTACTATACCAAGAATATGCATAGAAAGATTTGCAGCCCAACTGTTGATGCTATTAAGATTGTTGTAATCCAAGAACTGGTGTCAATAAGTTTTCTGTGCAGCGTATTATTGGAAAGTATTTATCTCCTCATGAAGCTGGCAGGAACGTTAGCAGCTTAATTTTTTAGTCATGCTGGTATGTTTAATTTGGGAAGAACTTTCAAAAGTTCCGCAGCTTTGTGTTAGACGTATATGGAAACAGATATGAATGAGTTATGGTTATCTTATTACAATTTTTATTATATGAACATGCAACTGCAATCATGTGTAGCAAATCCAACAAATGCAGTCCATTTGTAAGCTGTGATGGAAGTACTATGTGAAACCCAGTATTCTTCATATGCATCTATCTTTCCTAATTTGTACGCTGGAGTCTGGACCAACTTAATATTAATAAGCATCCTTCTACTCTATATCTGTCTCATATAATTGCTTCCTCTTTGCTTTATGTGCAATTTTAAATGTATCACGAGGAGATTAGCTATTTCCTTGATAATCATTGATGAGAAGAAGATAAATTGTATACAGGCAATCTAAGTTATTCTTTGAGAAACCACAATTTATTCACAACTGAATCAGTAGTAGAACTGAGAGTTAGTTGATTGGTCCAAGAGGATAATGAAAAATCACACTTTTTTAATTCTACTATGGTAGAGGATGGTAGGATATATGAGACAATAGCATATGCATTTTAGCTCATGATAGTTAGAGTGAGCAGCGGTATTAAGTACAAACAGCTGCAGTAATAACAAGAAAACCTGTATTCAAAACCTTCGAGTTTGAATCCTTCTCTTCCATCTAAATTGTCTGTAGCCCATCTGCACGACTGAATAAACAACTATTATATCCTTTTAGTTGCCTACATCCACATTCATGCACGCCTATCTCTAGTCCTATAGTTCTATGAACTATGATCACATCATTTTTCCTGACTGATAGACTTATTGGCATTCATTGCACATGCCAAAACTATCTCCTCAAGTTATTTGCTTATCCTTGATCGGAGCGGCCTTTAACTCCTTAGTCCTTATAGAACAACGGTTTCTTGTTATATATTCTAACAAGTTGCCATTGATTCGCCTTGGCATTCGTTTTTGCTACGTTCATCTTTTAGGCATACTGAATTGTTTCTTAACTGCCGAACATTTTGACCTCACACTTAATTCCTTTATCTTTTAAGGAATAAAATGATATACAGTTGTAATAGCACCTTCAGTGTTCTGCAATTGGGATGTTATGTAATCAGGAGATTGGCGTGTAGTAAATTGCAAATTGTAGGTTAATTGTTTGAATTTCTTTTACAAGATTGGGGTAGTGGATTGGAGGACGGACCAGTTAGAGAAAAAACAACTGTGAATTGTACAACTCGGTAACAAAGAATGAAAGAAATGCATAGCTGTAGATGGCAAACAGAAAACTGAATATGTCAAAAGGGTCAAAAAGAGGATGAATTAGGAGGTAGAATCAGGAGATTGACATCCACCAGTACATTGGAAGAATTTTCGTTCAGAATTTTGGATTATCTCTATCCCTAAATATTTCAATAGATGTTGAAATATCTAGGAGGTTTAGGGGTTGTCCCTTGATTGAATGACGTTAACCTGCAGAGCCTGTAAGATGGGTGTTCCTGCTTGTCAACTGGCTTACTAGGTAATAGTGGAAAGGCTTCTTCTATTTGCATTTCCTTGGAAAAATCGAGTTTAAGCATATTATATAGCCTGGTCAAATTCTTGTGGTGCTTTCTAAATATATAGTGGTGGTGATATGACCCTCTTTTTATGGGAGCATAAACCATTGTATCAACATCCGAAGCATGATTATCAACATCAGCTGGTACGTCAGTTATAGTTTTTTTTTATTATAAAAATCTGCATGTTTCTTTGACAGAACATAGTGTATCTTATGTAGCATTTCATCATTTTTCCTTTCTTTCTTTCTTCTTCTTCTTCCCTTCATTCATTCATTTATTTATTTATTTTTATTTTATTTTGAGAGAGAGAGAGAGAGAGAGTGTTGTATTCACATCTAACCCCTGCTGTTTCCTTAAAAAGAACTTAACCAAAGAGGAAAACAGCAAAAGAAAATACACATCTAAGATACCATAAAAGACAGGAAATCTGCATCAAATGAAGGAACAAGCCGCCCTGCATTTCATATATTGAATCTTGAAAATACGGAACTAAAATTAGAGAGAGGAAAATCATGGCCAATTGGTTTAAAGGATAATTCCATTAACGTTTATGTGGATCTGTTGCTTTCATGGTCTGTGTTTAGGTTCAGTTAATTACTTTGATTGAGGGGAATGTTGTATTCATTAATATACCTAGATCATTAATGTTAACGGCACTGTGAAAATTTTCACGTTACAGGTTTGACAGCAAGAGATTTTGCAGAGATTGCAGAAGGAATGTCATTCGTGAGTTCAAGGAACTGAAGGAACTAAAGCGCATGCGGAAAGAGCTTCGCTGTACAACTTGGTTTTGTGTTGCAGATACTGCTTTCCAATATGAGGTACTCTTTTCTATTTTTATTATTATCATTTAATTTTATTTGATTTTCCTGACGAAGTTTTCTGGGTTTTCTTTAAGCTCTGAAGAGTTTTAAAGATGTCTCACTAGTCACTCCCCGTATTTATTTCAAGGCTGTGAGGATGCAATTTCTAGGAACATCTCATTTTTATCTCACTGGAAGCTTTATTGTTTTGATAGTATAATCTAACATAATAAAATACTTGCACAACAAAACGAATCACCTAATAGGAGATGTTCCTTCAATAAATTTAACTAGCTGTATTTTGGTGCTGTGCTATTTTCAGGTATCAGAGGATACAGTCCAGGCAGATTGGCACCAAACCTTTTCAGACTCGATTGGAACATATCATCATTTTGAATGGGCTATTGGAACAGGAGAAGGAAAATCAGACATTTTGGAATTTGAAGATGTTGGTATGAATGGAAAAGTTCAAGTTAAGGGACTTGATCTTGGAGATTTAAGTGCTTGCTTTATTACACTTAGGGCGTGGAAGCTTGATGGTCGATGCACTGAGCTCTGTGTTAAGGCTCATGCAATGAAGGGGGAACCATGTGTCCATCGCCGGCTAATTATTGGGGATGGTTTCGTAACAATAACTAAAGGTGAAAGCATCAGAAGTTTTTTTGAGCATGCTGAAGAAGCTGAGGAAGAAGAGGTATATCTTTACAGATTTGTTGTTTCATTCACAGGAAAATGAACTGTTCAGAAAACTAATTATATATTCTAGAAAGCGAGAACAGAATATGAAAAACAAGGGTGATTATGTGTAGATAAATGATGTGAATCTCATGTTCTTTCTCTTTGTTCACTTCTCAATCATGCAGCAAACATGAACAGAAATTTGCAAGGAACACTTTTTGTTTTTCTTTAGTGGTACACGTTCTCTAAAGTTTTGTGAATGTGCATTTGCAGGATGATGATGCCATGGACAAGGATGGAAATGAAATTGATGGTGATGGTTCCCGTCCCCAGAAGCATGCCAAGAGTCCTGAACTTGCAAGGGAGTTCCTCCTAGATGCTGCAACTGTAATATTCAAAGAACAGGTATGCTATAAGATCAGCTTGCTTTAGCCTTCAGAACATTTCTCACTTATTTTATGCGTACACTCTGCTAACTACTATAGTATTAAAAAATAGCCTTAACTTGTTGTGGATTATTCTTATTAAGAGGCTATTATAGATAAAATTTATCCAAAGGAACAAGGTACGTTGTAGCTCCCCACACAAAAAAAAAGAAAAAAAGAGACACACACACACACACACACAAGCAAGACATGATGCACCTACATGGTGTACCCTTCTCATGTTTTGTACAATACAAAACTTTTGTATTTAATTTTACATTCACACATGAATATATCATCTTTCAATGAACTTTTAACATTTAAAGTTCTAAACTTTCATCATTATCTTATTTTCTAGATGGTGGAGCCTCGTTTATCCATATCTTAAAAGATATGTTTTGTTTATTATGTTTTAAGAAAAAAATATTTTAGTAAATTTTAAGGAAATATATAATTTAATATGAAATGTATAGAAAATCATGTATCACCGCATGTTTTACATATCAAAGGAGTATTTGGTGATTGTCAATATACATTTGTTAACTTCCAAGAGTTAAACATTAAAATACATTATAAATATAGAGCATATATTGGAAAACTGTCCTAGATAGACATGATATGCAGTATTGTCTACATGTATGAAGGGCATGGATGCATGTGAAAAGATCTTCACAACAACTATTGTACTGCAAAGACTAATGTGAGGAGGAATTCTGTGCCCAAGTTAGAGCAGTAACTTGAACTAGAGCACTGGGTACATTTGATGCACATGATAGGCCTTTGAGACATGTGATCCACATTCTTTGAAGCTTAGCACGATACCCACGCGTGCACACCTATGGATATACGGCACCAATACAAGTTAGGCTAGGCTTCTTTATTAGCTCCCTTTACTGAACCCAAAGGGTTTTGATATCTTGGCTATAGTTCCCTTTATTTCATTTCCATCAGCTTGTTAAGACACAATATATTGTCTTTCCAGGTAGAAAAGGCTTTCAGGGAAGGTACAGCCCGACAAAATGCACATAGTATTTTTGTTTCTCTTGCCTTGAAGTTGCTGGAAGAGCGTGTTCATGTTGCCTGCAAAGAAATCATTACGTTAGAGAAGCAGGTATTTGTTTCTCTCTTTTATGTGGTTAATCGTTCGAATCAGATGACACATGCTATTGGTGGATTTTGATAAATAATGAAATCATCTAACAGATCAAACTTCTCGAAGAAGAGGAAAGAGAAAAGCGTGAAGAAGAAGAGCGAAGAGAGAGGAAAAGAACAAAAGAACGAGAGAAAAAGCTTCGCAGAAAAGAGAGGCTTAAGGAAAAAGAAAGGGAGAGGGAAAGGAAACACAATGAATCAAACTCGCCTGAAGTTTCATTGTCAAAATCTACAAATGACTATCCCACAAGTGCTCTTGACAACGCTTCGCCTACTATTGCAGATTCTGGGGAAGCTGTTAGTGACCCAGGGGAAGTTGTCACTGCACACAGGTCCATATCTCCAGACATTAAAGATGAGCAGTCCACTAATGGATGCACTGATACCAAAAACCTGAATGGTGATATCCCACATCACCAATGTCATGTTGACGAAGAGTTCAGTGTTATAGATAGCAATGACTCTTTTATACTGGAGCAATCAAAATCATCTAGGAGGAAATTGAGGTTGAAGAAGAATTCTCTTCCAGGTCAGGCATCCAAGTGGTATGAGAATGGCGTTCATTGTGATGAATCCGATACCGTGTCAATGGATTCTTCAAGATTGATAAATGGAGGGCATAGGCCATTGAGGGAAAGGGTCGTGAATACCTACACTAGAAGTTGCAATCCTAAGTTTAATGAGAAATACAATTCTTTGAGCAACAGATGCAGCTGCAGTCAAAATGGTGATTACAGGCCAAAAGATGGATATTACATGCCTACCACAAGACCAGTAAGGGAGATCAAAACTGCATATAGAACTGAGGCAACAATGGATATGCCGAGATCACTGTATCGAGGTAGTAAATACAGCAATGGATGTTTTATTCCTGATACTTGTGTTCTTCACAAAGGGAAGCTTTCTTCCAGTAGTCCTAAGAGAGATGTTATCCATACAAGGCAAGTATGGGAGCCTATGGATGCTCGGAGGAAGGGCACCAAAAGCAATTCAGGTTGTGATGTTAATCCCAGAGCTGCTGTCGTGGCCAATCACTCTGAAGGAATTCAATTTGATAAAGGTGACACTGAATACTCGCCTGAGAGCACTGGTGATCTGTATAAAGCTGAAACTTTGAGTAATAACTATGAGGGTTGTGAGGATGGCAGAAAGACATCCAGTACTGGATTTGTGACAGTAATGAAATCTGATTGTTACTCGAAGGATCCCATGAGCAACAGTTGTGGTGATCCCACGATGAGCTCATCAAGTTCTGACAACTGCTCTTCATGCCTTAGTGAGGGAGACAGCAGAAACACTGAATCTTCGTCAACTTCTGATTCTGAGGATGCTAGTCCACAATCAAAGGGAAGAGATGATACTTCACTTAACAACTGTAAGACAAATGGAGTTAGTTCTTTCATGAGGTCAAATTCAGGATTCCAAGTAGCAGACTGTGAATCTGTCTTTCCCGTTGAAGAACTAAGAGAAGCTGCCCAAATTACTGACAATGGGAGTTTTCTATTCGATACACATCCACAGCAGCAGCACATCCTACCAATGCATAACCAGAGCATCCACATGCCAGCTTTCTCCTCTCCTGCTGCGGGGTATCACAACCAAAGGGCAGTTTCTTGGGAAGCTTCTCCTAATGGATTGATGTCATTTCCCCACCCTAACCACTTTGTTTTCCCACCGAACCCTCTTGGTTACAGTTTACCAGCACCTCAGCCTTCAGAGTTCGGCATGCAGTACAATCCCCTGCAAACTATAACTACTCCTTTGTTTAGTGCACGGCACCATTCTCTGTATCAGACTAACAACAGGGTGTATGTTGAGAATCCTAGAGAGCTGTTCAATAACTTCAAGTTTGCTGAGCCAGTGTCCAACGTGAGCCCTCTTGAAAGACAATTTCGAGACCGACAGTTGCCTTCAAAACTACCATCGAAGGGACAAAATGGGAGTGCAGGGAATGCTTCTAAGGTACATGATGATAGCTCAGTCTTCTCTTTGTTTCATTTTGGCGGTCCATTGGTTGGGGCTACACAAAATAATACTGGAATCTCAGCTACTGCTGATATTTCTTGCTCAAAGGAGGACACAACAATGGAAGAGTACAGCTTGTTTTCTACAGGTAACAGCGCTAGATTTTCGATTTTCTGAGTGCATTACATAGGTATATTGGTGAAAGAAGAATGCTGTTGAGTGGCATCCCTATTTGGTGTGGAAGTGTGAGAGCTTGTATTCGGTCGGTAACAACAAATAATGTTTTCTCAAAAAAAATTTAGTATATTTTCGCAGTTCATTGTGTTTGGAGTTTTCTCCCTATAGGTGTTGGGTTGTCGAAAGAAAAATGTGAGTGTTCTATATGGTCATTTCATTTTTCTTATGTCATGTATGAGGTTAATCATTTTTCCAACATTTATATTGAAGCTCTTTCATAAAGGTAACAGACATGCTTTGTAGTCGCATATTTTCAGCAGTTGCTTCTCAAGCAAGTGCATTTGTTTTTGGTAAAATCTAAAGGCTGCAGTTTTATTATGCACAGTGATAGAGGTTACACCTAGGCTGGTGAGCGATGCAGTCTAAGCTGAGATATATCTCAGACTGTTGTCATTATCCCTGTTGACGTATGCTACTTTTGATCTCTTAAACTTCAACCTTTTGTTGAAAGAGCTCTGGAAACAAATTTCCTTCATCATCTTTTTGACACATCAAAATATGCCATATTAATTCGAGTTTTCGAGCAACCCATAAACGCACTCAATATAAATTGAATTATGATCCTTATCTTGCTTTCATATTGTAAAATTTTAGGACTCAGAAAATCTTTTTTCTTTGAACAAATTAGGAACATAACCCGGTTTTGTATTTGTGATGTTCAGCGAGGTAATTCTAACCTTTTTACCACTGAACACTCTGCATTAGTTACTATACATTAGCAATATTCACTGTCTTTCGACCTCATCCGTTGGTCGATCACTTAATTTGGAAGTTCGATGGGTTATGAATTTGTTTGAGCTGTAAAGTTTTACAGAAAACGGACCTTTTAGCTCGTGAGATGGACGAACTATAAATTTTGTGAAGAATGATGAATATCACTCCATTTTGAATCTGGAAACTCCCTCCCTCCCTCCCTCCCTCTCGCAACCGAACAGTACCGAGTCTCGGTGTGCAGATGAGCGGACGAGCGTATTCGGTTCAGTGAATCATCTCCCCAAGCAACACGTGCGCGTGGCCACCTAGCCGCGTAAAACACCGCACGCTCTCACCCCACGCCACGTACTCCGCACACGTGCCCTTCCCCTACCTCCCCTCTCCGCCCTTTATAATCCCCACTCCCTTCCCCACTCCACTCACCGTTCCCACCCTTTACATGATCTCTTCTTCTTCCCTCTTATTCCGTCGTCTAATTAATAGTTGTAGTTTTAGTGTAATCAGCAGCAGACGTCGTTTTATGCAGCGTAGTCCTAGCATTTTCAATCTCTCAGCTTCTTCTTCCTTAAATCAAAGCTTCAAATCTCCCGCCCCTTTGATCAGAATGGCCTCTGGTGGAGCTTTCCCTCCTCAGACCCAGGAGCGCCAGCCTGGCAAGGAGCACGTCATGGACCCCACTCCTCAGGCCGCCAGCCACGACTACAAGGCCGCCAACAAGCTCCAAGTACCACCTTCATCTCCTTTCATATATAATGCATGTATAAATAGAACAAATAACTGACTAGTTAGTAATTGCCGTCGAATCCTCAGGGCAAGGTGGCGCTGGTGGCTGGCGGAGACTCCGGCATCGGCCGAGCTGTCTGCTTGTGCTATGTAATGGAAGGCGCCACCGTGGCCTTCACCTACGTAACACCCCGAGAAGACAAAGACGCCAACGACACCCTCCAACTCCTCAAACGAGCCAAATCCAGGGACTCGAAGGACCCCATCGCCATCCCCGCCGACCTCGGCTTCGAGCAGAACTGCAAGAGCGTCGTCGAGCAAGTCGTCAACGCCTTTGGCCGCATCGACGTCCTCGTCAACAACGCGGCCGAGCAGTACGTCTCCACCGACCTCGCCGAGATCAACGAGGAGCAGCTGGACCGCGTCTTTCGGACCAACATCTTCTCCCACTTCCTCACAACGAAGTACGCCCTCAGGCACATGCCGGAGGGCGGGTGCATTATAAACACGGCGTCGGTGAACGCGTACAAAGGGAATGCGAAGCTGTTGGACTACACGGCAACCAAAGGGGCGATCGTGGCGTTTACGAGGGCGTTGGCGTTGCAAGTGGCGGAGAAGGGGATACGGGTTAACGGGGTGGCGCCCGGTCCGGTTTGGACGCCTTTGATACCCGCCTCGTTTCCCGAGGACCAAGTGAAGGAGTTCGGCAAGAATGTGCCGATGGGCCGGGCCGGGCAGCCGTATGAGATTGCGCCGAGCTATGTTTTCTTGGCCTGCAGTGACTCGTCCTATATCAGTGGGCAGGTTCTTCATCCTAATGGAGGAACCATCGTTAATGGCTAAATGGCGAAAGAAAGCATGATGTGTGTTTTGGTGTGCAGTTGTTTTTGGTGTCAAATAATGTTTTGTTTTAAGGTGCAGTTGTGGTGGTATTTTGGTACTTCTGTTTATAGTTTCGTAAGTTTTGTAATAATATAAGACCTTTTTAGTATGATGATATATGCTATGTTAATGTACATATGTGCTTGATGCTCGATATGTTTCGGGTTCTAATATATTTTGAAATTTCTCGCTAACTCCAATAAATATTTTGTGAATTCGACTCGAGCAATAAAAATAAGGATGATACTCAGTTATCCCAACCAAAAAAAAAAAAAAAAAACTCGGACCTAATTTCCTGCAAATTTTAACTCTTATGAAACTGTTTGTTTTAAGTTGAGGGTGACAATTCCCTCAAAAAAGAAAAAAAAAAAAAAAAAAAGTTGAGTGTGACAATAAAGTTCTAGCTAGGCTCAATATGATTTGGCACGATCAGTTGATTTACTATCGGAAATGGAAAATTTTAGTAAGCAGTAGTCATCATAACTGAAGTAACAATGGGGGATATTGTGGACAACAAATTAAACACACACGCGGAAATGAAAACAAATATCCTTTCTATCAAAAAATATATATATATCCTTAGGCTGTGTCAAATATCCTTTCTATCAAAAAAAAAAAAATCCTTAGGCTGTGCGATCTGGTTTGAGAGAAATAGAGAGAAAATAAAATGAAAGAGAAAGAGAAAAGAAAATAATATTCTTAAATAAATATCCTTTCTATCAAATATATAAATATCTTTAGAAAGAGAAAAGAAAATAACATTCCTTTTTTATGTTTGGTTAGAAAGAAACTTGTAAGAAGAAGATTTCTGAAGGAATGATAAAAAATAATCTAATCTTATTTGCTTATTTGATAAAAAAGTTACAAGAAGCAAATTAATTTTTGAAGGGACTGGCTAATCGAGACATAGGTCTTACTATTGATTTTAAATGAGTACAAATAGTATCTAAAATAAATATAAACAAAAAGAGTATCAGTGTAATCAGTATAAATAAAATACTGTATTAATACAAATGACATGAAAATACAATCAAAATTTTAAATATGCTGAGGGTTTTCATACTTTCCCTCGATGATCCTCTATATTATTTATAGTGTTCTTCGCACTTAAATACCCAAAAAATTTTACTTTTGTTTTCAAATTTTTTTCAAGGTAAACCCCATTTTTTACTTTGATATCTTTCAAAGTGTATTTGTCCAAAAAGTACACCAAAATTTAACGTTGTTACCCCAAACTTTAGAAAAAAATAAACAAATAATTTATACTTGGAATATCAAAGTTATATTATGTTTTAGCTTTGGGATATTGTTTGGGGGAAAGAACTTTGAGCATCGAAGTTTAAAAGGGATAAACTTTGGTGTATTCAAGTGCAAATCACCTTTATTTATATTTTCTCTCATTTGTTTGCTAATTGCTAAACCTACACGTGCAGTTTCAGTACTCCTAGGGCCCATCATTCTCATGAGTGCGGGCCCCACTTACAAGTAGGAAGAGAACCTCCTACTTCGTGCAACTGTAGATCCAACCCTCAATGTCGCGCAAGGCTGGAGACGAGCCATCGGTGCCCGACATTTTTTTCTTCCATTTTCACTAGGGCCCGGCCGGGGAAGAAATCCAAAACTAAAATTTCAACACCCTTTCCCTTCTTAAATTCTCTCATTTTCATTTTCTTTTTATTTTTCTCCCTAACCAAACGGTACTAGAAATTAAGTTTCTTAACTATTTTCTTTTCTTTTCTCCCATTTTCATTCAAACTAAACACTGCCTTAATTAATAATTTCCGTTTCCCCTTCCCAAGCTAACTTTCATGGAAGATCTTGCCGCCTTTTGCTGAAGCTAATATCCTAAGGCTGACGTTTACCCAGTTAGTTCTAAATTCTTCAACGGGCTAGCTGCGTTTGGAGCTAAATTAACCTTGTTTATTCGTTTCAAAGCTCAGCGTCATTAAGTCAATTTGTTCATTAGCTTTTACGGTGTCTGTCTGAGCTTTCCCTTTGTTAGGTACCGTCTTTGGAAGGCAAATTAGTTAGGTCACGTTCTCTTCAGGTACAGTTTTTTAACAACAGGCAATTAATTAAATAGTTAGGCAGCAGTTTCTTCAAGTACAAAAACAGCCAATTACATTAGCTATTTGGTTACATTTTTTTTCAGCCGTACAGACCTCACATGCTCACTAGGTGTTGTGATTTTGTGAAGTACGGACTTCACATGCTTGTTAGGTCATATGATGTCTTTGGGCTAAATGGCATTCAAATAACTTATAGTTTCCCTCTCTTAGCACTTATACACTCTCAGTTGGATTTCGTTACATTTATATATCCTGAGTTTGTCAAAATTAGCAAGTAAATATCCTATGTTTTGCAAATATAAAATTTTTCATTCAAAAGTTCTCATATAATATGTATACACTAATCTTATAACTTTCTCTCTAATAAGTTTGTTGAATTTATTTTTAAATCTTTCTAAATTCTATTTTTGAAATACAATTATGATACATTTAAATTAGAATTTAGGTAGGTTTAATAGTAATTTAATTAATACTAATGGTTAAAAAGCTCTAAAATTAACATATGAATATTATATGAAAACTTTCGGTTGAAAATTTTCATGTTTGTAAAGTATAGGTTATTAACTTGCAAATTTTGACCGACTAAGGGTATATAAATGCTACGAAATACAACTGAGTGTATATAAATGTTAAAGGAGTGAAGCTATAAAGTATTTAATTAAGTGCTATTTAGCCGATGTCTTTGCTTAGAAAATCTTACCCAACAAATGAATTTCAATTAGACAGAAGTGTATCACAAGTTTCCTTCACCTTCTCATTTGGGCCTATTTCAAAATGCATTTCAATCTTGCAATTTGATGGCTCATTTGAAAAGGCAGTAACAAGTGTGTTTTTAACTCAAATAATTAGACTGAAAAAATATCATGAACGTTTCGGATTCAGCGAAGTTATGACTCAATCAGTTACCACTGCATAAAAGCAGAAATCATTTGCAGAACTTCTAGTTTAATTCTCATTCTATTACTTTGTATTTCCATCTTTATTAATATTATCTTTCTTATCAGTCGCGGAGCTAAGAATTTTATCTTTGTGGGGGAGGAGGGCAAGAATCCAAGATACATAAGTATATTGGCAATATTAGTTAGCTTAATTATTTTTGAGATATTTTTAGGCTTAACTGTTGTTATATACTATATAGTTTCTCTTAGTTTGCATTTATATACCCTCACTTGTTTTTTACAGCACCTAAACATCTTAAAGTTTTTAAAATTTACACTTTAATATCCTCAGTTATGTAAACATGAGAATTCCTCCTGTTGATCTCACTTATCGAACAGGGGGTTTATATGTGTATTATAGTGGTGTTAGGGTCCTTAACCTTCCTCAGATGACTGATTCTGGAGCCTGTTGTTCTTTCCTGCACATGAAAAATTTGTGAGAGGCCGGAGTTGAGTTCTCCGATTGTTCCTCCGATGATCAAGTCAGTAGTTAAACTTGAGTGGAAATTTAAAAGACAAGTAGTGAAGATTTGCTCAAAGTTTAAGAGAGCAGAAGCAACCACCTTAAGTAGCACTGCTTCCTTTTATAGCAGATCGGAAGGGCAGATAGGTAACTTCGGCATGAGTCCAGACAGGCAGTTGACTCGGCAGGCACCTTACAGGTGTCTGCTGCAGGAGAGGGTGAGTCATCCAGCACTTAATGTAAGCGCGACAATAGGTGCTTGGTGCTGACTAAGTCCGATAAGTCATAAAGATTATGGAAATTGGAGAAATGATGACTCTGACAGTGCATTTCAGGCGAGGGTAGTTGGTTGTCAGTGGGGGGTTTGAGGACACACCGCCTTTTGACTCGGCTTCGTGAGTTGGACGATAAGTACCGCCTTTCTAGTCGGCTTCACAAGTTGTCGACTGGATTAGTAGGCCGAGTTCGGATGCTCATGGCCTCGATCTGGTTAGGAGACCGGCAAACACTACCTTTTTAGTCAGCTATGCAAGTTGTCGGTGTATCTGGTCGGCCGCAGGAGTAGTTCGAGTCATCCATCCTTGAATTCATCTGATTAGTAGTGGAACGGGACTTGTGTCGGCCTCCCAAGATGGATTAACACTTGAGTTATTTACAGGTTATAACACCTCCTCCTTGAAAATCCTCATGCGACATTCATATGTGGAACAATATTTTAACAATTAATAGTTGTTAAATTTACTTTTAAAACTATCAAAATACCATTTTAAAATAGAATTGGGTTTGGTTAAAATAGAACTGTGAAATGTTTAATGATAAATTCAATATTAGGAGTTAAAAAGTTCTAAAATTAGCATGTAAACATCACATGAGAGTTTTCGGAGGTAAATTCTCATATTTGCATAACTTAAGATATTAAAATGAGAATTTTAAAAAGTTTAGGGTGTATAAATGCTCCCAAAACAAGAGAGGGTATAAAAGTGGAAAGTACGGAACCTTTAGGGGATTCGTGCAATTAATCCATATTTTCAAGAAGGCCAACTAATAAATATATCTATAATAATGAACTGAGGCTCGTACCTTCAATTACTAAGAAAAACTCCAGCTTTATTTTGATAGTAGATGTTCCTCAAAATAACATGTGCAGTGAAGAGCGTGACCAATCTTAATATCCAATATGCATCCAATTTGGAAGACTGTTCATAATCAAACACAAGCAAAACATGCATATGACAGCTGAGCCTCCTAGCCTTATTCGCAAAGAAGCTAGCGTATCTTTTTGGCTGCAATACAGTTATTCATTAATTACACATAAAACCTCTTGTTTGTCTGAGCATCCATGATCCACCTAACGACCACTCTCTCATGGCCTCTGCACATAATTTATATCAACTAAACAAGCTATCACACAATATACTCTAACCTAGCCTATTCAGTATAGGAAACCAAGGAATCCGAAAATAATCTCGACTCGAGATCAAGAACAATAGGAGCACAATAACCAACCCTAATCCCCAAGGCGACCCTCCTGCTCTATGAACAGACTCCCTCTCCGGTAAAGGAACCAAGAACGGTATCCACCACCGTCTTGCATTAAGATTATTCGTGTCGGATAACAAATGAATTGCCAGCAACAGCACAAAAGGCGATACAACGATCGACATAACAATAATTGGCCTCAGCATATCCATTATGATATCTATCGGAGATTCGAAGTTAATATACTCTGCAAGAGCTATGGGAAGTAAAACTAAGAGGAGGAGAAAATAGAGGTGAATTGGCATTTGAGAGGTTTGTGTTTGAGGATGAGAGTAGGGGTAATTGTTCTCATAATTGTTGCTAAATTCCATTTATTTTTTTATTTTCAATGTTGGTTAGTTTGTTTGAAAGAGCAAGGTAAATATATAGAGGTATTTGTTTGCGGGTAGGTGTCTAGAAAAATAGACAAATATTTGAACTTATCTTTGAAAATGTGAGGAAGGTTGAACAAAATGTTGAATTCAATATTTCTAGATGATTCTAGTATCATGAAATCAAAGGTGGCTTAGGGTTCTCATAAATGAATATATATTCAGTGGGGTAGTCAAAAGGGGTGGCAAAATTTTCAAAATTCCTTTCTTTGATTTTGAATGACCTGTGAAAATTTTGTACTTCAGATACATTTACATATTTTAGGCCCATATATTACTTCTGAACAAAATTTGCCTTCTGGTTATTAGCCAACTCCAGGTTTTTACATAAAAGCCCAAAATTTCTTTGGGTTGTAGATTTGGGCCTCCAACTGCAGTATTCTATACGTTTTGTGGGTTCTTTTTCCAAATTTGAGGTAGATCAGATTAAACACTTTTCCTTTAATTAAAAAAAAAATTTTTTTGGATCAATTTTGAGATTGTTATAAGCAGGTCACGTGGTGGAGTAACCGAGCCCAATCAAGAACAAGTGAATTTTAAATAGAGATTAAGAATCAAATTAATTGAAAACCTTTAGTTATTATTAATTAATCCTAATTTTTTATTTGAATTCATCAAACTCTTTTTTAACTTGTCAGCGTGCAACAGCTTGGTATGCACACCCTCAAGAATTTTGTATGATTTCATGTAACAACCAATCAACACCCGACTATGTCGATTCCTTTTAACTTCATGCACACAACTGAGTTTTGCCGGTTGGTAAAGAATTTTGTATCGTATACTGTATTAGTAATCTGATGCATGCAAATACATGCTTGACAAAACAAATGTAAGGGCTTTTCAACAGGGATGAGAGCATTTACATTTATTCTTTCAAATGTTGCGCATTTTAATTATCTTTTACAAGTGTGACTATGTTTCTTTTGATTTTTTTAAAGTGTGAGAGTATTTTTGAAACTTCTAAGAATTTGACACGTAAACTAAAACGGAGGCTTTTCTAAAATCTTAATATGTAGAATAGATGAGTGAGGTTCACCGTCAAGTTACATTGAGAACCACAATTTTAACTGCATGTGAATTTAGTTTTTCTCAAAGTTTGAGCACAGAGATGTCATGGTAAAGGCACGTAATAATAAACTTACAATGTACACACATGTACTTGGGATTCCTAAAACTATTATGACATGTAAGTGACATTCGTGGTCCTCTTTCCTCTCTCTCTCTCTCTCTCTCTCTCTCTCTCTCTCTCTTCTTTCACATACAAATCAATGTCTCTGGAGACTCCTGTTTGGGGTCTGTATCTACTCAGCGCACTATACACTTTCTCCAACTGCAGACACCGACGCGTGACGGTTACTGACCAGCGTACGGTGACCGGCATCTGATACCCGCTCTCACACGCTGCTTACGCGTAGAGTACTCACCGGTATGCTCACCGGGGGTATTTTCCGCGTGTGAGGCTTGGCTACGTGTCATGCTGGGGATAGCCGAAACTATGGGGCAATGACTCTCATTATTGGTCCCCCATTATGCACTGATTTTCTAATATCCTGTTAAAAAACATACATCTCGTTAAAAATATCATTAAATGTATATGGTCACATTTTCACATAATTTAATATTTATTTAAAAAATAAATTAAATTAGTTCAACATATTGATTTTTCAGACAGTTTAATAACCGTTTCTTTTGCACGTATCTAAAATAATAATTAGAAATTTCAAAATGATATATATATATATAGATCATGATGAGTGCAAAATCACGATGTGCGTGTCGATTATTGTTTCGGGTAGCCTATTGAACAATCTCATGATAAAAATCACATCTCACCATATCATTTTATCATAT
>JBAKGM010000139.1:13526501-13538168 GCA_037177215.1 Asparagus racemosus
AGTTGGGTTCCTAGCTAGTTAAAAGATCTGCACATGAGTAGACTCATGTCTTTTTGCAGATAAGCGCTCAAGTTTTCATGGTTTTTTCCTTTCTGAGCGTACTCCATGAAAGCTAAACATGGAAGGGGGTATTATTATTATTTTAATATCAAAATATTTTTTTCCTTCTTAAGATTGGAAGGGGGAATTGTTGTTATATTGTAATGGTTTTTGGAAGGGAACTCCAATATTTCCCTCCCACTCCCCCTATTTTGCTCGAGATAATCATTGCTTTGTTGAATGGTTGTTGTACAACGTGTTTGGAGATTGTGAAATTAAGTGGTGCTCTATTGTTAAATTATTCGTGATTTCATTAGACTACTTGTGCATCATGGTTGTGTAACGCTGCATCTATATGTTTTTCTTCAAAGAACATCATAAGACGACAAAAATACCTCTAATTTCAAGTTAAGTTTTCGTGTTGTTTCAAAAAACAAGTTGAGGTTTCGTGATAATTGATTATGAAAGACAATATAATGAAAACTTGATTGTTTATTAGCAGAAAGCATACTTAGAAAATTTTGTGCATAACATAGAGTACAATAGAAGTCTTTGTTCTCTGAAGTATTCTTTGAAATCTTGTTCATTGTTATTTTAGAATCTAATTCAAATTGATTGTAACTAAAGGCATATATATTTCATACAATACACATTCTGTCAATGCAGCCCGCATGCAGATTGTTTTAATCCATGCAACGATAAGGGGTACGGTTTAAACGGTTCTCCTAAAATTTCCATGGTATGATTTTGATAGAATATGTACTATTCTCATAATGACATTCATACTTAGTTTACTTCAAGGTTATTTCAAATTTTTAAAAAATAGTAATAGTTACTTTTAGAACATGACTATCTGATTTCTAGATAGAGAAATATGAGAAGGTTATAATCTAGAGCAATGTAGACTTTTGTATGGCCAGGACTCAAGGGCAAGGTTGGACAAATTCTCTATAAAAAAATTCCTAAAAAGGGGAGGAAAAAAATCAATGCTCTGATGCATATGCGTCTACGTTAAATCTGGGTACCTTATTTTAGACAATCTTTTACTAGGATGTACATTAAAGTAAAATAAAAAAGTTTAAAAACTCATCAGAGAATGACACCTCATCTTCCTCATTATCTAAATTTTTTGACATGTGTAATATCATCTTATTCGTCCATTTAAATTGCTATCATATCATCTGGGTCACTTTTAGCATCTCAATTTTTTTTAGAACTCTGAATTATTATTCCGATCTCTAAAAAATACATCATATAATTAATCTAGTACCATCCAATATTTATGTTGTTTTAATTTGTGTATTATTTTTTATTTTAATTACTTTCAAATTTTTTTATTTTTCAGATTGTTGATTTTTAATTCCTACTCCGAATTATTATTCTGATCTTGGAAAAATACATCAGGTAATTAATCTAGCACCATCCAATATTTATGTTATTTTAATTTGTGTATTAGTTTTTTTTATTTTAACTATTTTCAAATTTTTTATTTTTTAGATTGTCAGTTTTTAATTCTTTTATCTTCAACTCCATGGTTTATTAATTACTTGGAGGAAAATAATTCAAGTATTTCATCTACCCCATGCAATATAATTTTTATTTAAATTTGAATAGTATTTTTTTAGTTTTAATTGTTATCAAAAAATATTAATTTTTTGAATCTTGCGTTTTAATTACGAGAAATATCTATGATCCAAGACACTCTTAATTGGAGAAAATTTATTTAGGTACTTATTCTACCCCTTTTGAATAATTATTTTTAGTATAATATTTTTTTATATTACTGCACGAAAACAAATCGGTGATTGATTTTTAATTTTCAATCCATGACGCTTTTGTTGCTTGGAGAACATAATTCAGAGATTTAACATATGATATTGATTTTTTTAAATACATATTTTTTAGTTTTTTAAAATTCTATAGCAATTATTTATTTTATTTTAGTTTGTGCATTATTTTTTACCCCTTTTAATTGTTTTCAAATTTTTTTCTTTAACTTGTCGATTTTTATGCCTATGTAATTTTGTCTTCAATGCATGGCACTTTAATTGCTTGGAGGAAAATAATACAGCTATTTCATCTACTCCCATCTGACATAATATTTATTCTAATTTGCATAGTATTTTTTAGTTTTAATTGCTATAAAAATTTATTAGTTTTTGGGAACTTGAGTTTTAATTCCAGTCTACAAAGTACAATTTGATTTTTTTTTTAATTTTTATATAATTGAAAATGTTTATTTTAGTAATTTCTAAATTTAATTTGGATTTTATTACATTCAATTATTTACAATATTTTTGTAATTAACATAATCTTAAAATTTACAATAAATATATTTTCAATTTTTAAAAATATTATAGCATTTAAAATATTTTTTTAGATTTTAAATTATTACAGGGCTTAAAAATTATAAATTAAAAAATATTTTCAATTTTTAAAAATGTTATAGCAATTATAATAAATATTTTCATTTTTTTACATTATTACAGTGATTAAAAATTACAAATAAAATAAATTTTTAGTTTTTAAATGTATGTAAAAGTATTATAGCCATTATAATAAAATTTTGAAAATATATTTAGGCATTTTCAATTTTTAGAATATCTTTAGAAATATCTTTAATAACTAATTCAAATCAGATATTCAGATATAAAAAAATCAATTTATAATAAGATATTCAGTTGTAGAAAAAAAATTAATTTATAAGAAATTAGAAAATCTTGGGAAATGTATTTAGTAACTAATATCTTTGGTAACATCGTTAGTAACTAATTCAAATAATAAATAAAAATCAATTCTCCTTATTTAGGTATTTCTTTTCAAATCAGATATTTAAATATTATTAATTTATAATCAATTAGAATATCTTTGGTGCTAGACCTAAATCAGATTAAAAAATAATATAGCAATTAAAAAATATTTAAATAAAAATATCTTCAGTTTTTACAGATATTACAACAATTATAATAAATTTTAAAAATATATTTTCTTATTTTTAAATTTTTAAAAAATTTCTAAAATTAAAACTTTTGAATTATAATACTTTAAAAACCAAAGTTATGTCAATAATTTTTGAATTCATGATTTTGGTTAGCGATTTTATTTCAACAACTTTTAAATTAAATAATACCAAAATGTTAGTAAATTTTAAATTACCAAATCTTACTTTTATTTAACTACCTAATTTAGCTCATGTGCAAAAATTTTTAAATCATTTCAAATTATTTTAATTTCAAAATATTTAATTATTTATGAAATAATACAAAAATTTTATTAAATTTCAAATTGACAAATTAATCTTACTAAATACAAATTACCATTTAACCTACCAAATCTTGCTTTAATTTAACTACCTATATTCGGTATTGCTCACAATTTATCAAATTAAGCAAAATTATTATAATTCAAAATATATCTAAAATAATGCCAAAATTTACACAATACCAAAATTTGTGAAAATTTTAATTTACTAAAATATAAAACTTTAATTCAACAGTTGTTAAATAATATTAAAACTATAATTTTTACCCAATAAATGTTTTACCTAAACTACAAATTACAATTCAAATTTTATTCGTTTCTATATAATTGGAAATTTTTATTTGTTAATTTCCAAATTTAATTTGGATTTTAAGACATTTTTATGTAGTTGTGGAAATATATATTTTATTATATATAATATTTTTGTAAATAAAATAATCCTAAACGTTTTACAATAAATATACATTCTTTTTTTGAAAATATTACAACAATTAAAATATGTTTATAAAAATATATCTTTAGTTTTTAAAATATTATAGCAATTATAATATATTTTTGAAAATATGTTTTCTATTTTTTAAAATACTACAGCATTTTATATTTTTCAAAAAATATTTTTATAAATAATAGCAAAATTTTATTGAATTACACATTACTAAATCGATCTTACTAAATACAAGTTTTCAATTTAAACTATCAAGTCTTACTTACTTTAATTCAATGACCTAACTTAGATCGTGTTCACAATTTTGCAAATTATTTCAAATTGTTAGAATTCAAACTATATCTAAAATAATACCATAACTAACCTTAACTTTCAAATTACCAAAAATCTTGAAAATGTAATTCATATTTTTTTAATAATACTAAAATTATTGTTTTACCCAGAAAATATTTTAATGTATATTTAAAAAATATATTTTCAATTTTTAAAAATATTACAGCTATTAAAATATTTCTATAATTAAAATAATGTTAAATTTTCAATTGTTAATAGAAATAATTTAGATTCTGAATTTGAAATTTTAATTAGAGTTATTTATTTTTATTGTTATATAATTGTGAAATTTTAATTTGCATTTTCTAATAATATTTCTGAAATTAAAGTTTTCCTTTAATTTAACTACCTAATTTAGATAGTGCTCACAAATTTTCAAATTAAGTGAAATTATTATAATTCAAAATATATCTAAAATAATACCAAATTTTATGTAAATTTTAAATTGCCAAAATTTTGAAATTTTAATTTAACAGTTGTTAATTAATACCAAAATTATAATTTTTAACCAAATAGTTTTGTTTACTGAATCTACAAATTACAATTAAATTTTTTTTCATGGTCATATAATTGGAAATTTTTATTTTATTAATTTACAAATTTAATTTGGATTTTACTACATTTTTATATAGTTGTGAAAATATATTTTTAATTATTTAAAATATTTTTGTAATTAAAATAATCTAAATGTTTTCACAATTTTTGATCGAAATAATTTAGTTTTTGACATTGAAGCTTTAATCAGAGTTATTTATTTTCTAATTTTATATAATTGTGAAAATTAAATTTTTATTTTAATTATATATTTCTAAAATTAACATTTTTACGTAAATAATTTAGTTACTGAATTTATGACAACAACTTTTGATTTCATAATTAACTTAGGTTTCTGCCAAAATATGGAAGATATTGAGGGTAGTATACATTTATCACAGGATGAGAATCCAATTGAATTGAATCCGAATGTACTATTGATAACCAATCTGTTGAGTTAACTTCAAACTTATTCACACTGATATCCACCACTATTAGCAAAGGCAAAAAGAAGATTTTAGGTATTTCGCCTATTGGTACACTTGACTCTTCTGCATTTAAAATCCTACCTACAACCAATGAAAAAAAAAGGATACAATCAGGTTCCCTTATTTATACATTAATTAATTTTGATATATAATTTTTTAATGTTAAATTTACTAAATAAGCATGTTTTTTATTTTGCAGAAATGGACAAAGAACCAGCTCTTTCACCTTTCAAGAAGAGGATTAATACGGAGAAAAAATAATTGGAAGTTATTAAAGCTTTTCTTAACATTTTTCTTATTACATCCAATGACTAGTTGATTGATTGAGAACTTTTTTTTTTGTGATGCATCATTTGCAAATAATATTTTATTGCATATTAAACTGTCTTATATCTTAATTTCATTCAAGTTGCATTTAAGATATTTTGATTATCTTCATTTTATTCATTTATTATGAAAAATTAGTTTAAATTATCTTAATTTTAATTATAGATTTATATAAGTTGTTTAATATCATTATTTTCAGACAGAAAATTATAGCTTTTATATAAGTTGTTTAATATCACTATTTCCAGACGGGTACATGTTAATTGACCTCAATGGGGGTGGGTGAAAGTGGGGTTCACGTATTTCGAAGGGCGTTGAGTCGTTAGATCTTTGAAATTATATTCGGATAAGAGCGATTGAAACACGACGAAATATAGATGAATTGTGATAAGACTGTGCTTAGTACGACGGGCCAAAACACTAGTATAATATAAGGTCAAATTTAATAGAGCAATCTAATCCAACATTAATTGAGTTGTACCTCTAGTCACATTTGTGATAAACAAGTACCAAATAATTTAATAAGGTTTCTCTAAAAATTAAGTAATTTAATAAGGAATTTAAGCAAATTACTTTGGTAAGAGATCTGATTTGATATATAGCTTACAAGTGCAAAACTTGATGCCAAGGTCACGAGAGAAACATAACACTTAACTCTTAGGACGTGCTCGGCAACCTCTCTTTAAACCTGGTTAAGGACTGGGAACTCTTTTTGGCAAAAACATGATCGTCCTCAATTTTTTAGTTTATTCCTCGAACCGGGTGTCCCCTACTCAACGAACCTAGTCATAGACTTTAATGAGTTTATAAGAGGGTTTTGTCAAACACAGACAATTCCAATATTAATGAAACTAACACTAATTAGAAAAAAAGCCCAAAAGCAGAAAGAACACTTTCCTAGTCTTGAGTCATATTTCTCAAAACCATTAACCAAAGTTTTAAACCCCCATATCGCCACATGAGGTAAACTTCTCAGATTGGTAGATATAATATCAAAATTTAGAACAAGCAATAAACCGAAGACCACCAATAATCAATACAGTACTGCATTGTTGACGAATCTAGCTATATATGGTCCCAATAATAAAGTAAATAATGTGCTTCCATTCAGGACCAAGTCCAGCCCCAGCACTGCAGTTGCATGTCTTCAGTGCTAGCTGTCAAAAGGCAAGGAATTGATGGAGATAGTAACATCAACAAAGCCTTTTACTCATCAATTTTGGCTTTAATTAGGAGTTGGCCCTTCTCAAAACTCATAGCATGATGGGAAGTCTCATAAGTTTTATAGCTCAAGTATTAATGTCAATGTGGTCCCCTGTTAATTTACATGGACGCTTGTGGTCCTCATACTTGGTTGGTAGATTTGTGCATCGAAAAAATAGTAATCTTGTTATTTAGACAAGATGGTACTGGAATTAATTGAAGATTTTATGAGCATTTTACTTTGAATACGAACTAATAATGTGCTTATATAGTTTTTCAAATGTAGCCATTTTCTTGTTCTTTATATTGCCAACAACTTTCTAAACAATTTAATTATAGTCTCCTCTTTTCGGTCTTTTATCCTTTTTTTATAAATTTTAATCTTGAAACTTGTGCATGGTAGTTGTATATCATGCTCTCCTTATTTGAAGTTTTGATAAGGACCTCCTGCTTGTAGGAATCGTGAAGGAATGTGACTACTAACTTTGGATTAGAGAGATGCATCTCAACTTATAAGTTAAGAGATGCTATGTTTCATAGTGAAGAGGAGCTTATCTCGCTTTATTCAATATATTCTAATTTACTAGGCGACCAAATATACGCCGGAACAGTTATTAACAACATTAATATAGCAAAACAAATATGTTTGACTTACTCTATTATTTAACGGCTAAATCTGTTTGTTATCCTGCACTTCCTTATCTTTCACTTTCCTAATCTGAACTTATAAAAAAAAATTATGCTATCACGACGGTTGTGGAGTCTGATTTGCATGAATAACACATATATATTATCAGGACCCAAAAGTCGAACCCTGCGAAAACAACACTTGACAGCAAGCGAGAGAGAAAAATAGAGACGAAAGGGATGTGATGTTAAGATTTGAGAAATTGATTGTAACCCTTTACTCACCGGTAGTTGATCTGATTGTACTTCGAGGATATAGATTATCACATTGACTGACTACTGAACGGCGTAAAATCTTGTTGTCTCTGTGATTATTTCTTTTAACTTTTGATTCCTTTTATCACCGATCTGTGGATAGGTTTTCGCTGCGTTAACCCGTGAGATACAAAAGGACACCAATGAAGTGACATCTAATTAATCGCATAAAATGGATAACTATATCCAGTCTATGTTCACTAGATTAATAATGAGTTGTGGCGATCCCAAGAGTATCGTGTCTCTATTGCAACCTAGTATAAGGCCATCTCATAATGCCTCAAAGCTGTGGTCTTATTCAAACAATAAAAAATGATGGCCCCATGAAAGCATCACCTTGCTTCACTTTTAACTACTTCCATAACTAATTACGAAGAAACTCTGAATATAGGGAGAACAAAGGACTTCTATAAATTGACTAATGAATGAGACTCAACATCGGCTTAAAAAAACAGTTGGAGGAAATACTTTTAATTCTCAGCTATAGTTGGCGCCGAATTTATTGAGAATGTTACTAATTTGGCTCACGCATTGAAAATTGGAAAATTTCCACAAAGGGAGGAATAGTACACAAATTGCCCTGAAAACTTTGTTGGATCCGTTTCAGATCCTGCAGGAGAGTTCAGCAAACAGCATTCGTAGAATTTTTTGAGTTTGGACCACTTGTCATGGTGAACAAAGGATTGGTTTTATAAAGTAAAGCCACAGAGGGAACTTCAGAGAGAACATTTTTGAGTTATACTCTAAAGAGTTATAGGAGTTGCTCAGAAAAGAAACCTGACCATTTTTGTTGGATACATACTTCTGAGTTCCTATTCTGATGATAATTGGTTTAAAAAAAATCAGGGTAAATGTTATCTTCTCGGTATTTTCTAAAGGGAGTAATATGGTGATGAGTTTATGAGTGGTCCATGATTGTACCAACAAAAGTAGTCCTTTTTCTCAGTATGATGTATCATGTCAACTCCTCCCCCTCTTGTGTACCATACGTGAGCATTATTCAAAATTTATGTGAATATGTTGGTAGTAAACATACTTTTTGAATCCGAAGCCCTAAGATATATAGATGTGTGTATTAATAAAGTTCTCACCTAATTTTTTCCCCACTCACCTGCTGTCCTAATAACGATTAGTTTTAAATTTTAAAAAGTAAAACAGTCAAGAAACAAAGTACATGTATGGTGACAACACATCACGATTTCATCTCTATATCTTTAGTTGCAATCTTAATTTCAAGATCTGCTGCAAGGATTCATTGATAGTTGAAGAATGGTATATATCAAAAGGAAGAATATTTCCACTTTATTTTAGATAACTTATATTCCTTAAAGTCCCCTCTTTCCCTTGTGGATGAAGGCACCATTCTGAGGTCAATGCGATTATTTTCTTCGCCGGTTGCCCTAAAATTCTTAGCTTCATTTCTGTGTGCTTATATGACTTTGTATGTGCATGTATATATGTCTGTATGTTATTCTTTTGCAGCTGTATTTGCAACAAATCAGGTTTTTCTTCTTAGAAGTGACCAAATAAATATGACTTAATGTGTGAACTTTGATTCCATGATATATATTAACAGCAAGTAGTTTCTTTATTATCAAAAGTTTGGTTTGTTATCCTTTTGTTTGTAAGATAATGTTCCGTTAAATATTTTAGGTCCATTATATGTTGTAGAATTGGATCCAAAACCCTTTATATATATTAAAAAATTATATTCATCCAATCAACAGGAAGAATCTTCCGAAATTGCCGGAAAGGTGAACATTAACCCTTAGAGGAGGCTAGAAATGTGAGAGAAAATTCTACTTAGTTTGAAAGTTCAAAGTAAGACAAGACCTCATGAAAGGGCTAGCCAGATAGTTTGAGTCCACATAATGACATAAATCTAAAGTATAAAAAGAAAGTTTCAATCATTTTCCAAGCTTTAAGGTACCCCCACTCTCTTTGTCCAATGATAACACATGTGAATTGACTTTATTTCTCTCTCTCCAACCCCCCCCCCCCCCCCCCCCCCCTCTCCCCTAACCCCTCCTTTGGTTCTTAAGTGACTTCAACTTGGGAGATGAGAGATGCTTTTGAGTGGTCCTAAGATTGAGATTTATCTTCCGACAACATAATCTCCTCATATCTTGAGAACACAACCCAAGCCTTTAAGAGCGATACTCATCTGTATTGACAGTGAAATGATAGTTAACAAGTGGAGAACTATCCACCTCAATGTATTTTGCATCTTGGATATACCTCTGGTGTCTACGTCTCAACCTCAACTTGTGAATTTCCCTATCTGATGTAGCAGAAACATAATCAAAAAAGATAACTATTCGTTCTTGTACGAGCAAAACGACACAAACCCTAGGAATAGAAAACTTCTGAAATTAATAATAACCAATCTAAAGAGTTCACAAATTTGTTCCCCTTATATACAGTGTAAAATAAAGTAAAAGTACTAAAATAACCTTTCCTAAAATAATTAGATTTCCTAAAATTTAAAAAAAACGTTCCTTAAAAACTAGAAGCTAAATTGAACCAAAACTCTTTGGCGGGCAGCTTGCGCCTGAAGACAAATTCCTTTGACCCCGAAACTCGATTGAAACGGCGAAGTGGTTCTACTTGTAGAGAACTTCCTGAGCTTTTTGAAAACATACAATAATAGCGCTTCTATGAAGGGAATCGAAAGTTATGGTCCGTCGCAGTTACATGATGAAATCTGGCTGAAAATCATCATCTTTTCTTAGATCGTCCGAGCTTCGCACGATCCGATTTAGTAATGTCCTCCTTATCACTATCCTCTCAAGTCCATTTCAATGGTTAGTAGATGCAATTTCCCAAAGGTTGGGACATGCAATCGTATTCTCATATGCAAAAGACTACGACACGCCAATTGTGTGGGCATTGGTTTTAAAGAGTCTGGATCTTCTAAAATCTTACTTGTAGAGGATGTTTATAATTAGTTATGTGGGCTAATACTATTCATTTATTTCAATGGACCTCACGGATTAAAGTTTTTTTAATATAATTTAGATAAAGAACATAATTCTTGGGTCCACTGAGTAAAGAGATAGTATTGGTAAATTGTAGAGTTTATCTACAACCATGAGCATAGAGGATCTCTATGCGCTTTTAACGGCCACTATAAAGGGAAACAAATCTAGGGAGTATGGGAGATGGTGGTTAATCTGGGATGGTGGTTAACTTAATGATATTTTTTTTAGCTAATTGCAGATACACTGTCACTTGTCATTCCTAAAATTTTGTTTTATTAGCATTTAGACCTCCGATGTCCAAATCAGTGTTTCTCTATCTGTACCTATATATGCTACAGAGAATAATGCTAATCTTTCATAAACTACCTTCACATTTCAAAAGAGAAAAAATTTTCCTTTGATTAGTCATCGATTTTCTTAATTTAAAGAGTAGTCTAGTTATCGCACTTAAAATAGAAGGTTTATCTGCAACGCGTACATTATGCAACATAATGACGTGATGTGTCTCCATGAAACTGAGATAACAGAAAGATAACTCCGCTCATTATGAGAGTCTAAGCGCAAATAAAAAAAAGGTGTTGGGCTTTTCATTAATTAATTAATTAAGCTCCTCAGTACTACATGAAGAAGTATCTATAAACTGTAACCAACCATAATTTGATATCTTATACATATTAATCCTAGCCACAACACAACACAACCCACGCTCTGGCCTGACGAAGGTAGTGAACAACAACAAGGAGACGAGTACCGTACAAAAGTGGAGCTCCGACAGAGTGGGTCCCATTAAACCAGCGGAGGGAAATACGAGAGGGTGACGAGTCGACGGCACGAGGAGTGCATACCTCCTGATGAAAGAATAGCGAGAGGGCCATGCATGGTGGAGCCATGCACTGAGCATGCACTGGCCAGCTAAAGTCATCAGGGCTCGGTCGGAGATCACCCGCACCCAGCCCAAGGCTAGCCAAATTAAGCCGCAGGCTTGGTCCGAGACATATATCCGTGCATATGGTCCCCTCAGCTTAAAGCTAAATTAAGGATATATATATATATATATATATATATATCATTTTAAAGGATAAGATTAGGCTTTCATATTGGTGTTTTTAAAAAA
>JBAKGM010000139.1:13584899-13597234 GCA_037177215.1 Asparagus racemosus
ATCGGAGATATCAACTCGGATTTGGGTCTCAACTTTATAGATTTGGAATCCATAAAATAAATTCCTAATCCTAATCTTAATCTTTTTTTTTTTGAACCAAACAGCCCCAAAGCGTCGGACCGTATTATGGTCTGCTTTTCGGGCGATTGATAATTTTTCCCCCCTCATAATTTGTCATTAAAATATCTGTTTGTGCACAGATTTCTCTTCAAACTACATTTTTTGCATGTCGGATATAGCTTAATTTTCTTCCTTCATGTAAATCAAATCCTTAATTTCACGACAACAAAGTTGTAATTCTTGGTAATTTTTTTGGTCATCTCATGGCACGTGCACGTTTTTGTGTCGCACAAATGGAGTATGGCACAAATCAAAGTGTTAAAGCATGTATGGAGGACGGTCTTTCTAAACGTGTGGAAATGTGTCAAAACTTGCAACATGCATTTGTGATATTTTTGTTTTATTTTGTATCTAATGACATGAAGATGTGTCGTGGCTTCTGATTTTTTTTTTTTTTGCTTAGGTTGTTGTTATTTAATCCTTTGCAATCAACACATGTCTTCTACATGTATTATAAAATAAGTGCGGATATATGAAACATAAATTGTAGTGTTTCTCTCTTTGGCTTTATGATTTGAATCTTTTTCTCTTCAAACTTTATAATAAAGGAGGTTAGATTTGACAACATACTCATTGTAAGTGAAACAAAAACGAATGATTTTAACAGAATAACATTAATGTGCAATTATTAGTGATATAATTAGCTAGCCCGTATGCTATATATGATTGGGTACATGAATCCTTTCTTTTAGAAGAACAAAATATATGAATAATGGTGGGAATTTTAGTCTAGCTCCCCGCCTTCTACGATCTCTGCAACTCAGCAATCAGCCCATAATCAACAAAATAGAAACACCACAATCAAGAAAAAGAATGCCGAGATTTACGTGATTCGGTTGACTAACTTCGACCACATCCACGGAGTAACAGTACGAGAAATCTACTATGTATCAGGGAGAACTATATATAAAAGGAAACCCAACTCTTGGCAATGCTTTCGTCATCTACTATTCATCTATTTCACCAGTGTCAATCCTCACACCGACGATCTCTAATATCTCACCGATCGCACACCGCTTGAACCTTCACGAATCGTCAAACCCCGCTCTGATACAGCTTGTTGGGATTTTTAGATCACTCAACAATATCAAAAGCCACCAAATGCAGCAAATAGAATTTCACACAAAATTTAACTTGGAAAACTATCAACAGGGAAAAACCAGGAGATCGAAAATAATCCACTATCACCTCTAAATTACAATCTTTTGCACGGACGAAGACTGTGAAACCCTCTCTCTAGCCATACCATTGAACCTGGTTACACTCTCTATAAAATCCTGATTACAAGAATATTGTATCTCTCTCTACTAAAAAATCCTAGAATAGGATATTGTATTTAAAGACACTCGTGACTTGCCCACCAAGTCAACTTGGCCTACAAAAAAACGGTTAATTTGGCCTCTAAGAAAGCTACTAGGACTGGACCTAGCCTAATTTAAATCCGGATCCAACTTGAAGTTTGAGTTGGCACCCAACAAACAAAATGTCTGCAAATGAGCTTCCAAAAGTTAAGATTCTTAAATAAAAAAAATTAAAACAATAAACTCTTAATTTATACATGAAATAATAGTTGTAAAAGAAACTTCTTATAAATATTGTTCCTCAAGAAACGACATTAATGGACCTTCAAAATGGACTATTCATATCAATCACGGTGATCTTTATCTCGTTAACTGCGTTTGTATAAAATAAAAGTAAAAATAGAAGGGCTGAAAGTTACACCCGTGCATCTAATGGTCGAAGATGAACATCATTTCAATAACATGAAAATATAGTGATCATTGTATCAATTTGCTTATACTAACTCCTCTCTTTTATTTGATAAATCCTAATCTTGTTTTACAACCTTCAGGTTTCAGAATAATGAGTTATATAACATAAGTTTATTGCAGCAAATATTACAAGTTTTAAAGAAGCTAGCAATATTCCAAGTTTAAGAATAATGGATTTGTTTTGACTATCGGGGAAAAAAGGATTAATAGATGAACCGGCGACAAGGTTTCAAGTTCGTTACCAAGCATTTATCACACTCTCAACCGTTTTATCCCTGTTCTTTCCTTCGTTACCTCTTTGACATTTTAAAAAAAAATCATTTGTAAAATAATTGTATATAGGACAATTATGATTCATAATAATATAACTATCATACAAAAAAAATATCATGACTTTCTACCAAATGATAAATAGTTGTGATTGAGGAATTAATCATTACAGTTAATTTGGCCGTGTTTGGTTTGAGTGAAAATGAAAGAAAAGGAAAAGTAAGGAAAAGAAAGTAGAAAGGAAAATGAAAAGAAAGGAAAATAATATTTTTTTTTAATGTTTGGTTAGAGAGAAAGTTGTGAGAAGAATTTGAAGGAAAACAATGAACAAACTATCCTTCTTGTTCGCTAGTTAAAAAAATTTACATAGAAATACAATATTATACAATTCTCCTAGTCATTCGTTCACTCTGTATTATCTCCAAGTTTTAAATTCTTTCAATGAGGATATCCTATAGACCCAACATTCGTTGGCTTTGTATGAAAGAAAAAAAAAATTTCTTAGCCCTTTCTACTAAAAATCGTGTCTCCTCTATGTTTAAAACCACATTACCGCAAAATTTATAATAAATCAATACAAATAATAAAAAACAATGAAAGCACTTAACAATCATTTTAAATCAATGCAATTATCAATTATAAATATGCTATAATATGGGCAAAATTTTCATTCCTCAAATATATGATTTTTTGTAGTTTGCATAATAATTTTGATTCTCTATTCAAAAGATTAATAAAAAAAATCGTTGTATATATATCTAAGCAACTTATGTGACAGTCGTTTAATTATTCTTTATGGGACCCATGTGTAACCAATGGGAGCTGCAAGAGTTCATTGTGTCCTAATTATTCAATGCGGGGCCCATGTGGAGGGCAGGGAGCATCGGAAGATCGTGTCCTATTCGTCGCCATAGATCAATCACGTCGTCTCCCTCGACAAATTTTCCCCCACTTTCACTAGGTTCTGGCGAAGAAAAGGGAGTAGAAAATTTCAAACCCTTTTTTCTTTCAAATTCTTCCATTTAATTTTCTTTTCACTTTTCTTTCCAACCAAACAACAAAAACTTATTTTCCCATTCATTTTCTTTCCCTTTTCTCCTATTTTCTTTCAAAACATATAGGGCCTTTCTGTCCACATTAGGGGAAAGCTGATCCAATTTGATCATACCCAAGTTTCACGCACTGTTTGTAGAATGCATTTACTATCCTTATATTTCTTAAAAACTGTATTTATTTCACCTTATATTTAATTCTTCTTATAATTATAATGTATTGGAACTTGTTTAGCCAAAAAAGCTAAGAGTGGACTTTGATAAGCTTGACACTTTTTTAGCCTACTAGTACAGTGAACATACGTTGCACGTGTATGCATTTGTCTTATGTGCTATAATTTTTATATAATTTTATTATATAATTTATGGATAAGTTTGATTTTGGACTTAAGCATAAAAAACTTTGAGGGCATATTTGTAGTTTCTCACCATTAAAATCCTAGACTAAACATAATTTTTTATGAGGTTTATTTTTAAAATTTATAAGGATTAATTTACAGTTAGCAAAGTTTTAGGATTCTTTCTGTAAATTTATGAAATTTTGGGGTTATGTCTACAAATTTATGAAATTAGCTCATTTAAGTTAACATTTTATGAAGCCAAAGGGCTAGAGAGTTTAGCGGTGAAGTTATGATGGTAATTATATGAGAGAAATTGGATACAGTTTGATGCTATTCAGACAACTACACAATAACAATATCAATAATATATGTCTATATGCGGATGAATTGTTGTGGGCTAAAGTTTTCGAGGCACAACAATAACTAAGAAAAGAAAAAAAATAAATGGTAAGAAATTATGCGCAATTTAGTGTATTGCTTCATTAAACAAAGCACATATAACATAAAGAAATTAACAAATAATATTTAATCACACTTCACCATCACCCGAGCCCATCATCCATGAAAATTTGCATAAGATGAAAAATTGGTATCTTTACGTAAAGTCGTGGTCATTTAGATATGAAGTAACAAATGAATTAAAAATTAAGTTCTAATCCAAATGATGAGTTCATAATTAAAAATACCCGAATAATATCATTATTGTTTAAGTTTATAGAGCCATTAGGTAATTTGTCTCTCCAATTTAGTACAGCTGAGCTAGACAAATAGGAAATGTCGAGAAGTGCTTGTAATTGTTCCAAGTAGTTGTTTCCCTCTAGGCAATTGAGCGGCATATGTCTAGCATCAAAGATACCGTTGGAAAGGTGCATGTTATACGTTTGGCGTACTTTCTTCAACAAATTAACTTACCTATGTACTTATTATAAAGTAAACTATGTGTAGTAGCAATCTATTCTATAGTTTTATCCATATTAGATAAAGTTTTCCCTACCTTTTAATTGTTAGAAGAAATGAAGGTAATTTGTGGATTCACATACGTAGATTAAGTTCACTTTGAAATTCATATAATTATGCTAAAAAAATTATACGTAAAGCATACCGTGTGCAGTAATTCTTCTGCAAGTAATCATCTGATCTAAAGCGCTCGCATGGTGCCGTAAGGTGCTCAGGCTTGCAAATACCAAACAACTAAATCAAGTTGAAAGCCTAGTTAAGATTTTACTCTAGAACAAATATATCTTTTTATTTGCATTTGGCCAAAGCCACTGAATAAAAAATGAGAAGAAAATAAGGGGAGTCGGACCTTTCGTCAAGGGAGATGTTTGTTGTTGTTTTTTTTTGGGTTGGGGTGTGGGGGGGGGGTGTTAGTCACCGTGGGTTGTGAAGAAAGAACCCTCCTCCATTTTTATTTGCCAACACCTTTCACAATTGGAACAAAATTTTCTACATGTATGTACATCATCATCAAGACAAACAAAATTACATGGAATGTATGTGTGTTTATGATGTATGTATGTGTGTTTGAGGGCATTTTGGTAAGATAATGCTTTAACATCAAACACACTTTTATGATGGTATAATATTATGTAAATTGCTGACAAAATATATTTTCTTCTCATATTTTTTTTCATTATTATAAATATCATTATTTTATATAAATATTTTATATTAATGCTATATTAAATATTATTATATGGTTATACTATATTTCATAAAATGAGGAATGCTACATAACTGACATGAAGATGTATAATTTTATCGCAATTTATTTAATTAATTTAATTAATTAGGGCATTGTGATTGTGATATTAATATTGAGCGTGCGTGCGTGCTCATGCATGTGTGTATGTCATCATAAAGACATACAAAACTGCATGGAATGCATGTGTGTTTATGATGTATATATGTGTGTTTGACGGCATTTTTGGAAGAAATTTTTTTTAACATCCTACACACTTTTATAATGGTATAAAATATCAAGTTCACTGATTTGAAACCCGCCTGATGTATTATTTACCTTTGGTCAGACCTGATTAATAACCATATCTTATCTAATTGAATTTGAAGCTACTAAATATCTATTTACTACTAGAATATTCTCTTATATATGCACTCGTTCTTCGATGCACGCGATGGGTGCATTACATATTAAACTTATGTGTAAAAAAATATTTTTAACACATTAATAATCAATATTAATATAGATAGATTTTTAGAAAATTATTGCCTAAAGTGATATAAACTATCTTATTATTAAAAAATATGGAGAATGGGAGGAGTTATCAAACAGTGGATAGTAGTTATGGTGTTTTTAGATCTTTCTAATTTTGTCATTCTAATTAGTTTTAGTGCACAGATGCAAATCTTCTCCACTAAAAAAATATGGTGGAGGGACCACTAGTTAATCACAATCATTGATTATATGATAGATGATTATGATTTTTACTATGAGTGCAAATTAGGACTGTGTGCAATACATGGGGGGTACGGTGAATGTTGGATTTAGAATGTATCACAACTAAACATTACATAATTACCAGTTACAATTAAAACTTATGGTCCCTCTACTATTTTTTGTAGTGGAAATGAGCCAAATTGTTAATGTACAGTAAACTGTTGAGGATATATATTAAATTTTTTGCAATCTTGACACGCATGGGGTTAAAACAAAAAATGTGGCTTTTCGTAAATAATAGGAATGATAAAGCCACCTAAAAAAACAATAGGAGTAATAATCAAAATAATATCAGATTAATGTATTTCTGTTCTAACATCGGTAGCCGTGTTGTTTTAAGGCCCAAAAGAAGGCCTTTTTGGGTTGGAAGATCATATCGCTTTGAGACCCGACCCGTATTCTCCTGTTCGGTGAACTCCAACGAGCAGGCCCAAGACTGGAATCAGTGGTATCTCACATCCGCTCGGTCTCATACAGGAAAAAATTTTATTTTGTTTTCTTATAAATTTCTTCGATCCTTTCATTATTTCCCTCCAATCTTACTTATCAGGTAAAATCTACGCTTCTGATATAACGCTTCTGATATATTCCCCCTTCGAATTGTACCTTGTTTCAGTTTCAGATGTTAGGAACAAAACCCTAGAATGCCCCTTTTTCTCCCCAATTTCATCTAATATATTAGAAGAGGAGATCCATTATTATTATTATTTTTTTGAGACAATCTGAGTAAAATCGTAGAGATATGAAGGGCTAATTTCAATTTATATGTTAAAGCGACTGCTTCTCTAATTTCTACGACTTTTTACTTTTATTTTCTGTAGGTATTTGATGAAAGAGAGGAAGACGACTTCTGTGCTTAAGCGAATTCTAGCAAATTGTTCTTCACAGGTGAATTGTACCTGATTTTTTTTTCCTATTACAGATAAGTTTCATGATTTGTTTCATTTGAGCAGAATACTTTTCGTGTATTCAACTATATTTTGGGCCACGATTGATCTTCAATTTGAATAAGTTCAAATACGTAATAGAAACCATGACTGAAACTGAAACATCTGTAGCTTTTTGAAACCCGGTATGAGCTATAGTGTTGGTCTTCAAGTAATACCAAGCACATTTCTTCTATACAAACCACGATGGTAGCAATGTTCAGCTAGCAGAACATTGGCTACCTCCAAGATTGCTGTGACCTTGTGAGCCAGGGGCGGAGCTAGGAATTTACAATAGTGGTGTCACAATATGTGTGTGTAACTATATTGCTAATGTTTCTCTCACATTCAATATAATTTGAACTTTAATGAGATACAAAAGTATGTTTAACAAAATGCTATTACAATTGACCCCTGTGTGTCTTCCTGTTTTCAAATCGTTGCATAATAGCTTCATTTGAAACACCATTGAATACATCCTTTTAAACGTTAGTTACTAAGCTATCGTTCTTCCATTGATCTCCCATTCAATTACGCAGATGATTCTTCATGTTTTAATTGCAGAAAGTGACCTTTTCATGGAAACCGTAATGGTAATGTCAATGCTAACTTAATAAGCAAACACACAATGGATACACAACCCTTTTGTTTCGCTCTTTGTAAGAAACTAATGCTCTCTATGATTCTTGGAATTGGCTTTTGTAAATTAATTGGTGATATATATGTAAGATCACACTATTTTGGGCTTGAGAAATTGATGTTAATGGGCCACTCATTTTATTTTCATGGTGCCACTTTGTAATTAGCCATATAAATTAAGCTATATTTTTATATAAAAAAATCATATAGTGACACCACCCTCTTGTATGTCGATCTGCTCATGGTAGGATCACTCTAGTTTGGGCTTGGCAATTGAGATTGATGGGTCACTCATTTTATTTTCGTGGTGTCACTTTGTAATTAGTCATATAAACTAAGCTATTTTTTTTTTATCATTTAGGGTGGTGTCACTTGACACCACACTCTTGTATGTAGATCCACCCATGACCTTGTCCACCGTATGTAGGTCATGGAAAGAACCTAAAACCATGGAGAATTGTAATAGCTGAAATACTCGGTTTAGCATTTTCTATTTCTCAATTAGGGAGTAAACTCGCACTGCCAAACTTTCTGGATTATCATTTGTAAATATTCACCTGGGAAGTACCTATTTTGAGGGTAGGAGGGAGTAAACTCATGCTGCCAAACTTTCTGAATTATTATTTGTAAATATTTACCTGGGAAGTACCTATTTTGAAAACCTGGAACTGGATAACTCTTTGAATTTTTTCTTGATGGTACATCCAATCATTTGATAATAACTCTTTGCTAGTTGTTGTGATATTCTCATATGTAGTGTTTTACTTTGGTTATCAATAATTGCTTGCATCTAATCTAGAGGAGTACACAGAAAGATCAGGCCTGCAAGCTTTATTCCCTATTATGATATATAGAAGCTACTTAATTGCTAGATAACATAATGAGCCACACCTTTGAAGCTTTCAGAACCTTGAACTTGAGAGATGAGTGGCACTTTCCTTGTGGTAATTGTTGTTTGAGAATTTTTTTCCCCTCCTGGGTCTTGAATTGTGATTTAAAAAAGATGAATCATGATCATCCAATGTATTTAGGTGAAAAGTTATGTTTCCCATGGACCATAACTATTACTAATCGTTAGTTCAGAAGTTAATAGTTATGTCTTTAATGGTTCAAATTTGGACTTTCCTTTTTGATCAGTTTATGTACTTCCACAGGCAAAAGAATATGGGAGATGCATAGCAGAGAAAGTTCCTGAAATTGAGCATAACATGTGTTCAAAAGAATTCCATGCACTACGAGCATGCATGCAGACCACGGTATATATTTAATTACCATGTATATAGTCACATACAGAAGTCTGTGAAGTACTTCTGGGGCAAATTGCTCACAACTTTATAGTTCACCATCAATTTCCTAATATTAATTGTATCTTTTGCTCTGAAAGATCAAAAAATTGTGAATTTGACTACAAGGATCGCAAGACTTAGGAAGGCCGACTATAATATTTCAAAGATCTGCTGCATTTAGGTTTGATAAAGTTTTACTAAACTCAGAGTGTATATTGTTTGAATGGTCAGATATACATATTTCTGTTACTTATTTTTTTGTAATTTTTCCTTTTTTCTGCTACTGTTGGTTGCAGCCACTTTTTCAATAACTGAAAGGAGCAACTGACTAATTACTTGGGTGACACAGAAAGGGAAACGATAAAAATGCTTGGAAATATATCTTCTCAACCTCACATGAATTTAAGTGGTTCAGGTGCTCTTTCTCATGTTTATATACAGCAGCCACCTCTACGGTGCAGCATTCCTGAAACTCAAGGGCTATTTTATGATGATGGGAATAAATTACTTCTTTCACCAACATCTGATCAGGTAGTTGAAAGTAGACCTGTCACTGTTGCTTGAGTTTATCTATCACAGAATGAAGGTAATAATTCGCCTAGGATCTTTCTTTTCAGGTTTTATCATGGAAAATAGGTAACTCTGCTCAAGTTGATCCACCTGATTCGGATTCAATTAGTGAAGGGCCAGTTCTATCCATTCGATATTCTCTTGATAAAAAGGTCATAGGGATTCAACGGTCAAATCATGAGATCCAGTTCAAAAATAGAGGAACTGGGCAGACCTTTAGTAGGAGATGTAGGTCGGATTCTGAGAGCATACTTGGCTTCTTCTGGACAGACTCTCCATATTGTGATGTTATATTTATAAAGACAAGGTAAATGCCCCTAATTCCTTGAGCATTGTGCAAGTGTAAAGTTTACTATTTACTAGGGGTGGCAAACGGGTCGGATCGGGTCAACATTGACCCGGCCCATATAAGCTTCCCAAATCCGACCCATTTAATAAACGGATCATGCTACCCAACCTGTTTATTAAATGGGAAACCCGACCTGACCCGTCTAACCCACAATGACCCGTTTGCTGTTTATTTTCAAAGCTTACATTGTGGACGATCTTAGAAAATGTAGAGATTCAAAAGCATGCTACCTTAGTCCTTACAGGCTGGTTCTTATACAAAGTGACTGGCATAATGTATTGGGATGATGAATTTATTTCCATGGGTGGCACTCTAGTAAGAGCAAAAGAAATGTTTGAAAGTATAGAGCATGAGTTGTGTCAATCTGAATTTATATAATTTTGAGTTTGCATACCATGGAAAATAAAATTAACTAACAAAGAAGAAATCAGCGCTTGAGAGACAAGGAAAATAACATTAATATATATAATTTAAAATATAATATAAATAATAATAATTTTTATATGCAAGGATAGACAGTCCTAGGATTGGTCTACAGTAAATTTGAATATGACCTATTATAGCTCCGGCACCAAAACGATCAAATTCACCAAGGACAAAACCGTAATCACCGAAACAAAATCCCCAACCTCCTCCTTATATTTCCATGGCTGAGGTTCCCTCCAATCAATCCCTCTCTTTATCGAGAGACAGGTACAGCACCGGAGGCGACCCCAAGGCCCCAGAGATGATGAAGTACCTCAAACCAAACAAGGCAACGATCCTCCTCCAAGGCCTCTTCGTCGGCTGCAAGAGTTGTTAACTTGCTCACAATAGCTAGCACCTGACCCATTTACAAGGTTATTAAACAGGTAATGAGATGGGTTATCCCGAATTGACCCATCTAATAAACGGGTCAACTTGGGTCAACCCGTTTATGACTCGAACCCATATAACTCGACCCGTACCCAATAGTAACGGGTCGGTTCAGGTCGGGTTGGTGGTTTGGGTCATGAATTGCCACCCATACTATTTACTGAAACCGAATCCCAGTGAAATCTTATAGTTTATATGTGCTTCCCAGAAGGGTAATTATCGTTTAACCTAGACTTGTCTAGGTTTATTATTGTTCTATCTGGTATCTTTTTCTGATATGACAAGACATTGTCAATGTAGTATTTCAATCTCTTGTTTTAAGGTAAGCATTCATGACTTTGTACTATATTTGGGAGCTGTAATATTATTTTGTTATAAAGATGGTTATCTGACTAAGTTAGCTTAACCATTGTCACCCCTGCTGATACAAAGAAACTGATAAAATATTCCTGAACCTAATAACACAAATAAACTGTGATGATATATATCATAGGTATTTATTTATGGATATTTTTGAATAAGGTATTCCAAGAGTCTTATGTACTCCAATGATCCTATTGCAGCGGTATAGACTTACTTTCTTATGAGCCTGAATTAAACACCCTCCGCTTGGTTGAAGCTAAAAAGTTCAACGTGAGCTGGTATATTTACACACATGAAAGTCGGATGGTTCTTCTTGCCTCTGGGATGCAATGCACTATTTTCTATGGGTTTCAGGTATTCTGGCTGAAACTTTGGTTTTAAATTTTAATGGTTATGCTCCTCTGCCGTTCTCTTGGTTATTGGTTGTAAACTTTTGTTGTAAAACATGATTGTTTTTCCCCCTTCAATTTATTATTGTGCTATGTGTGAAAGAAATTAGTCCAGAATTGACATTTTCAAGTTTTATCCATTATATGTGAATATTCTTTAGAAATTTTTTTAAGATATTGTTGTATGATTCTATCATCAGGAAGTATACTTGAGGCGATCTGTCCAAACACCTCCTTTACAATATTATTTCTTTCAATAGTTTACTATTTGGTCATATAATTTGATGCATTGCCTAGTGACGTCTTTTATATAAAAGCAGGTATTGATAGTGACATCCAGAAGACCTCATTTCCACCCTCTGATGGATTATTTCAATTATTACCCTGTGTGCAACCATAATTCTTGCAGGTTAAATTGTAGGGTTTTTTTTATACAAAACCATCACAAACTGTAGTGGTTTTTCGGAGAACCACCCTCAATTTTTTTTCATAGAACCACCACAAAATATACTGATTTTTTGGATAACCGCCACAAAAATTTTATTTTTCATAGAACCACTGTGAAAATATTAAACTTTTACAAAGTCCCACCAAGTCATAATTTACATCAATATTTTGTTAAATAATAGTATAAAATGACATAAATGCCCATTATGACAAAATTTTAGAGAGGATGAGTGGGGGTATTTGGAGGGAATTAATTTTTTTTTGAGGGAGTTAACAAAGTTTTAGAGGGAAATAAGGTATTTTGTTTTTGTTTTTGTTTTGTTTTTGTTTTTTTGATAATGAGGCAACGGGGAATTGAACCCAAGATAGTGGGAGCCATATTGGAACCTCCCAACCATCTGGGCCATCAACAGTGCTCAGGTATTTTGTTGGTTTGAGAAAATATAATAATAGATTGGTGGGTCCCACCATGAGGGTATTTTAGGGATTTAGCATATT
>JBAKGM010000139.1:13597491-13615878 GCA_037177215.1 Asparagus racemosus
ATTTCGACCCATTTCTTTTGTTTCTTTTCTCAACATGCTCTCTGTTTTCCCCCTATGTGTACAAGACTTATTCTCCACATCTCACCCTTTGCCCTTTTTAATTAAAACAGAGTTGGTGGCCTCAGTTTGTAATGTCGATGTCCTTCTACGCAATTCTTAGTGTTATATGCATATGCACACAGTTATTGCTTGTGTTTCTTTATCTATTTAAATCTGGAAGAAACACACATCATGATGAAATGTGTCTTTGGCGTTATATTCTATGTAAGGTTTGGAATGAGTAAAGTACCACAGGCTGTTTTAGTTCCTTTTGGGAATTCTTATGCAGCAGCATATATTTCTGCCTTCAAATAATATTCAGAAAAAGTAGTATATGGGTGAAATTGTTTTACTTGGGACATTCAGGGCTCTACGCAAATTATCTTGTTAATCTTGCTGTGAGGTTCTAGTCGTTTGGTTTCAAATGCATGTTCTGGTTCTTGCTTTAAATATCTCCCTTTGCTTTTTCCTCAGTTTTCTTCCGCTGAGGTTGTTCGCTTGCCTAAATTTGAGATGACATTGTGCAAGCCTGAGGCAAACCAGAAACCTGTTCTTGCTGCTGAGGATGTCCATATTGTCACTGTGTAGGATTTACTCTATTCTTCAGCTTTTCTTATGGTTAATATCATTGTATTATTTCCTTATTATCAATATGTTATATGTATTTGCAGGTACGGTAGGATATATTGCATACAGGTTGATAGGGTTGGCATGATCCTAAATTTGTATAGGTTCTATCGTGATGCTGTCATACAACAGGTAGGACTCATAAAAATTCATCATTATTTTAGTACTCAGATTTTTCCTTGGTGAAAGATAATTTAGGTGATCTGATGGTTGTTTTATGCTGTCAAATTAAAGAAACAAAAATATAAATAAATAAATAAATCCTTTTTTGCAGTGGTTACATCTGATCCCAGTAGAAGTTTCTAGCTATATTAACACTCAGACCTATCTTTAGTAGAAAGATACAGCACATAAGAGTTGTTTATGCTTTATTGATGAACTTAATAAACCAGAAAAATGTGTTGTCATTTTCTATCTACAAAATTGTTTATGCCTACAATATGATATGGTTTAATTCTTTGCTATGAGCTTTATTGCACTGGGGAAATGTGACATCTCTCTAGTCAATACTGAAATGGTTATGTTAAGAGGAGTTTGAAGTTCACGTTTTTATCTTAAGGGCGTATAGGTAACTATATTTCATAAGACGTTTTGCTATTCCTAAGCAAGTATCTGCCTTTGCAGGGGACTCTGCCTATTTATTCAAGCCGTATAACAGTCAGTGTGGTGGATAATGTACTTCTTGTTCATCAAATAGATGCAAAGGTTGTTATACTCTATGACATCTTTCTAGATTCCCTAGCACCAGTGTCTGCTCCTCTTCCTCTCCTACTGAGGGGACCTTGTTGTAACAAGCAAATAGAGAGTGAGCAAGGAAACTTGAACAATGCTTATGGAGGGATGATCTACGGAGATAGTTGGAAGTTTCTTGTTCCAGACCTTATTTGTGATGTTGATAATGGCATGTTATGGAGGATGTTTTTGGATCTGGATGTGAGTTATTGTTTTATTTTAGCTTTATTGAAAGTGGATTTATAATAAGTTCTATATTAACATAGATTCTCTCCTCGGCCTCCAGGCTATTGCTGCCAGCAGCTCGGATATTCCGTCACTTCTAGATTTCCTTCAGCGACGAAGGTTGGAGCCAAATAAGGTAGATTCATTATCATTCACGTGCAACATTGCCAAGTTGATATCCATAACGAGGGCTCAAAGTCTGGGATCTGGCATTAACATACACCATTTATTTCCCCTTTCAGGTTAAGCTGTTGTGCCTGGCAATAATGCGGACAGTTATCCTTGAAAGGAGACCTATATCTATGGTCTCAAGAGCGATAGATGTACTTGTTGCTTCTTATTCTCAATTGGTTAAATTGGGAAATGCTCTTGGAGGGGGAGATAGACGAGCTTCAGAAAAGTCCCAATATTCTGGTGTCCGGCACACTGTCAGCTCTGGGGCGTCACCTGAGGAACCTAAATCTGTTGCTCAAGGTATCAGCGATTCTCAAGAATTAGTTGAAAGATAAATGAAAACAAAGGAGACCCTTAACAATCCTTCAAAATCTGCTACTATTAAAGCATTTACATTTCAGGTTCTAAGTTTGATGGAGATGCAAATTTGGAAAGGCATGAAAAGCCATTATCAGGCGATATACAGGATGTAGAAGATAGGGAGGCTATAAGAAATATGAAAGGTCAAACCTCGGGTGTTAATTTGGAACAATCACCGATGGAGTCTGGTGTTGAGCATAATAACAATCCAGCGGAAGCGTCTGTTTCTCCACAAATGGGTTCACAGAATGTGAATGTAGCTATTTCTCCTGATGAAATATACCATTTTATCCTTGCTGTTGTAGAGGATGAAATGGTTGGTGACCCTTCATACTTGGTTTCTGTCGTCATAGAATTTCTTAGGAGGTATGCTGTTTGAAAATTTCTCTTTTAATTTTTTGAGTGTATAAGAACGCAGGGGGAAGAAAAACACCCCTTATAACCTAAGTTAATGGCTGTATCTTTTTGCCTATTATTCTTTCAGTGTTTCAAAGGAAAAATTTAAAGTCCACCCAAATGTTTACGTGATGACGATCCAACTGCTTACCCGCAGCAATCGTGATGCTGAACTTGGGTTATTCGTTATAAACAAGGTAAACATGCCATTTTAATTTACTAATTGGCTGAAAAGTAATTGCCTTTTTGAAAACTTTTGTTAGTCTAATTAAAGGATTCAATTGAACGCTATAGAATGTGAACCATATTTAGCAGTTGTACTGCCTATGTCACATTTTCCAAGATGCAACTGTTGTAATAAGCTACTATGGATACTTGGATCTGCTAGTTCCCTTCTTGATTTTTGTTATTTAAGAGACCTTAACGTTTACTGTTAATAACCATGTAGCTTTGATAATGTTTAAAAATGATCTTCTACTTTCATTTTATACAGTCAAGCAATTAAAGAGGATGGTACTAAATGGTGACAAGTGATAGAGAACAACCTTTGATGGCTTCTTCTTTCTACTGCTTATCCTATAAACTTTTTCTTAAAACTATAATGGAGAAGATTGAACAGGGCCTCATGAATTAAATTTGTCACACTTTATGGAAGTAATGGATCTCACTGAGTAATGATTACAGGTTTATGCTTCATCACGGCATTTAATTTGCAGAGAAATTCTATAAGAGGATCCTTTCTTTTCCCTGCCAATTATTCCTTAGTTTTTATCTGATGAATGGATCATCCTCAAAGATAAATCCCAACGATTTGTAGTTGTTCACTCAGCTGTTTTAGTATTACTATTTGTTCAAATGTTTTTTCTTCTCTATTTAGAACCCTTGTTTAAGACACAGGAACAGGTACATACATTAGTAAAAGATTTGACCGAAAATTTGACGTCTCTCTAAATTGAAATGCAGACTCAATCACAAAAGACCCAAACAAATAAATAAATAAATAAAGGGCAAATTAAAAAACAATAATAGTAATTGTGATGATTACAAAATTGGGTGAGAATGGCCAAGGGAGCCTATCTATGAAACTTTTGTATATGCGTATTGCAAGGTTTTTAGTTTGAGTACTTTACGTTTGCTTGTTGATAACTCATGCAATGTTCATTTTACATTTGGAGCGAAAGCTGTATCAAAGAGATTCGAGTTTATTACTCCGCATTGCAGATATAAATTACAAGCTGTAATAGTTCCTTAAAATACGAAAATGATGCTCAATTGATATAACTGAGATGTTTCTTATATCGTATAGTGTTTTATACTTGAAGGTTTATGTCTTAGCGTATATATGAAAGTACAAATTCTATTATTGCTATTTATTGCTAGTGGGGAGAAATGTTCTTTCTTTCAACTTAACCGTATGCATACGAGGAAAAAAAATCCAGTATTCCTTGAATTGTGCAAATTCAATAACTATATTTTTGTGACTCCAAAATTTGCCTCAAGGAAAAAAAAATCTATTGACATGTTGCTCCTGCAGATTATTGAGCCTTCTAAAGAAGTTGCTCTGCAACTGTTAGAGTCTGGCCGTGATAATTTGCAGACTAGGAAACTGGGAACAGAGATGCTTAGACAGCTATATCTGCATCATGATTATGTCAATATTCTACTACAAGATGGACACTACCTTGAAGCGCTTCGCTATGCGAGAAAAAATAAGGTATCTTGACATTACACATGCATGCATGCAAGAGGCAACGTACGTACATTGGAAAGAGCTAGCTGTTAGTTGTATTTCTTTGCTTTCTTGTTTCCTTACCCTTTTGTATGTCTTTGTACACAATCATGCTAGTGTCCTTGAGGGTTGTTAATAGCTAGACCACAATGCAGGTAATTACAGTGCGGCCATTATTATTCCTTGAAGCAGCTCTTGCCTCCAACAATTCGCAGCATCTAGCAGCGGTATTGAGGTTCTTTTCTGACTTCACTCCTGGCTTTAAGAGCACATCAGAATTCACGAGATTTCGCCAGATTCTGACTGAAATGTATTAAACGGGCGTCCATGGCCACCTATAAACAAAGTTTACTTGCTCCTTTGTCTGGACTAGACGTTACAGTTCCGAGGTTACTCTATGGCAATCCTTCTGGAGATTTGTAGAGAGTTCACTTTTTTCTGCTGGATTCAGCTTTTGTAGATTCACTACCATATTTTGTAACTCTGGGGACACTTGGCTTTGATAAGGGGAATAAAGTTGTGAAAATTAAATGTTGCGTCAATTTTATGATCATCTAATAATCCCACTAAATACTAAACTTGTGCATGTGTATTCTGTTGTCTTGACACCATTGCATTACATTTGTCGTCCATTTTGTCATTTTCAGTTGTATGATTGTCTGATAAGTCTATATAGCATATATTGTTATGAAGGAAGTGAGAGAATTTTAATGTGTGTGTGGATGGATGGGTGAGAAAGGCGATGAGTCGAACCGAAGAAACTTATCTAACGTTGCTACTACTTTGCTATCATGACTGACAAGACAAGGCATCAATTGCTCTTCGTGTGATCAAAAGTGGACATTTTCGTTTTTCTTTATCAGATAAAATTTAGTCGATATCCTTATATTTCATCCCTTTCTTTTTCTACGGGGAGCTTTATAGACATTTTGTCTTATGCTCTTAACTCCTCAATAATAAATTTCCGAAGTTCATGCGGGTTTTGTGAAATTATACTAAGTTCACGTAGGTTGCAAAGTGTTTAAAAAAATTGGAAGAACTCTTTTTGTGGTGAAGAGAATCAAGAAGATAACTAGATGATTGTTAAATTGGTAAAGATAAAAGTTAGAAAAATTAGGGGAAAAGCACTAGTTTAGTTAGGAATCTATCAATTGTGGAACTTATAATTAACCAAAAACTAATATCAAGTAGATATCATGTTATGAAAAATTGATATATAAATATGATATTACTACACACACAATTCTAAATAAAAAATTTATTAGGGACTTTTTTTCTTCTAAATACTCTTCTCAAATGTTAGAAAAGGGAGGCAAGAAAAGAGTCTAATGCTGGGTTATATGACAGTTAGCTCATGACAGTGATTTGCTTTGTTCTCATCTGAACATTATATATCTCTTTTTTAGAATAAATAAATAAATAAAGATTTTTTAAAAAAAAAGAATAAGGGCCTTAGCCCATTTAATAAATAAATAAAGATGTTTACTAGCCTTTTGCGAAAAGAAAGAGAAAAAATAGCACGATTTAGCTATGTCTTTCGTTTTTAGACCTCATTCTAAATACGAGTGGGAGAGCGTGTTTTCCAATTTTTCTTTTTCTTTTTCTTTTTTTCCAAATCGACAGATCTTCAGCCGCCACCACCCCCGCCCCCCCCTCCCCCCCGGTCATTTCCCTCCCCTCTCGCTCCAAAACAAAATCCCCTCAAAATCGCCCCCCAAAACCTAATTTTACCCCATCACTTTATTCTAAAACCCTAATTCCTCTTCCTTCGGTTCCTCAAAACCCTAATTTGCTCTCCCCCAATCTGCTACAATGGCTTCGGGCAAGCGGGAGAACGATGCCCGAGTAATGGATCAGAACCAAGAGGTGAATCTAGGGTTTTACTGGAAGAGAAAAAAGAGTCTTGTTTATTTTGTGTTGTCTAAATTTCCATTTGCAGGTTGATGCTGCTGTTCTCCAGTACGAGAATCAAAAGCTCGTTCAGCAGCTAGAAGTTCAGAAGAGCAAGATGCATGATCTTGAAAAGAGGCTCAAGGACTTGAAAGATAAGCAGGATTCTTATGATCAGACCTTGATGACGATGAACAGAATCTGGAACCAGGTCAGCTTTCAATTTCGCAATTGAAGTTCATTTCTTGCCCTAGATTTGTTTTTTCAATTTTTTTTCTGAATTTATTTCAACTAGCATGAAATTTTAGTTGGTGGATGATTTGGTGCTGCTCGGAATAAGAGCTGGGGGCGATCCTGAAACTTTACAAGCATTGGACCATGATGATTTCTCCAAAGGTTCTCAGTGATTTTATGTGTGCTTGTTCTTTTTGATCCATAGAATTTCATTGTTCTAAAGTTTGAGCCCTAGTTCTTCTCTCATTGTAGAATTGCTTGAATCATGTTCTCCGGAAGAGACATTTCTTTGTAGGCTCTTGAAAGCTGGCCCTTTCGAGAGAAATGGAAAAAATGGAAATTTGAAGCGTATTCAAGAAGCTCTTGCTGTGCGACATTCACACACTATGAGTGTGATGAAACAACTTGAGGAGACTATAGCGGCACAGAGAGCTAAAACAGATAGCTTAGCATTGGTTTCACAAGGGAATTTAACTTCAGAAGGTTTGGACACTATTTAATGAAGTATCTATTTCGCCAATCCGCATTATTGCAATTTTGTTTTTCACATTTCTGTTGTCATTTTCTTTCTTTTTTTTATTGTCTCAGAGTTTGATTTGACGTTAAAGGCTTAAAGCGATAATTGTCTTGACTTTTTGTGACAGATGCTATTGTGCAACTTCTCAAGTTTGATGACTCTATGAGGGATGTGGCGATTAATCTGCGTCAAGCAATTGATATCCTCCACCAGAAGCATAAACAGTATGTAGATGAGATAAATACCTATCTTGATAGCAATACAAAGGACCAGGCTGAAATAAAGCGACTTTCAGGTATATACCCTACTCTATTGGTTTATGTGCATCACTCCATTTTACTCGGGTGGCTGAACTTTTAACTTATCTCCTTAATGCCAGTTGAAGTTTTGAAAGTATTATATCAAGTCGATAAATTATTATTTTCTTTTGCCAGATCCTTATTGAAGTCTTTGGAGTATGCATTACAACAAAGTATGTAAATAAATTATTTTCTTTTGCAAAAGCTTTGATCATAATTCAGTACTATTTGGGGCAAGTGATAAAAAAATCATAATGAGGATGACTATATCCTATATTTGAGTTGTATGCATAAATTGTGGCGGATAATTTTACATGATTCCCGCCATGAATGCTATTATATTGTTTTTGTCCTTTTAACATTATCTGCTAATAAAATAGTTTTATCATATCATATCATTTTCACCATCATGTAAGCCTGACCCTGTCTTAGGAGGTTGGTTATGGCGTATAACTTCAAATTAAGAAGGTTACTACTTCTGCCATTTGAGTAGGTCAGGAGCTTCTATCTATAATTCTGTTAAAGCTTGATGTCTTAATTTCTTATATTTGATGATCAAGGTGAGCTGGAAGAAACTATGGCGGAGCTTGAGGAAAGTCGGCGCAAGTTGGTTGCTCTACAGATGCAAAAGCATGGAACATCTATGATGAACGCTTCAGTTGCCAATGCTGTAAATGGAAACATTTCATCAGACAAACCTACAGATAAGACCATGGGTTTGCGGGAGCTGAAAGAGTCGGTTGAGGAGGCTAAGGTATATATAGACAGCATGTCTTCTTGGACATGTTTCACATAGAACCCTTGCTTCAGATTTTGTAAATTTAAGTAGACTCTTTTCCCCCAAATATGTTCGATCATAAGAGATATCTATGGTTGACAGACACTAGCAGCGAGCCGCCTTTTTGAACTTCAGGAGGCACAAGAAGATAGCTTGATATTGTCAAAACAATTGGAATCCCTTCAAGTTAGTTTTCGCTACAACTTGTTACTTAAAATTGGTTTTTGTTATTTGCTAAGATAAATAGTTCTATTTTATGAACCTTATGAGAAGTTGATTTGAATTTATTCTCTTTTACAGAACGAAATGAAGGACGACAATTATGTAGTCTCTTCAAAAGCCTACAATCTCCTTAAAGATCGGCTCCAACATGTCCACTCTGAACTTGGAAGATACAGGGGATTGATAGAATCCTTACAGGTGAACTTATTCTATACATATTTGCAGATGCTTTTTATTTATCATTCTGCGACTTATCTTAAGAGTACTAATTTAGATGGGCAGAAACCATCAATTGCAATGGGAGAAGGAACTGAGCGCAAAAGCAGAATCTGCTGATGCTGCAAGGAATTCCATTAGTAATTATGATGCTAGAATAGAAGAGCTGGAGCTTCAGATCCAGAAACTTATTGCTGAACGAAATGATCTTGAAACTAAATTGGAAGAAGCTGTGCAGGACTCAGGTGTGATCTTGATGTCTCTACCTACAGTGTTATAAAGTGCCTATTGAACTTTCCTTTTTCAGGGAGAAAGGATATTAAAGACGAGATTCGGGTCATGGCATCAGCATTAACTAAGGAAATGCAGATGATGGAAGCACAGTTAAGTCGATCTAAAGAGGCAGCACATGAAGTACTTGCTTTACATGGACAAGCTGATTCTCTGAGAACCGCATTAGATTGTAAGGTGTTGACCTAGACTTGTTTTCATGTTCTAATGCAGTGTTCTTTAGGACCTTACGTTAATTTTCCTTTTAGTCTATCTATCTGTTGTTAGCATTATTGTTCTGAAGGCCGAATCAATAAAAATTTCTGTTATCACTAATCTCCTTTTGAATTTTAACTAGTAAACATGAAGTTCCGATGTTGATAGTAAGTTTTAGCAAACAGTTTGGTTATAAACTCAACGAACCTGCATGAAATTTGTTACCTGAAATTTATTATGAATTTTCTTGCCACTTAAAATTTGCTATCAATATATGTTATCAATGATAGGCTGATTAAACTGAGGAATTTGTTTTTTCAGCAAGTGAAGTATCTGATAACCCGCCTGTGATCCTTAATTCTGATAGATAAGGGAATGACTTTAAATTTGCTTTTCCATTTTAGCCATATTAAATTACTAACGTTATAGCATACATATCCTACTATCGAACATGGTTCAGTGGGAAATTAATTTGTGTACTTTGTGATATATGTTGGATTAATTTTCTCATGATTTTTCTCACAATATGATCCACATCGTGCAATATGTAGTACCTGATGATAAATGGGCTAAAGAGTTTCAAACCCATTTGGAACTGTATCTTAGAAGAAGACTATTGCTAGTCTCCTCAACCAAGACAAGGGAACCTCCTCTATGTTTGTCTAGAACACACAAGTAGGACCTTGATGCGTTCTATAGTGATAGGCTGATAGCGAATATAACTTATGTGTTCTCTGCTGTTAGTTCTCACACCAGTTGTCATCCTGACATTGACGCCCTTAAATGAAATTGGTACAACCACTGGCTGCTTACTTATTGTGTACAACTAGTCTTTTTTAAGGACCTATCACGTGCCCTGGTTTTATATCTGCTGAATCTGAAAATATTTCACTCAAGAATCAAGATTTAGTGCATTGCAAAATTAATTACCATGATTGCTTATGTTTCTTGCATTTGTTTCTGGAACCATGCCCCCATCAAGTGTCACTTCTTATAATTTGCATTTTACTTTTAGTAGGACATCCATATTTTCTTAACTTAATTGGCGCGTTATATATTGTTATTGATGGAGTATGATACTTGATCTTTGAAAGTACAGGTCAAGTATACTTATCTTCTTCAGTTTCAATCTAACCTACTAGTATGCATATATTTTGTTCATAGAACTCTGAGCAAAGGACCCTATCAGATAGATGTGCCGAACAAGTGGTGGAGATCAAGTCCCTTAAAGCACTGGTACCCTCTCGCTGGCATATAGTTCTTGCTTAACTGTTTGTTATCCTTAATTTGATGTTAGTTCTTACTGTTTAATTGGTCATGCTTGAAAAGAAGAAAATATCCTAGTGGCTAGATATACCTGGGCTGGTCATAGTGTCTGAAGCTAACAATACGCAGGTTGATAAAATGGAGAAGGAAAAGAAAGAGCTACAGTTCTTCTTGGATATGTATGGGCAAGAGTGTTATGATAATCGGTAGGTCAAAAGCTGACACTATGCTAATCCTCTACTACCTAAATTACTAAGCATTTTCATTGTTTATTCAGTATAATATGGTGATGCATTCATCTTGTGGCATTAGATTCTTTGTTGACATGTTTCAGGCATACATTACAAATGTGATACTGGATTGAAATATAATAATGGTAAAAAATTTAACTGAAAGAACTTTGTTTGCTATCCATGTTTATGCTATCAAGTACCAAAACTTTGTAATGTATCTTTTGGGTACCTGTATAGGCATCATAAAGCTCCAGAGTTGCAATGACATCAAATTAGATTTTCAGAAAAAAAGGGAATTTAAAAATGTAAGTAAATAATATTTCAGAATGGATATATCATCTTTCACATTTTAAAATATTTTCCATTTTTATACACAATCACATTCTCCTTAACAATGATGATAAGACATGACGCTTACTCACCTTTGTTCATGCTTGGGTGTGTTTCTATTGTGTGTTTGTTTATATCTTCCTACAAAGTTCAAGTGTGCCACAATGAAATTTGTTTTCATCTTTGTTCCTCTTCTTTTTCATAACTTTGTAAAAGAAAAAAAGGACACGAGAATCCTATGTGTGGTGAGATTTAGAGAGTTATTTGATAAAAGTGATGATATCCGTGCTATAGAAATAAATTACATTAGTTGTGTACTTGTGTTATTGGTAATGATATGGAGGCATTACTGATGAAGAGCAAAAATGTGACTGATGAATTAGTAAGATGAAGTCGCGTAAACATCATTGAGTAATGTATTTCAATCAGAACTATTGTTTAAATTGTGCTTCATAAATGAATGTTATTCCATAGAGAATCTTGTCTCCAATTCATTGTAGTCCATCTAGCTATTAGCGAAGAGAATTGTCTGCATTGGCTTAAAATGAGTGATTTAGCCTGCTAGCCATCTATGTTTCTGAGTATTGAGATTTGTGGCAAGTCGTCCAGTTTATGATCTTGGCCATATTCTTGACAGATGTCTCAAATTTGATTAGTTTTCCTGTGAAAGTGTTTGAGTTAGTATTGCTTTCTAGCTGACTGTGTTTTAGTGGAAAGGGCTTGAATATTTGTGCAGTACAGGTTGGGGCATTCTAAGATGTAGCATTGACCAAATTGAACATTTATATTCTGATATCTTCGTATTTCGTAATAGCCCAGAAAGACAATATTATTGTTGTTTTCTACGTGTTTTAAAGTAAGGAGACATTTAATTCATTAAAATTGTTGCTGGTTCTGTGCCTCCCTTCCCACCTAACACCTTTGACGGAGTAAGTAAAGAGTTTAAAGTTGAGACTTTTGTATTCATCGTAGTCTTCTTTACTGATGATCATCTGTTAATTTGGTTCAAGTGGAATCCTGTTCACTATAATTTGTGATTGGTTAAGCCTGAATCTAGTCAGGTGTATCTCTTATTATACTGGATACCAAGTATGTCAGCATCAGCAAAATGTAATTTAAAAGAAAAGTGCATGCCATTGATAACAGTACGATGTTCTCTCTATAGCTGTATTACAAGTGCTTGTAATATTCTCTTGTATGATCTTATCACAATTTTCCATGCTTTTCTGTATGTCACGGTAATCTGATTCTTATGCTATAGAACTATATCTTATTTGATGTTCCTGACTATGAATTGCAGAACTATCATGGAAATTATGGAATCAGAACAAAGAGCTCGTGCCCAAGCTAAAATTTTACAAGCTGCTCTAGATGAACACAGTCTGGAACTACGAGTGAAAGCTGCAAATGAGGCTGAAGCAGCCTGCCAGCAAAGGTTGGCAGCAGCAGAAGCGGAAATGACCGAATTAAGGGCAAAAATGGATGCTTCTCAGAGGTACAGAGTATTTTATGTATTTTTTTAAAAAGTCACTCATATTAGGAATTCCACAGGAGAGGGTATAATATCTCATAGTTTTATGTGTTTTTTAAAATGTCACTCGTGTTGGGAATTCCATAGAAGAGGGTATAACTATCGCATAGTTTAATTTGGTTTTGCTTAAAAGAAATACAGTTTTTGAATGCATGGGCGATGATTGACATTAGCTTTGGGATTTTTGAATCCTACAGTAGGATTCAATAAATGATTGATTAGCAACGAGTAGGCTAATCAGGTGTACGTACTTAGTTAAGTTCACGGTTTGTTCCCACTCTAATTGTTGTTGTTTGAGTGGGGTAGTGAATTTATCTGTGAAATGGGGTATGCCCTTCAAGTAATTCTTGGAACACATGGTTCATGGGTTTCCAAGTGTTCATGTGCTTTAAGATTGATTCAGCAGTGTATATGATATTATCTCCTTTTTTTCTTGTTGCACTTAAATGTATCTCTAAAAGAAACAATCTGATTATTTCACCAATTTGCGAATCTTTTACATGTCTCAGAAACTGATTTAAACATATGTCTGCATTGCAGCACCTATGCAGGTGAATTATGCATACAATATGAACATATTTAAATACATAGCAAGCAGGCATGTTTATCATAATCTTTAGATGTTATTGATTTTAAAACTGACCCTTCTCGCCAATGGACGAAAATACATTTCTTGCTTTTTAAAATGGAAACTATTGTTTGTTTCTTTGCAGAAATCTCTTGGGAATTAAAGAAGCCATAAGAGTTAAAGATGCTGAAGCGGCAGCTTATATCTCTGAAATTGAGGTTACACTGTTTTATTATCTCTTCATTTCTAATTCAACATCAGTTTGACGCGTGAATTATTTTCTGGATCTATTGTAGACAATCGGTCAAGCATATGAGGACATGCAGACGCAGAACCAGCATTTGCTTCAACAGGTTGCTGATAGAGATGATTTTAATATCAAGGTGTGTCCCAGCATCTCATTTCCTGTGCACTTGTATACCATGTTTATAACAATGCTGAAAAAATTGATTAACACATAATGTAATGCTCCATCTTGTTAAAGTTAAATGCAAAAACCGCAAAATAACATAACACATAACATAGGTTACGTGTTTTATTATTGATTTAAATATGTAATAAATAAATAAAAACATTTACAAATATTTTAATAAATAGAATCATCACAATATTCAAATAGAACAAATTATCAAATATATCGTCACAGTGTCTCAACCTAAATACGTCATAATTGCTTAAGAGCCAATCCAAAAGCACATGTATTGCAAGTCTTAAGGAATGTTGAAAAATATGATAATGTACAAGTTAAGGCCTCTCGATAGCTTAAAGCACAATGCATAACATAGCTTATGTATTTTCTTATTGTTCAATTTAAAAACTATAAAAAATTCAATATAGTTATAACAGTTCGGAACAAAGTTTCAACATGTGAAATAGATTTGAATAAAAGTTCTTTAATTTAATACAAGTTATACAGATTTACTAACAAGTACCAAAATGGAGTATTCAGTTATATAATCACAAATGTACATTTCGTTCATAATTTCATATTCATTTTATTAGTCAAATTCATAATTTCACAATCAACATAATGATGCCACCAAAATAAGCAATGAAGGCTTAACAAACTATTCAAATTAGTTTACATAATTACTTCAATATTTAAGAAAGGAAATATTCTCAAGTATCTATAATGAATTATATTGAAATAATGTAAGTAATATTGAAATAACACATGTCATATTCAAATAACAAAGTTATATTCAAATATTACAATGCTATTTATATTGTAACAAAGTAGAGTCATGATGCGTCTGAGTTCAAAATGTCACATAACATTTAAGGTCTATTATGTTATACAATGCAAATAATGAGTTATGTAATAGGTTTTTCCAAACAATGGTTTATAATTGCATCCTAGATAAGCTTTTCTTGAAATCTGCAAGCTTATCTTGAAATCTGCTTCTTCTTCTCCATCTTTGAATACTCCTTCCTTTTATTATAGGTCAAATATTCCTTCATTTCTTGTATCTGAGAACTTGTATATTTCACTTCAAATTTCCAGCTAGTATCGGATAGTGTGAAGATGAAACAGACAATCAGCTCCCTTCTTGCGGAGAAACAAGCCAAAGCCAAGCAACTACAGCAACTTAATTCTTCAGTAGAGTCTCTCAAAATGAAAATGGCTCGTGGTGAAGAGCAGGTGCATTTTTTAAACTTTTAGCCTTTGCTTTTCCTATATACTCTTAAGGTCAATTTTCTTTTAAGCAATCTTAATTCTTTCAGATGAAAGCATATATTGGCCAAGCTATTAAAACATCTGCAGAAAGCAGACATGTTGCTGTCAACCTGGAAAAAGTTAAAATGGAGTTAGCAGAAGCTGAGAAGAGGCTGAGGTGGGTAAAATCTGTAGCAGAGTCATCTGACAAGGAGTATGAACAGAATCAGAAGAGGATCCTGGAGTTGAAAATGGAGTTAGATTGCGAACGGTGCGTTATTTCCACTGGTTTATTATTATTTGTTTCATTTGTTTCTGAGATATAACTGAATGAAACTTTGAGAAAAAAAATCGTAGAAATGAGAGGAAAAAGCTTGAGGAAGAATATGAAGAACTGAAAAATGAAGTCACGGAGATCAGTAATGAGAGTGAAGAGGCTGCAATACAGAGGCTTCAAGATGAAATTAAGGAATGCAAGGCAATACTCAAATGTGGTGTTTGCTTTGATCGTCCGAAGGAGGTATGTACTCTTCGAAGTATTAAAACATACTTTCTTTTTCTTGTTTCCTCTTATTTTATTTTAATTTATTGCAGTTCCCTTTTTATATTTATCCAACCATTCTTCTTTCTTGATAACTAGACAAGCACTCTTCATTTTGCTGCACACAATTGTTTTTTGGTATATTGTATGCTCTTAGCAACATCTTGTTATCTCTTACAAAAAACTCTGATCCTAAAAACTTTATCTGTTTAACTTCATGTGCAATAGTACTTTTATCACAATCACAAACACACGTGCACCGAAAATTAAGGGTAGAAATTTAATGATGGTATTTTGGATATTGAGCCAAGTGTCTTCTTATTCTTCACCAATTGCTGTAATTTATCTTCTATATTTGTGCCCGTTATTATTAATATAAGTTTACTTTTATCCAGAAAATGACCTGGAGGTTTTTCACTCCTTATGCAGGTTGTGATCACCAAGTGCTTCCACTTATTTTGCCATACCTGTATCCAGAGAAACTTGGAGATCCGACATCGCAAGTGCCCGGGGTGTGGCACACCATTTGGGCAGAGTGATGTCCGTGAGGTTAATATTTGAACTATTTCTGGAGCAAAGTTTTGGTGAGATGTGAGAACTTTGACTGCAGGGAAAACCATAATGGTCAACAAATAATGGGACCTCTAGGCATGGATCTGTTCTAGTCTGTTGATGTTGAAGCAAATGATGGAGCGGCGAGGCGAGGTTGTGCACTGACTTTTTTATTTATTTATAATATTTGTAAATAGACGATTTGAAGTTTGGATCTTGAATGGGCTTTGATTAAATCAGACTGGCAGTTTGTACATAGAAGAGGTGCTGCTCTAATCTTAAACTAACTGTTCGTCGGCATCTCACTCACAAATAATATTGATGACCACGTCCTCGCAGTGTCCACCTCAATAAAACCCTATCCTTCCGTTATTTATTCCCAATTTTTCCATCAAAATAATGAGGAGCAAATCAATGGGAGGAGCACGAAACCTCACGTTATGTTCTGATGTGGAACGCCCTGCCTCTTCTATGCCTATGCCTTTTATTTAACGTGCGTCTCACTGGAATTCTTTTTCTTTTGTTTTTTTTATAAAGAGACTGCGTTTGCTATTGGACTGCGTACAGGATTTGACAGCGTTCGGTAACTGGAATTCTAACTCCCACTGCAAATCTGTTGGCTACCCATCGCATCACAAAGCATGTATGGCCGCTATCCATCTCGATCCGTGGGAGCGCGTTGGGCAACTGGAATTCAACTCCCATTGCAAATCTGCAAGAAAAGAACAAGGCTACCCACCGCATCACATAACGTATGTCGCTGCCGCTCATCTGTGTGGTTCTTAGTTGTATCCTTCTGTTCCTCTCAACAGACGGGGTTTGTTCAGTGGGATGAAACTTAGCTGCAACGTCACAACTATTGTTTTATTTCTACTTAAATGGTTTTTGGTTGGCACAATACACAAGTAAACCTGCATAAACTAAGAGATAGAGCATGGAACAACACAGTACAAGTTGAAGTTATCGAAATCATGTACCTATTAAAAGAGTTCAAAGGTAAACCGTCTAAATATTAAACTTTCATAAAGAATGAGGCAAAAGTATATGGACTACACAGATGAGTCTCCACTCAAAAAATTATTCAAAACGACAGAATCAGAAAATGTCATCCGACATGCACTAAAGGTTGCGAGCTTCAAATGACCTCCGATGGAACTACTTGAATAGAAAGTTCAGGGAGGCACGATGAACTTCAGTACCTGTGGGCAAGCTTCTCCTTCTCCAGGTAGTGTTGAACGTACCTGAAAAAGTGAAGAATTCTTTTTCTTATTAATATGAATACATATGATGTAAACAATGCTATATTGTTGTTGTTCAACTGAAAATTTTGAATTGCAATTCCAAATTATACAAGGACTGGAACAAGTCTAGCAAACATAAGACATCAATTTTACCTTGTATCAAGAAGCTTGACTAGTTCTACTACTTTCTCACATCAATAATTGTAAATAAGATGTTTCCAGCTCTAAAAGTACAAAAAAGTAGTAAATCTTCTAAAAGTGCACAAGGGAAAAACTAGTAAATTTAATGGTTATTGCTAGGATTTGTGGGCATGCACGGACATAAGCCACTAATTAGGCAACAGCATTTCCCTTAAAAAGGAATTGATGGCATAAAACACATGACAAAAAACTAGTACGTTAATTTATAAAGAAGAGAGAATACAAATACATAACAAACAGATAGACATGCACATGCACATGCAAGCATTTTTACTATAAAATTATACATAATAAAAATATATGCAAAAAGTTAAATAAATTTTTTTCACTTTCTATAAATCTTTATAAGTAATAGGTCATGGTCCTTCAGGTTTACATAATCCAGATTAATGTGTCTCATTTGTTATATTGAGACATATATAGGTTTATTCAAGTTCGACACAAGTTACTAACTGTAGATTATCTTCCCGCTGAAATATGGCTTTACTATCTCGATAAAAGTTGCATCAATTGGTACGAAGAAGTGCTTAACAGGTCCAGAAAATGTGAGTGTCCAAGAATAATCCAAGAACTATGCTATACTATAAACTCTAGAGACATACTTAAGAAATATCTGATGAGTGCCCTATGAGTGTTAAAAAGATGACGTCACCCAAGACAATAGGATTTCATCATAGAAATCCTACATCATTTACATTGTTATACACCAAAGGGGTTTAAGAATTTATAAATTACCAACATTTGTAAAATGCATCGAAAGTCTGTCATACAATCATATGGTACTGAATAATTTCTTGAAAAGATAAAAAACAACACCATCAACCAATGCACGAGGCTCCCATCACTGTGTATTCTGGGAAGGATAAAATGCAATGGTATAATGAGCTCCTCATAGACTTCATTGACGCTAGCCTTTGAGCAAGTGTATAACTGTTGGAAGAAGCCAATATGGCATGGGACTAATCGACGGAGAACTCTTTACACATGCCAATTATTAGAAATGCAAGGATGACATATAGAAATCAAAGGAAAAATAGAAAATTAGTTTCAAATTTTGCATAAACTATTGGTAATAAATACTGTCTTCAAATAAGATGCATTTTTACTAGCATTTCTACCTCAAATGCATCTACAAGGCGGTATATCACTCGTCCTTCGCCTATTATCCAAATAAAGACAGAAATAGTTGGCACAAGGAACATTCCGGTATTAAGTATAACTAAGCAATTTGATACACATTTTCGCACCAACCCTTACGTGCATGCTCAATCGAAGATATACCAACGACAATCTAACGGCAATTAAACATATACAACCCTTAAATTTCCTTTCTAATGTATCCC
>JBAKGM010000139.1:13635321-13646629 GCA_037177215.1 Asparagus racemosus
TCCGAATACGTATCCGAAGTACCTGAATATATGTTGGTCATACGGTTGTAATAGTTTCAATCCCTAGATTAATGAATATAGGTTAATTTGATAATCAAGAGATTTGATCTTCGCTTATAACGAACATATTAATGAACTCTCTTGTATCGTATGAACTCTATTTTTTCTCAATATTATCTACTTTTCTCATATTCATTTTGAATTTACATGTATATCTGCTTATATATCCACGTGTACATCTGTATCTGTATCCAATCTCATAATCTAGATCAGAGTAAACACCTCCAACTTGGTTACACAACTTAGTCCTCTCGAATAATCTCAACCTTTTAAGTGTATCTGGAAATGTTAATTTATGGTTGTAGCTATTCATGGTATTATATAATGTATATGTACTTCATTTTCCATCAAATCTCATTTGAACTCCCTAATCAAATGATATTAGAAGGATGTCTCTAATGTCCTCCATTTTCTGAGGTAAAATAAGAACAAGAAAAAGGAGAAGTATGATTTCATATATAAAATGCATGGCTCGATGTTCTTTTTTGCTTACAAGCAGATCATGACTTTCTGATGGAAATACTTACCACGCATAAAAAGTGAGCTTGTCGTACATAATTCACCATCATGGTTAGTTTTTTTTATGAGAAAACTCATCTTAATGTGGTGTGTCTTCTTCGTATTTTTTTCTCATTGCAAGCATGTCACTAAAAATTCAGTTTTTTGAGATGTTAGAGGAAATCAAGTAAAGTGCAAAATTATCCTAAAAGAAAGACTAAGCCAACCATGAGAGCCGGTCATGTCATTTGACATTTTAAACACAGTTGCAGAGGTCCTCTGCCTCTTGAGGAATCTAGGAATTCTAGCTTGGACGAAGTTGAAATAAACACTTAGAGAAAAAACTACATCAAGAAACAAATATCTCATGTCAAATTATTTTTTAACATCCTTCTTTCTGAAAATCTTTGTTCAATCTTAGTTGCATAAGTCAATAGTAGCAAATGCAGCTCCGAATAGGATTTGTCAAATAATTTAAAATCCTAATGACATTTTGATCAACTTAATCTAAAAACGCTAATGATGTTTCTTAAAATGTAATCGATCACATCCATGACGTCCATCCAAAGTTAATTGTAGTTGATTGTATAGAATTCATTAAAATGAATAAAAATGAAAAATTTCACAAAAACTATTATTTTCGTCCAGAGGTACTTGCAATTGATTGTGGAGATCTGTATAATAACTCTGAACCATAAAAATATATCTTCTATTGAATGGATTTGAATGAGAAAACCATCTTAAAACTGACATGAATTTCATAATTTACTATTATTAGAAGCCAGATTCACTAAGGAATACATAAGATTTGAAGCTCTTAAACAAGAACCAAAAAATGATCGGAGCTCCGAACTGGATCCATGCTCAAGAAAAAAGAAAGGAATCTTGTAGGAAAAGTTGAGATGTTTTGTAGGAAAAGTTACGAAGTTTAGTGGGAGAAACAAATTTCATGAAGGTTTTGCGGGAAATGGCCTAAAGTTTTGAGGAGTTTTGTGAAATTCAACCGACCAAAAATCTAACACTTTGGTTTCTTATCACAGTAACGGGTCCGATTAAAAATCTGCATAACAAAAGATTGACCATAACTTTGAGAAATAAAACCCAACACATCAAATTAGTGACTGACTACTGATTGGAATTTTGAATTTCTTAGACTTCCACCAAGCTGAAGAAAAATTCTCATTTAAAAAAAATTATTATCCAGACAAAAAATAAAAATACATGGGTTTTGAACTTTAAAAAATTAAAACAATCATCTTAATTAATCACTTCTCTCCTCACAACAACAAAATGCCTCAGATCAAAACATTCACCAATCTTAAACAAACCCCTTAAAAAGAAAATTCAATCACTCAGTAATTCTGAAAGAAATGGTTACCCCCTAAACTAATCCAACTTCCTGAGGCATATAGTAGATTGTCTTCTCTACTGAATGCTAAACTGAAACACTGTCGAATAAGCTCTTAAATAAAGATGCGTCATGTCACTTAATGCAAAGCAGTTGGCGAAAGCTGTGGATCAAGTGAAAGGATAGAAATTTGAGAAGAGAAGACTGCCAAGAAGAATGTAGCCAATGAAGTAAAACCAGATAAAATAACTAATTCTTCTTGATATGGAGCCAGGTGAGTCCAGTACATATGAAGCAAACCAGTAGATTGGCGGGCTTGCAGACAAGAAGCGGGTAGCAACCTGCTAGAAAACAGTAAGTTTTCACTTGCAGAACAAAATCTGCAATGTCTGTTACAAGATTAGTACAGAAATTTATCACTAACTAAGAAGAAGCTTGTATGCGTTGTTATAACAAAGATACAGTAACAGTTTTCATATACATATATATAGAAATATGTTCCGTGTTCCAACTCATTCATGGTGCTATTTTATTGCACAAAGATAAGCAAATATGTCTGGCCTTTATATATGTACCCAATTGGAAGTTAACCTAGAGTTTACACCAGAAGTTGGTTTGCAAGTCCTATATAACATAAAGTAAAAAAATTGGGTTTCACCTAACTAGTAATAGCACGGGTCAAAACCAGCAGAGTTCATTATATGATTCCCTCCCACACTCAACATCAGCAGAGCCTAATCTTAGGCTAGAGACTGGGCTTGGGAAACAACAGTAGCAGCACTACAGGACAGTGAAATAACTCTCTAAGTAAGTCATTTGAAAAGAAGAAAAAAAACACTTTAGGGTCCTTTTTCTCTACCTTTTGATGGGGAGGCGGGCGGAGGGCTTCGATCTGGAGGCGAGAAATCATCAATTGCTGGGCAGAATGATGTTGCAATACCTGGTGAACAGTAATCGATGCACTGTTCACCGTGAACTGTGAACTGTGATCAGGTTTTTGGGTTTTAGGTTTTCTTCGGAGAGTTTGGCTTGAGTTGGATGTCGTGGATTCATTTAGAGGGATTGATCAAGAAGGATAATTAGAAGAAGAGAGCTTTAGATAAATTATTAGGCTTCACATCTAGAGGCCTCACACGGGCTTCATACCTCAAAGAGGCAAATCACGTGTCAAAGAACACCTCGCATACTCAAGAAAGAATTATCAAACTAAAAAAAAATTTATTAATCAAGGTCTGTTCAAAAGAAAGTAACTTAACACTTAGGCCCCGTTTGGCAAAGGGTTAGAGAGATTTAAGGAGAATAATTAACATAATTAGCCCATTTGATAACTCAAAGGACTAAATTATTAACATAGTTAGCTTAATCCTTCTGCATTTTTTGCATTTGGCAAATTATAGAGGGTCAACTCACTTTAACCATTGTATAGATTTTTTTGTGTTTGGCGGGTTCAAAAATGGTTAAGTCCCCTTAACCCCTCACTTAACTCATTGCCAAACAACACCTTATGGAAGTAAATAAAAATCCTAATAAAATCAAAACATACAATCAAATAAAATCCTAACTAAACTAAAAAGCGATATCAAAATCAAATCCTAAAGAAATCCTAACTAAAATCAAAGGTTACATGTAATCAAATCAAATAAAACTAAAATAAAAATTATTCTAATAGATCTTAAAATCTTTTGATGAACAGTCCACGATCGTCCTGCATCACCTTTTAGATGTTGGGTGGCTGAGTTCTGTTTGAAATAAGATAGTCTTGGTCTAATTGGACGGGTTAAGAGCAAAATAATAGAGACAGAAATTAATTGAGTGTCATGATTTTCTCCAGAAAAGAAAGAGAAGAGTAAATAATAGGGACGGAACTTATTGAGTATTACGTTAACTTTTAGATATGCAAAGCAGGGCCAGAAATAGATGCTTTACCTGCACATGCATAACAAAGAAGGCAGTAAAAGTCATGAAACCCAAATGTAAAATGAAAGGGAGAACCATGATAGAATGGTATCCTTGGAGAAAATTATGGGAAGCTTCTGGACGAGGATAGGGATCTTGGACACTCTGGGAACCTTTGTCCAGACTCTCCTTTTTTCGCCGCCTCACCCTATGATCCCCTGTTCCAAACAGTATCATTACATTGTCACTAAATGACGCCAGATCATATAAGAATAAAAATAAACCACAAAAGAGGGTTTTCTGAGAAACAGTTGCCGTAACTTTAATAAAATATTTCAAATGTGCTAAGCTACATTTGAGTTATTTGAGCCTCTAGTTGCCAACGTCGGTGAAAATGAAAACAGAACTTCAAAATATACATATCTGTGCCCTATATTTTAAAACTAAATTACAGAGAAAGGTAAGCAAACATATTTTCTTGTTCCACCATTACAAAAAAAAATGTCTCTTTCTGGGGTCAAAGAAGAGTCGTACATAATGAAATAGCAACCACCTTTTCAATCCTCAAAATCGAGAAATTTGTAAAAACAAGGAGGCTATTCAAACTTTTATTAATTCTACGTCAGCTGACTGATGAGAGGTAACACGATAAACTCTTGTTTCATGCTATGCAATAATTGGAAAGTTTAAGGCAAAAGTACCTTCAGCAGTTTTAGAAGACATTCTGTAATTTGACTGAGATGGAGAATCTGAACTCTGATTATCTCCCACTGGATGCATCATAGAGGCACAAGTTTTACTCTCCCTTGAGAACTGAAAAACTTTAGACAGCGAGCTAGTATACCAAACAACTGAGCAGACTGCCAAAGATAATACTGGAGACGCGAGAAGAAAATTGGGCAACTGTTTCATTTGGAAATATCTCAAGAAACCTACACCCCTGTGACGAAGGAAACAAAAATGTTCAAAGAAGGAAGCGAAAAAGGGGTAAAAATAAACATAAATAGAAAACTACGGCATCCATCTAAGTCATTAAGGAGTAGTGCTAAATCTTGTAAAATAAAGATAATGATCAAGCATATGGTATTCCGATCATTACTTATTTCTAGAACTACAGCAAGCTGACTGAGAAATTAATTGAACTCAAAAGTCAACAGGAGAAACAGTAATTTTACAGGACAAACTGTGATACTTACCAAATATTATAAAGAATTTAATCCAACTATTTTTGCAATGGTCTAAATATCTCATTCATGTGTTAGTGTAGAGATGCAGCCTTTTGTAGCCAATGAGACAAAGCCTTAATGTATGAAGCTCATGTTGTGTGGGTTGAAACTTAGGCTTCTATACGGTTATACATCAAAACAAAAAGCTACAGCAAATTGTCTCACTGTGCCTCAGTCTCTCCTTGTTTCAGGATTTAAAGTTTCCTCCAACTGGCAATAACTACCACATACAAAGTCCAACGATGGACATAGGTAATTCTCTTACCTCTCACTCTCCGTCATTTTCATTTAACCACTCTAATTTCCATGCTTCTCAACCTAAGAATTGTGTTGCAACAGACATAAGCAGGACACCAGAACTATTCAGCTACTATCTTGCTCTCTCACTTCTATGTTTTTTCCCTCTTCTTTCACATAAAATTGTTGTTGCGACCAAGTTATTTGGTATACAATATTCTAAAACAGGAATTAGGGATATAACAACAAATATATTAGATTATGAATAGCTTACGAAACTGTGGCTACAGAAGAAGGTCGAAGAAAATTACTGAGAAAGAATATCAGCGACTATTTCCCAACACATCAATATAACATCAATGATTAAAACACACAAACACACGCACACACACGCAATATCCCAACAAAAAAAAGAGAAGAAAAGCTCCTCAAATCTTTTCCTCTCGTATTAGTCATCAATGGTTTCTGCAGATAGCCAATCGCTATGCACCTCTACAAACAGTGGAGACAACTGCACGGCGCACATTATCCACCTCTGGAGAACATGGATAATTGTCTACAGCCTACACCCTATCCTCAATGAGAAGGGAAAAAGCTGTCGAAGTATAAATTTTCCAAAACAAACTTTCAGAACACATAATACAAAAAATTAATTATTTATTATATAGTTCAACTACTAACCCAACAGATAGCAATAAGTTTCATTGATAAAGTACCAGTAATGACTTTGAAGAAAACCATATAGAAGAGGAATTCTTCCTTTGCACCAGGGCCTCAACTCATTAGAACCGCTACCTTGGCAAATATTCCTGTATCCATATGCTTGAAAAAGGATAAATGGAGAAAATATAATAAGAGAACGGGCAATCCCAGCAGCAACTACCTGCACAGCCAACTGCAAGAGAAGTAAATAATTAGCTACCTCCGACTCTCTCCAAAAACATTGAAATCGTGATTACCAATTTAGAAAGTTCAATCCCAAATAGGAAAGTTCAGCAGACAGTGTTCTTTTCCAAGAAACAAAGCTATGGTTTCCACTATAGCAAAGGGCATAAAGCATGGTATCAAGTTATCAACTATCAATTATGCATAGGAATTATCACCTAATAATATAACTAGAACATTTATTAATTTACCTGAGAAGACAGATCTTAGGAGAGCTTACTGAAAGAAAATAATTCACGTAGGCAACCAAAAAGAGGCTTAGTTGGTGTTGTAGTAAAAGGAGGGGAAAACATACTTTATACCTTTTCTTCTGGATGATAGCATCACAGACCTGAAGCATTGCCAGAAAACAAAAATAGCCAGCATTAATAGCACCATTTGACCTAGCTGCACCAGAGAGAGCAAGCAGGAGCGTGGCTACAGTATTAGAACCAGAAAATAAGTAGAATAGCCCTCCAAGTGAAGATAAGGTATACAAACTCTCCGAATATCTGTCAAGGAGGTGTTTCAATCTCAAAAATAGTGAACCAACAAAGTCATCTAATTTGGTAAGACACGATAAAGGTATAAATCTTACACTGATGAGTAAAATATCGAAGCTGGATTAAAGCAGAACAGTATACAAGCTCGTAAGGCAGCTCCAGAGTCCTTTAATATAAGAACTGAAAGCCTGTGCATGAAGAATATAGCCGAAACACGTCAATAAAGTTTCTAGTTAGAAGATTAAAAAAAATTATGTCACAGAACTCATGAGAGGTAAAGTAGTAGATATTACAGAAAAAGACCTCCTTATGGTTTCAGATGTATTTGATGTCAATAACGGGAATATGGATGGAGGTAAAGGGTACGGAGCAGAAAATGAGATATTTTACTGTTTATTCTTTATATTTGAAACTTGCCCCTATTTTTTGTCATCGCCCCTTGACTTTCTACGTTTTAGATATGTCCATGAACCTTAAGCTTAAATATGTCCATGAACCTTAATCTTAATCAGCTGATATTTTAAGTTGGAAGCAGGACAGAAGAACCAGGAATAACAATTTGGTGGGAAAAGTAAAGATAAGCAAAGAAGCTTATTTGAATTATCTATACTATAAAAATCTTTGTAAGGGTACAGTGAAGAAATGATTGAAAATTCCTCAATCATTAGTTGAGTTTTTAGGGAAGTTTATGCTTGTGTTGGGTAAATTGATAATTTTGAATTGAGTGGACATTTTGTCCCCTCCCTGCCTCCCACCCACCTCCTCCCTCCCACCCTCTATCTCTCTACCGAAGATTCTATTATTTTCATTCCTCCATCTATTTCTTAAATTTAAATTTCATGCATACCCTCTTAAAAATTATATAATTGACAAAAGCAAGAAATGCAACACAAATGTAAACTATGTAGTGACATATTTTGAATGAGTCTTATTTAACATGTATATAGTACATAGGCTAAATATCAGAAAACCACCCTTAACTTTGGACGATTATCAGAAAACCCCCCATAACTTTGAAAATATTAGAAAACCCACCTTGAGGTATAAAGGATCATTAGAAAACCCCTCTTTTAACTTAAAAAGATTTTATAAGAACACCCCCCCCCACCCAAAAAAAAAAAAACTGACAAATTTTCCCAAAAATACCCCCTAATTTCGGGGGGTTTTCTGATAAAATCTCAAAGTTGAAGGGGGGTTTTCTGATAACTCCTAGACTTAATGGGCGTTTTCTGATATTTTCAAAGTTAAGGGGGGTTTTCTGATAATCCTCTAAAGTTAAGGGGGTTTTCTAATATCTAGCCTAATATATACTTAAAAATATGTTTTAAGAACTTCAAAATTATACTTTTCATAATTATGGTAATAAAATTACAAAGATTGGATGAATTTTCGTATCTAGAATAGCTTTTTTATCGAAAAGAAGCTTTCTATTCAACTAAGACAAGATAAATCGTGGAGTACATCTGAACGAATACAAAGCAGGACACAAGCCGTCCAAATATCATGAATGCAGTTTCTAACTGCTAACTGAGCAAGAGAATGGGCGACTGAATTTCCATCTCTTATCTAGAATAGTTGTTGTTATTTCATTCTAAAATTAATACAACCTCATAATACAACATTAAATGATGAGAAGTTTCTTATTAATTTGATCAAGTGAATTATGCATACGCATATTTTACTATAAATCCTGTAAATACACATTAAATAATAATAATATAATTAACATGTATGACGGAGGATTGTTTAGATAAAAAAAATTAGTGTTACTCGCACATGCATTTGCCTGTGCTAATATGCTAGTTTCCCATAATAATATTTTAGATACAAGGAGGAAATATGGCAAATATACTAGAGATAAGAGAGGCATGTGTTAAGCATGTACGCAGTTTCATATGGCTATTTTGTGCCTAAGAAATGAATTTGATTCCATGCAGAAAACTTTGTCGCTCGACCTTCTCATCTAGTCTAAATTAGCATCAAACTCTGACTTAGGATGGATCCAGTGTGCTAACTAATTTGCTCCTCTTTCACTCACCACATTTGACTTAACAAAAAAAAAAACTTGAACTTGTTCTCCCAAGAACATGACCAAAAAAACCAAAATCAACCGCAGGAAGACGAGCAAATGCTTATGCTTAAAATAGTATATCTTAATCTCTCAAGAACAGACTCTAAATCTTTGAATACAGGAATCCTTAAAAAGCAGCATTTAACTCCGAACTGACCTGTAAAGAAAAACTGCAGCAAGCACAAATGCCACGTTATTCAAAACATAGCCCGACAACGCCAAAACCGCTCTATACCCAATCATCGGAACCAACGGAGCAAAAACTGCAACAACGAAATACAATGGAAAAACTCCAATCATTTCCATCAAAAACCTAGCAAAAGTTTAATATCTCAGAGATTATAGTCCATTTGACGCAAACCCTAACCCTAACCTGACTTGGAGAGCAAGACCATGGAGATAGGAAGCAGAGGGAGGAAAGCGTAGGTCTGCTCGTACTCGTACCCGCACTCGGCGATGCGTACGAAGAAAACGCCGTCCCATACAACGCTGTTCTCGATCGCGGCGGCGATCTTTGGCCATCGGATCGCATCGGACGGCTGAGATCTCTCGCCGAGGCAAGGGGGGTTGATTGAGGCGGAGGTATCGTAGGGATCGAAGAGGAAGCGCCAGAATATGATTAGGGTTACGACGAGGAGGCGAGAGGCGACGGCGAGGCGGAGGACGGGAGCTATGGATTCGTGAGATGTCGTCATGGGAGGGAAGAGGAAGACTGAGATCGGAGAATGAGGGTGGGGAGAGGGGTTTGGGATCGATTACCGCCCGGTGACGGAACTATTCAGTTTGATTTTGGGTTCAGGTCGGGTCGGCTGAGGGACTTTTCAGTAGGGCTTTTTAAATCTTCGCCCCTCAATTCTCCAATAATTCCATATTAGTCCCTCAAATCTTTGAAGTTGCTTCTTAGTGTACCTCAAATTCTACGGGTCTTGCAAAGTGGTCCCTCTGTCACTTTTTCCATTAAAATTCAAACCATGTATGGATTAACTCTTAACTCAGTGCCCTCAATTACGAAATTGCTCCTCATATAGAGGATTATATAGATTTTCGAGGCGACTTCTGTTGGGAAATTTAGAAATGGGATAGTGTGGTTTTCCTAGTGTGGGAGAAGATGATCTTAGTAGATTTGGATTTTTTTTAAAAAAAAATTTAATATTGGGTTTAAAATAATTAAGAAATGGGCTGGGGAACTTAATAGAAGGGTAAACTCAGAACTTCTTTCAAACCATTAGATTTATTAGGAATATTCCGTTAAGTCTAGCGTGAGCTAACCAAAGGGACCAATTTGCAAGACCCCAAAGAATTTGAGGGACTAATAAGCAATTTTAAGGATTTGAGGAACTAATGTGTAATTATCGAAGATTATATCTGAAAAAGCCCTTAGCTAGTATAGATAACAGAAAAAGTTAAATTTGCAAATTGATAAGTTAGACATGAAGAAGAAAATTTATAATCTTGTCTTCCTATTTGCTCTATCAAGTCTCATCACACTAATCTTCATAGCCTAATATGTACACACAGCAAAAACACATGATTGATTATCATAACGCATATATTTAGTGCACAAACAGTTTTTCCCAAGTTGAGTTTGTGAAAGATAATAACTAATTGGATAGAGATCTTAAAACTAAAGTTCGCGCACCTTTTACCACAGACATCTTATCAAGGGACATAAGTTCCTAAATATAGTTTGAAAGCCCGTTCGATTGTAATGGCATGATCTCAACTCTTACAAACGAATTAGAGGAATTATGACACAGGTAAAATCCACATGCCAAACACAGTTAATCAACCTGTAAAAAATTCATCACCAACAACATTACATAAGCTTAACTCAGAAATGTTAATGAAAATCAGATAGAGATAACTAAAACATAACAACAAACAGGTTTGAGGTACAACAACATGCAAGTACATGCAACACTTTAGACATTTTCCATGGTAGCACTTAGACAAGTATTGAAACTTGGAGGTAATTTCTCCCCTCCAAACCAGTCCACTACAACGTCTCATTTAAGTTATCGACTACATAAAAAGCCAAGGATGAGTTGCCTAGAGAAACTCGGTAACAAACCGACGAAATCTCCAATGATATCAACGGGAGACAATGCTGCTCACTGCCTTGCCAGTTCCCCATTGTGAGGGACTGGAAGTCATCGGAAAGCCAAAGCGGTTCTGATGATGAAAGCCTCCATTGTTGCCTCCGTTTGAAACGGTCGAGAGCTCGGAGCTTGTGGAGGTTGCAGTTGAGCCAGTAGTGATGCCATTCTCTGATGAGTGTGTTTGCTGCTGAAGTTTCTTGGTGTTGAGAAAACGACCGCCTACTCCTCTCGCCCTCTTCATTGCATGAATGTGCCGAGACTCATGAAGGTAAGGCTGGAAGACAAACGAGAGAAGTTAAAATGAAGTTAGAACTTACAGTAATGTTAATTGTGGGCAGACCCCCTTAGTAAGTTGTTCTGAATTACTACACCTCAAGTTTTAGTTTTGTAGATAGACCTCCTGATTGAAAGACTTTTGGCTCTTTTACCCTTTGTGCGTTGGTTTT
>JBAKGM010000139.1:13646729-13661812 GCA_037177215.1 Asparagus racemosus
TGGGGGGGGGTGTGTGTTGTCAAAACACAAATTTCCTTTCTATGAGAGGTAAAGAGAAAAAAGTTTACGCTTAGGAGTCTATCTGCAAAAATAAAACTAGAGGGTAGTCAGTTCAAGACAACGATACCACAGGGGCTCTATCCACAATTAACCTTGCAAGAATCTATCCAGATGAATGAAACTTCTTCTCTGCTTTTCCTCCAGTTGTTAAATTTAGATAGGGCTATAAAAATCTAATTAAAATAAAATGAAGGAAGAATTTAGCTTATTGCCAAACGAAAAGTTGCACTTGTTGGGGAGTAATCAGCCCACTTTGGGAGTTAAACAGACCTTAAACTGAGAACCAAGTAAAACAAAGATCTTATACTACTAGATATCTATTTAAGTAGATCACTCTTTCTCATAAGCAAATAAAGACAGATTCATGCAATTATATGATCAGATTCATGCAATGAGAACCAAAACGAGCTTAATATAATTCTATACCTTTCTTCCTTTGATAAGTTTGTTCTGAGCCTCTTGCTTTGCACGGAGCTCTCTCCTCCGAAGGATGGCATGGTACTGCTTTGCATTCACATAAATGGGTTCTTCCTCTGCCTGCTCATGAGGCAGTGGAACTCTAGAAGATGGCACCATTCCCATCATTTGGGGATGAATCTATCAAATTAAAATAATCATACTTAACAGAAACAAGAATATTGATAAAAAGTTGATTACAATATGTTCAAGATTATTGAAAATTTTTAATTGGTTGTTATCTTTCTTTTAATGAAAAGTGAAAACTTGCTGGATCTGACTACCTATCGATGGTTGAAATTTGTCCAACTGATAAAGTTCACATATGATCACAAGTTCAACATTTGACTAGTGTTTCTATCATTTAGATGGTATCTTGCAGTAATTTTAAGTTCAATGCTGCTTTCAAACTTATTTTTTCAAAAAACTTGTACGTGGGGAAAAGAAGTGCACTGTTTTTGACACTAGGATCCTTCATTAAATTCCAATGAAATTCTTGTTGTTGCTTTTTTCTACATTACGATTAAGGGGAAAAGAGGAACAGAAGAGTTGAGAGTCTATGATCCCAACTAAATTGCATGTAAATTCTTGCCTCATTTTTATTTTCTACAAATTAATGATTAAGTTCAATAAAAAAGCCCTGCCAAAAAATTCAGTGGCTTTAAACTCGGTTACAGGTAATAAAACTGACAGATGCTTTATGTATTTACTATTACGTAAATGACTATTCAACCTAATGCCCATGCCAAGTTTTGATCAGGCATACCGAACCAGGACCAGCGCCATTAGGATACTGTTAAGCTTCAATACCAAATGACTTTTTTCAAATTTTAATCATGTACTATTAACAGCCCTACATTATGATTTGAGACTAGCCTTAAGTTTGAAAATCAATTAGACACACAATCAATGTAAATAAATTTATGGCAACGAAGTATTAAGTGAAGGATCCAGTCGCTAATTAATAGAATCAATGCAGTCAAACAAATAAATGACAAATAATAGGGTAAGGATAGCTGCATAGTAAATCTAAACAGAAAAAAAAAAGAAGATCATAACACAGAAGACTTACACATACAACACATCAATTTATATGATAGTATCTACCAAAGGAGCATGGTTCAAAAAATATAAGCAAAAGAAAAAGATAAAAAAAAGTAGAATTATTGAGTAGAACAGAAAAATGTGCTACTTTGTTGAATTAAGAGACGGAAAAAAAATTAACAACCAGATATTGGTCAAAAAATTCTAGCTATGACACAGCAGACAGAATCCCAAACCGAGTCAGAATATATAAAGATGCTCAACATACAATTTATGTACAAATTGCTCCCAACGAAGATTGTTTGTGGAAGAGCATTACTTGTCGTAAACAGCTTCACTTATTTGCGGAAAGAGCATTACTGACACTAACATACATTAGTTATTCCCCTAGTGCATGAGAGATATACTTATGGATGCCATGGATAAGTACTTGTATTACTACCTTGAAAATCCATGAAAGTTGTATTCTACGCTTAATGGAAAATGACATGTGCAAAGAGACAGTGATTTACCTTTATCACCAAAACGAAAGGAAAATATCACTACTCAGCAATTTATTGACAAGAAAGACTTAAGTGACCAGAGAAGTAATTTGGTTAGAGGAATGTATATATGCATGTATCTGTGAACTGTGATTCTATGGTCATATTTGCACACATTAAGAATGACAAACGAAGTCTCAGTGTCTCATATTTGAGCTCTCACAGCAACAACCAGGACCAAACATCGTGATGCACATGCATTTTTTGTATGTGCTTTTGATGGGTTTTCGCTTTTTCTTTTTTCTTGTTTTTCTCCTCCTTTTTGTGGAAGGGGAATTGGGACACTTGTTTATCTCTGTATATGTAAGTTTCATAAGAGCAACATATTGTGCTCTGACATAAAATATGTTCCATGCTTAACCGCCTAACTGCATGGAATTAATTATGGTAACTAGAAATGACATATAATGCTCAAAAAACAGATATGGAAGCAATCAAATTATACTTCAAGTGGCCAGCAGCAAAGCGGCATTAGCTATTGAATACGATGCCCTACAAGCTACAATGAATTTTCAGGTGCATGCTAAAACAAACTTTGAATCCAAGAATAGCTTATATAAGCTAAGGGCATTGGTCTATATGTGCAAATTGCATAAATCAGAAAATACGACAAAGTTTCAAGTAGCTGCTTTTCAGATACAAATTATAAAGGTACCACAAATCCAGTTCCAGACTGAGAAGTACCACCTGTATAAGCAAATAATTCTCAGAAAATGAACCTTACAAACAGGTCCTTGTGATATCTTCCTTACCCAATTTCAAATATTATTTATAACAAAACAGCCTATTGGTCTAACCATGGTAATTGTAGTGGATGCTAAATGAGAAGACACTAATCTCACGTTTAAAAATGTCCAAATAAGCAGACCCTATAAATGGAACCAAAGCTTGAAGTCTATAATTATGATAGAAAAGCATAATGTGCTCAAAGAAAACTTACAATAGCATGAGGCCCATAAGCTGCAAGAACTCCTCCATAGTATGGATCTGCATAAGCATTAGGAATGGAAGCCTACAAAGCAAACACCAGATGAATCATTAGCTACATACATTCTGAACTCGAAAAACAATGTTAGACTAAATAACATTAAGAAATAAAAGCCCTTTTTGAGCTTCAGGGCATAATAAGAACTTACGGGAGAGGGGTTGTAATCAAATTTAGGAGATAGGAAAGCAGCTTCTGTAGTTTCCGAGGAAAATGCAGAAGCCTTCATTTGACCCTCGACATGCTTGTCATATGTATTATCATTGCCTATGTCAAAGAATGAAGGAAAACACATCAGATATTTTGTGTCTTGCACCAACAACAAAGACGAACATGTGCCAACATTAATGAAGCAAAAGAATAATGGTCACATGAAGGTTAGATGCAGGTTGGGTAGAGAGTTTAAGAATTGGTTCACATCGTTCAAGCATATTTGTGGAATTCTATGAGGAATTTTGTGTGAGGAAGATGTAAGGTCATTCTACAGTTAAATGTCAGAGAATGACTATATGAAATTACAGACATGTAACACGTGGATTTAGAACTTTTCAGCATAAAAATAAAAAAATGTTTTTTTTATGTAATCCACCAGCCAAGCCATCCTTTGGCAGCAAGAGTAGTTGCAGCTGTGCAACATATCATTAATAATATATAATGTAGATGCTATAAACATATCACAGGAGCAGGAAAAAAAAAGATAAAATCGATTTCAACCTATTAACACATAGCTTACTAAATTTAATGTCCAATACTTATATAGAATTATTGATCACAAAAAGATAATTAAATAGAATTTATACCAAGAAAGAATTTGCACCTATACTTATAATAACTGAAAACTAGATGTGAACGTCATGCTAAATATAACTATACCAGATTGTGCTGAAACATGATTTCCTTGAATGGTGCCTTCACTGGAAACCGACAGTTCTTGGTGGGATTGACCACTTGAATGAGTTGATGAAAAGTCCTGATCAGCAATTTGATTGCTCCTTAACTGACTTGATGGCTGTGCAAGAGCATCCTTGTTCATGTATAAATTTTTCGGATAAGATGGAGGATAACTCAATATGCTTGAATTCCACCACAATGGTAGAGCATTTACACAATTAGATGTTGAATAGACTGAACTTTGCTCTGGATCCTTGTTGTCAGGGTTCTGCATTTCCAAACCTTTCACATGCTTCAGATGCATCAGTCAGCTTCGTAGATATTTCAAGTCTTCAGATAGGAAATGAAATTTTTTAGCCCTTAGTCTAACCCTGCAATTAATGAAACCAAGTTATCTTTGCGTACTAATGATGTACTTAGAACTTAGAAGGAAATCTCCAATCCACAGTTCAAACCATTGAGGCATCTGCGCAAATAAATTTTTTTTAAATATTTCCCAGAACGGAACAAGTTTTCATTGAGGAGGTTTGCTGGCAATCGATGAGTAAATAATTATATTCGCATAAAGCTATTTTAATCAAGAGACAAGTATTTTTCAATGCCTGAATTGTATTCTGGAACAGCACAACTGTAAAGTGAGAAAAACTAAATATCAGCTAAAACATTTCCAACATAAGTCACAAAAAATACTGTTCTCTTAAATAACATTAACCAACAGCATTGTGACAATATAAACACTTATTTATGAATATGTATGATACTAGAATCCATCTTAGTTCTTGAATGTTTGATAACCTGGCAATCAGCATGAAATATCTCTAACGCACAAAGAGACAGAAAACAATGTGTTTAAAATTAATTTAAAAAGGTCCCTTTTTGTTATTGGAGGTAAGACTTGAACACCTTCTAGGCTTCTATGACTTATAGTTACAAGAGGACTTAAATTTGAAGCTGGAAAAACTTAGCCTTCATTGAAATGCTTTGGTCTCATTCGGATAAGAGAAGGTGCCGGTAGGTAGGACATGATGCTCAAAAACAGTTAATTATATACAGGGAATGTACAAATGTAAATAGCAGGGAATTGTCAGGGAGACTCTAAATAATGCCAGTGGCAAAATTAATTTTATAATAACCCAATGTGTCATCCTCCTAAATTCAGGCAGTAGAATTCAATAGTTCATTCAAAAGAAAACTAATTAGATAGAAAACTTGGAAATTTGAAAACTGCTTATGGACCAATAGTTCTTCTGATCAAAAAGTAAATAATGATATCTACATCCAAAAGCTGACAACATAAATTCAATCAATTCCACAACAATAAATATTGAACTGAAGTGGAAACTACCAGTAAAATGCTGTTGAACTCTGAATGCCTAGGTGCATAATCGAGTACTTCAGTGAATTCATCAACTCCCCGCTGCAAGAATGTTGCCCCAAATCAAATTTACATGCTTGCATAAATACTAACTCATTATAGCACCTAGGATCCAATGCGTCAATGTAGATATATAAACACTAGAAAACAATAAAACACATAAACAACACATACAGGAATGAAAGGATAAAGAAACGATCTAAACAGGAAAAAAAACATCTATAAGTAACAAAGAGTGCTAATGTTCTAAAGGAAGTGCCAAAAGATCACGCAAATCACGACAAATAGACACATCTACTTACCCAAACAAAGAGTCAGGGAACTAATGTTAAGACCAGCAAATGATTGCAAAATAATAATAATAATAATAATAATAATAATAATACATAAACTTGACTTGCTTTTCACAGATTATATGTAAATGCAGTTCAAAGACATCCGTATATAGAAATCAAGATAAGACCACAACAATGAATGGAATCTGCAGCCCAATAATTAGTTTACAAATAATTAAGCAATGTCATAAGACTCATAACTAAACTTAAAAGGAGAACTACAAAGAAAAATGGAGGCAGGAATCCTCAAAGGCAGCAAGCAGAACTCAAGGGCTTACCTGTAATCATCACAAAATGCTGCCGAGATAAAAGTTCAGGCCAAACAGCAATAAATATGTAAATAGAACAAGCAACAAATATGTAAATACAACAATGGCGTCAATATTAAAAGAAACTAACTACTGGAACTAATAAAGTTTAAAAGTAAAATATTTAGAAAGAAACAAATAAATGAACAAAACAAATGGCTCGAATCAAAATTGGAAGAAGAAAACCAAAGGATATTTAAAATAAGAAAACACAAGCAGCTTAAAACCCCAAGTATTACCTAGCAAATGAGCAAATGAGTTGATCCCATGAAGGAAGCCTAACAAAAAAAATGCATTAGAAGAAAATGCAAAAACTATCCAATCTCCAATCTAGTCTAACATGCAACACAAAATGACAAAAATCAGCAGGGAAAACATAGACACAAAAAAACTCATAATGCAAATCGCAAACCATAGCGATAAAGATCAACTAAAAATAAGCAAAAGAGGGCATGCAAAACTCCGTCATTCACCAATAAATAATTCCAAAATCGCAACCATAAACTTCAAATCTTCAAGTTACAGGAAGCCATATAAGCTCGCTACAAAGTTAAACAAAATCAACAGGATCAAAAACATCAACCAAAACCCAGAAAACATTAACATCACAATGCCCAAAAAATTTTTAAGATAAACAAAACCCATGCCCCAGCTCATAAAACAAAGATACAAATCTATCCCAAATCCTCACACCACTAATTACAAAAATAAAAGAAAAAAATAAAAGAAACAGCAGAATAACATAAAATCAACAAAAGTGAACTAGTAAACCATCTCATCTCCAAGAACCCACTTCTCGAAACATCCAAACTCATCACAAAATCACATAAAAAGAATAAAAAAAAAAGGAAGGTTTTGGTCAGAGCTCAGTGTCCAAGCAGCAGAGAGGGGCAAAACTGTAAATAAAATAAATTATTGAGAGAGATGAGGACGAACTTCTTTTGGGGAGCATGTCTCCTCGCTCGAAACCCTTTGCTGCTGCTGCTGCTCTCTCTCTATCTCTCTCTAAAACTTCACCTTCTCCTTTTTATATTTCTCTTCTTCTTGTGCAAATATTAAATTACTTTTGGGTTGAACAATAGTTTTCCCAAAGTTCTTATAAAATTGATTTCTTTTCTAAGACCAGTAGCCGCCCTTGCGTCCAACTTTTTCTCTCATTTGGTTTCTTAAATCTAACAAATTTCTGTTTGTTTGCGTTTTTCAATAATCAAATGTGTTCTTAGGAGGCCCATGGGCCATAGTCTTCGGAGCATAGACTGAAGATGCCACGTTTTAAAAGAGTGCCAGCTGGACCATGTTGTTGACAGGTGGAACTCAGTCATTAACTGCTTCGCCGTTTTCAAATTATTAATTCAGGGCAAAAAATTATGAGTTGGTTTTCTTTTTCATTTTGGAGGGATTAAGCTCCGGTTAAATTTGATGGTACGTTTAAATTTTATGGTATGCGATAGTAATAAGTGATAACCATGCATTTTACATTGGGTCTTCCATGGATCAGCTACACACCATTATTCATCACGATGTTGCTACTATTTCACTATTTTATTCTTTTCCTAATATTTTTTATGCGAGAGAATCAGTACTGTTCTAGTTTTTATTTTAAAAAAAATACTTTTGCTTGTAATTTTACCTGGACTTATTATTTATATACGATTCCAAATTTTGATGAGATATAAACATACATCTCAATCACCGGAGAAAGTATCAAATGGTGCCCGGTCCATAGCATTTAATAAGGATCAAAAAGATATCAATCATTGGATCATCAGACATCGAGATTTGTGCACGGATCTAGTGGTTGATTTCTATTTTGTGCGCGTTAAAAGTCTAATTTCATTTCTCAAACTGGTTAGATTTCCAATTTCTTCCTATAGTTACTAACTTAAGTATCGAATGGTCATCGGGACGGTCACGCCTCAATGCCTTCTAACGTTTTATTCAGTAATGTGCTGGAGGGGACACCCACTTACAGAATCGCCACCGGCCAGAAGAATCAAGGGAGCCCCCTATCATCAATCTCAACTCTGGCAACTCCCCATTGTTTTTCTCACCTAAAAACAATAAAGATATTCATGCCCGATCTACCGCCACACTCACAAGTATATTTATATTATATCCTTGTTTATTTTAGGAGAAATTTTTTTAAAGACCACTTCTTTCAAAATATTAGCAAAATCGACCGTCTCACATAATAATTAGTAAAATAGACCTTGTGTTGGCTACACAGCTAAAAAGGTCGATTTTACAAAAAAAAAATCATCTTTAAATTACACGGCGCTACTAGTCCTGTGTAATTAGCGATGCTTAGTTAGAAAATATTAAGAATCGGCCTCCAACTCCCCTTCAAATCCAAATCCTAAATAGGCGGCGCCTCACGGATGCTTCTCTCATCCCCATTCCCCCTCATCCACCCCCGCCCCTCCTCTCTCCACAGTTGGATGCAACAAATTTTGAAGGTTACGATCTGCGTCATAAAAAGATGAGGGAGGGTTTAAACTTTTGAGATCCGATACATGAGACGAACGGGTGGTGAAGGGACTACATTAAACTCTTCATCTCTCTCTAACTCTCTCCGGTTGAAACAAGAAGAAGAGGAACCAACGGCAGAAGCTAAAAGTTGGGAGAGGAATTATGAGGGAGGGTTTAAACTTTTGGGATTAGGGTTTAGATCTGATCTTGGTTGGGAGAGGAATTATGAGCGAGGGCGGCGGGCGAGGCGGAGGGCGGCAACTGAGGGGGAGGGGCCACATACCAAGAGGAGTGTTGAAGAGGCAGACTTGGTTCTAGTCAATGGGGAAACTATTCAATGGACACGCCACATTTGTGGAGGGGCCACATACCAAGAGGAAGATCATTAGATTAGTGCAGTAATCTTCAACTCATCGTTTGTTGTACTCTCTTCCTTAACGCACTAGCATCTGGTGGCTCGCATCCATCAAATACTTTATCTATCCAAATGTCATGTCACACACGAGTAAAATGCCTTAAAAAAAGGAAGATCAATTACAACTTCAACGCAAGAGATGAATTTAAAAATTTCATATCTAATACTTTTTAAAGGTGGCCATCAAGAAAGTGATTAGTCCTTTTCTGCTCATGATGCTATGGGGTCAACTGCGGGTGTTAACAAGTCAAGCTGCTGAGTCTATTAATCCAATATTCTAAACCAAGTCACAAAATAATGTGATGCCCCGGATCAATTTCGCTCCGCTAGTTCAACAAAGATTTGAGTTTTGGAACTGGGTTATATAAAATTAGACCTTAAAATTCATACACCAGAAGGATGCCTAGGTCAAGTTAATAGATCCAATTATTTTGGATTCTTAAACGAATTTGAGAAATATTATACACTTCTTTACGAGGAATTGATTAACTAGCTTATCCCTCCTCCTCAGATCTGTACCAAATGAGATATTAGATTTTAGCAGTCAAAATATCAAAATCTAAGATTTCAATCCAAAAAAAAAAAACGTGGGCCACCTCTCGGCCTCACATCAAATGGGCGAGCTGAAAGGCCCACTCTCCTACCAAGGCGAGGGAGCCGAAACATCAACATCGAAAATATCTCCCCCGATCTCCGAGCCCTAAACCCCCCCCAGAGCGCGATCTCGCGCGCGCTGAAGAGATCGAACGGCACCCCCGTCAATGGCGTGGTACTTGAAGGCGCTGGCCTACGGAGTGGGCGGCGTGGCGGTGGCGGGGCTGGCGGTGCTGGTGGCGCTGCAGGAGAAGATCGTCTACGTCCCCGTTCTCCCCGGCCTCCCTCGATCCTACTCCGTCAACCCATCGAGGTTCAATTTGGACTACGAGGATGTTTGGCTCAGATCTGAAGACGGCGTTCGACTTCATTCCTGGTTTGTTAAGCACTCTCCCCCTCTCAGAGGTACGCCTAGGGTTTCATTTTCTGTTTTTGAAATTTTCGAGATCCTGCCCTAAATTTGATCGAAGGATCGAAATCTTTATGATAATACCTTAAGTGACCCTATATTTTAGGAGATTTAATAACCTCAGTTTGTTTCCTATGTGTGAAGACTCACCCTCATCTTAATGTTGTGGTGGATTTTAGTAGTTAGCCCTAATGGAATTAGAGTTTGGCGAGAAAAATTCTGCATGTATCAGGACTTTTATCTATTTCATTACCCTCAAAAACTTGAACTAGATTAGGGGCTGTTGTCACTAAGATCAAGTGTCTTGCCATTTGCCTCGATGTTAAAAATGTTGGGCCGGAATAAAGAGAGAAGGGATCTGATTTGATTGTTAAATGGTGGAGAACTCAAAAGGAGAACAATAGAAAGAAGATGGAGAAAATTAAAGAGAGTACAATGCAAAGCTACATATAAGTGAGAGATAGAACTTCCAAAAGATTTAAAATATGGAAGTATAGTTGCATATTGATACACCACAAATACATACATGAGCACGTCCCGGACGAGTGCTCATGTGCACATAAATAGTGTTAATAAAACAAAAGAAGACAGTAATCAATAAATTTATTTACTTGGCTTTGTCAAATTTTTGTATGATGCATCGACCGACTGACTAAAGACATTAGGGCACCTTAAAGAGACAGTTTTGGTCTATATCTGATGCTTATTTCACATTGCCATTGCTGAAGCTATTACATTTGTTCTCTGAGCAATGTGTAAAACTATTTTAAGCAACATAGTGATAGCTATTACATTTGCTAACTTATATGTTCAAACTTCAACAATGAATAAAGAGAACTTTAAAAAGCCTAAAACCAAGGGAATGGCTTAGTTGGCTGCTAACAAGTCCATCACACAGAGATACATGATTTTTTCATGCGAACAGAAAGAAGCCATCTTTCTCTTTCATGTCATTTTCTTCATACTATTCGTTAGGCCATTTCATTAGCAGAGAAAACTTATTTAGTCTGTGAATCCTCTCTGTGGGTAGTCAAGTCTATTGCAAAGAGGAGACATGAATTTCTTTTTATGCAAACAGAAATACCCATCTTTCTCTTTCTCACCATTTTATTCATGCTGTTCGTAAGGCCATTTCATTATCAGTAAAAGCTTATTGAGTCTCTGAATCCTCTCTGTGGGTAGTTTATAACATCTTGGTGGTTGTTTTTGCAGGTCCAACAATACTCTTCTTCCAAGAGAATGCTGGCAGTATCCTGTATATTTTTCTGTAATAGCCTTGCAAATAGTTTATATTGTGTTGACAACCTTTACCAATATCCTATAGATATCGCTCACCGCCTTGAATTTGTCCGTTTAATGATGCAAAGACTACAGTGCAATGTGTTTATGCTTTCATACAGAGGGTAAGTTTCCAGATGTTTTAGAAGATTACTTTTGATGTCTGGATTGATATGCAAACTTCTAGGATGTGCACAGCTTTTATTGTCCTTGTGGTCTCATTAGGAATCTGATGATACACAAATTTTACTAAAAATAGGTACGGGGAAAGTGATGGCTACCCATCTCAGCATGGGATTATAAAGGATGCTCAGGTTTGCTGACATGTTCTTTGATTTTACTCAGCTTGCAATGTTATTCTTGGTTCTGGTTCTTTTATAGCTTTGGTGGTTGTTTTCCCCTTTTGGCTAGGCAGCACTGGATCATTTAAGCAAAAGAGATGATATAGATACATCTAGAATAGTTGTTTTCGGTAGATCTCTGGGAGGTGCTGTTGGGTCAGTGCTTGCAAGAAACAATCCTGATAAGGTATTTCTTTATCGCCAGATATTTTCATCCTTATACATTTGTGATGTCAGTATTTTACTGTTTGCTTTTAAGATCTTCTATCCTGAATTATCCTTATATGAATGTATGAAAACCAAAGATTCCACGCTATAAAAGTCAAGAATGTGTAACAAGGTTCTACTACAATATAGTGTATTGCGCTTGTAGCCAAATACTTATGCACGCAATATGAAATTTATTCCGCACCGAAATACACTCAGCGAATGATAAAAAAAAATCCTTTATATTCCTTCTAAAGATTTTAGCCGTAAAGTGTAATTCTCCGAATATTAAATTCTTTGACTGACTGCAAGACTGTTTACTGTTAATATTTCCTCGAAGCAAAAGTTGGTTCCTGGGATCACAACAGATCAAGCGCTTTTGTTTATATTTTACTAGATTCAGGAAGCCAACATGGCTTTTATGTGGTTCCAGTTGCTACCGATTGAATATTTTTGGAGTATGTGTACTTCATCATTGAACTTGAGATCTTTTTAGGGTCTTGATTGTAAACTTCATCATTGAACTTGAGATCTTTTTAGGGTCTTGATTGTAGACTTTGTTCTGAATCTGACAGATTTCTGCTTTGATATTGGAAAATACTTTCACCTCTATATTGGATATGGCTGGAGTCATGCTTCCGTTCTTAAAGTGGTTTATAGGTGGCAGTGCGTCCGGAGGTCCCAGGCTTCTCAATTTTCTTGTGCGGTCACCATGGAGTACCATCGACATAGTTTCAGAGGTTAGGCTTCAAATCTTACAGAATACTTACTGTTCTAGGCAGTTTCTGCATTGGATTTGAGTTTCCATGCAAACCTTGCCACGTGAGTCTGAAAGGTTCCATTTACCTTCTTTTTATGTCATAAAAATGGCTCTCATATACTTGTTTGCGTTAACATATTCCTTTTGATGAGTGAAAATGCAAAACTTGAATTCTTGTGGCCTATAACCATATCTTTTGAAGTTCTCATTCATCTGTATACAAACTTGTATTGATTTGGTTCTTCTGCATCATTTGTTTGTACATGTTTGTACACACGTGGACATGCTCTCTCTCTTTGTGTGTATAGTTGTGTGGTATTGGTCCATTTTCAGAGGAGCAATAAGATCTTTGGTACTATTTGTTCACAGAACATGACATTTGGTGTGGATAAACATCATACAAGTTTCGACGATCATGCATAATATTACTTGACATTTCTTTCACAGTTGTTTTATATTTTACATACAGATCCTTGAGATATTGCTTCTTAAAATAAGGATACATTATTTACCTTTTCTTCTACATGAGGCGTGTCCTGAATTGTGTTACACAGGTGTTTGTCATGTCTTAGTGTCCATCACGGATGAATTGTGTAAAATGGAGTTTCTTGCTAACAATGTTTTGCTAGTCCAGGTTGAGTGCGGAGATCGATTCTACTTATGTTGAATTACATGCCAAGTCCTATGTGTAATTGATGCTACTTCTACCCTATTTAGGTCCAATTAAATTTCACAGCAATCCACAATTTGATGCCGAGTTTTGTCGTTGGTCTGTCACTTAGTAGGATGTAATTACATTGGAAAAGGAGTCAATTTGTAAACTAATTTTAGCAAATTCACAATTAGGCATAGTTCCTTGTCCCATTTTAATCTTCTTTTGGCACCTGTGCCTGCAAATTACTGTCTATTGGTCCTTGATAATGTCATCTATCACCTATGATAATTGCATCACACGTATTCTTCACTGTTTAGTGTTAAAGAGCAATATTATTGGACATAGCTTAAAGTAACCTCTATGCACTTTTACTACTATTATATTGAATTTGCAGGTCAAACAGCCAATTCTTTTCTTGTCTGGATTACGAGATGAATTGGTACCTCCTTTTCACATGCAAATGTTGTATGATAAAGCACGTGGACGCAATGATCGCTGTCTATTTATTGATTTTCCTACTGGGATGCATATGGACACATGGCTTTCTGGTGGGACTCGCTATTGGAGAACGATTCAGTTATTCTTGGATCAGTATGTTTCAGACACACAAGAAAAAATCAAATTTCTCAACAAAGATGATGACAATGACAAGGGTAATGGTCCATTGCTCTAGAACCTTCTACCCACTTTAAATACTCCAGAATAGGAACTTGTTTGTCCCAGATTAGAAATGTTAATATTTGCACTGGAAACATGCTGTCTTTAAATTCTAGTCAGAATCTTATGAGTTAACTGGATTGAGGCACAAGTGATTCCTTTATTGAATTTAGTTTTGGTCTTGGATCCTTTATCTTTATAGAACCTACAAATTAGTAGATCTACAAATATTTGAACCATTTCAGCAGTTCTTCTCTCGCAGATTTCAACATGTTCTTGAATGTGAAACTTGAGAATTGAACTTCTGTTTTGTTCACCCTTGGTAATCTTAGGTACACAGAAGTTCTTCCTGTGAAGTGTAAGTTATAATATCTAAAAATTCAGTTTATAACCAGATGTTGCTTCTTCATACAAACTTCAGGTTGTGCTTACCTAAGTTGGAGTTGGGATCAATTTTAGTGGACAATTTTCATACTATAACTGTATAATTGACGTGTCATTGATAGTGCATGCATGGCACGTTATGTTTTTATCGAGATATTTATGGTGATTTTTATATTTTTTATGAGTGTTTACATGCTAGTTGCTTTGTCCCTTTCTTGATGGTGCGCATTGCGAAAGTAAATTCAGATGTGTGCTTTGGCGGAATGCAATTTCCTGACACTACATTAAGCTGTTGTTTAGTGGTCAGATTAAATTGATTAGAGCTTCATGCATAATGTTACTAAAGAAAACAGAAGCGATCTTAAAGTTGCAATTTACCCTTATATCATCATGGCTATTTGTTTGATTTTTTTGGTATCCTTTTCCTCAGATTCTTCAACCGACTGACCTGCACACCGCTTTAGAATGTAGAGCCTCCTACCCTGAAGAAAGATTAAAGTTTCAATGGAAGTTGCAGTGAGATGATAACCAAGAGTGCATAAGGATATTTCACAGGGAAATGGGCTGAAGACACCCAAGATATGATGATGTCAGATTTTAGTTTTAAATGTTTGTTATATTAATCTAATCGATGCTCGAAATTTATTGTTCATGGGCTTATTCTTGTCTATCACAAGTACAAATTTTGTGAATTATATAGAATGTATTTTTATTTTTTTGTGATTGCGCGATGCATCTTTCATCATGGTAATACTTTGTGAGTGTTTTAAGCTGATCCTAATGTTTTTTAAATGGTGAGCGCTGTTACGACTCTAAAATCTAAATTACTGCATGTGTTCTCAAATTTCGATGCAGAACGCTTTGCGAGGGCATATATAAATCAAGCAAATACTACATGTGTGATCTTCAGCATGCATG
>JBAKGM010000139.1:13662225-13685456 GCA_037177215.1 Asparagus racemosus
TGTATCCTTATCTTTGAATCCTTATCTTAATACTATGTATATATGTGCTTAATGGATTAGTATTTGAATCTAAGGGTATTTTTGTCTACTGAAAGATTTTCCCGAACTCGTGCTTTTAAAGAGAGTATGATATGATATGATATGATATATTTGTGATAGTATACAATAATTTAGATTCAGAATTAAATGTACGCCCTCTTTATATTTGCAAGTCTGCAGCGTAGTCATCGTAATTAAAAGATTCGAAGCGGAATCGTTAGCTATTCTTTTCTGGGAGCTTCAACAAAATTTGAGAAGCGACCTTGGGCGAATATTTTTTACATACACATACATAGATCTGCAGAAATGTACGGACTCATTGGGGCAGCATCAGAAGAATGTTTTGAACCCTAGCCCGCACGTGACTGCAAAGGTTATTACCGCATAGAAAAACATATGCGGGATCAAATATCCACCGTTTAATTTCAAAATTCCTCACTGAGAACAAATTCATGCGGCAGCTCGCATCAGAATAAAACTTATTTCAAACCAATATCCATACGGATTTTATACCCCCTTCTGTCAGATTCAGTTAAATCCAGTTTCAAGTCCGCTTTTCTCTCAATTTTATCAACGTCAAAATATTTTACATATATAATCAATAAATTACCTTGTTATTTTTATTTCTCCTATGTGCGGCTGCGCCCTTGCCTCATAAGCCCAAACCCTTTCCTCTGTCTTCAAAAATCTTACATTTATTTTCCTTTATCTTCTTCGATTTTGCATTCGTCGTTGACCATGGACGGGGGTCAATACAACCCTAGGACTGTGGAGGAGGTGTTTAGGGATTACAAAGGGAGGAGAGCTGGCATGATAAGAGCGCTCACCACCGGTGATTTTACCGCTTTATTTATCTCTGTTCATCGTAAAAAGATTATTTTTAGGGTTTAGTGGCGAGTTTTTGCTGATTTATTTGTTTGCTTTTGGTGCAGATGAGGAGGATTTCTACCAACAGTGCGACCCAGGTTAATTCGATACCTCGTCCTAAGTTTGCTTGAAATTGCTGGTTATTCAGTGATTTTGTTAGTTTTTTCTGTGGATTTTGGTAGATTTTAGAAGATTATCTGCGAGATGATGTTATGTTTTCTAGTTTAATAGCTTAATTTAAAGTAATTTTGTTTAGGGTTATTTAGATATGAGTCCCTCAAATCTTCAATAATTCCATATTAGTCCCTCAAATCTATGAAATTGCTCATTTGTCCTTCAAGTCCTAGTGTTATTGCAATTTGGTCCCTCAATGGCCAAAAATACAGTTAATTAAAGTTTTTTTGGAGGGTTGTTTGCAAATTGGCACTCTAAAAAGCTTACATCTTTTTAAACTTTGAAACCCTAAAGTTTGGGATATCAAAGTGTTTAACAAAAGTTTGGGGTATCCAAGTGAAAAAGGTATAAACTTTGTTGTAACAAAATTGTTAGAAAAAAAACTTCAAGGTATTAAAGTTAACAAAGGTGTAAACTTCAAAGTACCAAATTGTCAAAAACCTTTGGGCTATTTAAGTTAAAAAGGTGTAAACTTTGGAGTATCAAAGTGCAAATAACCTTTTTTTTCTAAAATGATGGGTTTTAAGAGAGAAATCATAACTAAGGGGTATTTTGGTCATCAAGGGACCAAATTGCAAAACCCCTTAGGATTTGAGGGACTAATGAGCAATTATTGAGATTTGAGGGACCAATATGGAATTATTGAAGATTTATTAGTATTATTTCTACTGACATAGGTTGTGATATGCTTGGGATCTTCTTGGGTTTTAAGTTATCATAACTTGGTACTCAAAGAGTTCGTAATATGCTGTCATTTTTCTATCTTTTTGGCGCCTTTTAGCTTTTGGGGATTAGTTATTTTATTTATAATTATTAGACAATGTTAGTTTTGTTTGAATTGCGTCCTCCAGTTGGTTTTAAATCAGTTTCCTGAATTGTTTTCTTTATTTTTCTTTTTGCAGCTAATTGGATAATTTTTTTGTGGGTGTATCTTTTTCATTGTAAGTTCAATATCTAAAAGTGTTCACTTTTGTTATTTAGGCTTAATCATTCGTCATGATGGTGAGATGAGGATGATATTGTCCATCGAATGAAATCAGGATGGTTAATATGGAGGAGTGCTTCGGGAGTCTTATGTGATTGTAGAATAACTTTGAGACTAAAAGAATAATTATATAGGACAATTATAAGACCAACAATGCGTTATGGATTGGAATGCCAGGCAGTGAGAAAACAACATATGCAAATAATGACTGTACAGAAATGAGAATGCTACAATGGTATTGTGGGTATAAACTAAAAGATAAAATAAGAAATGAGTGTATCCATAGTAACTTAGAGGTTGCTCCTACTGGGGATAAAATGAGAGAGAATTGGATAGGGTGGTTTGGTCATGTACAATGGAGACCCTTACTTTACCAGTTAGAAAAGGTGATAAATAAATATTATAGTTAACGTGGGAAAGAGCTCTAGAGGTAGACTCAGAGAATTTGGTTCGAAGTAATTAAGAATGATATGATAATGTAGTAACTTAACAGAGGAGATGATTCCGAATAGAGTAGAATGGAAGAATAGAATTCATGTAGGTTGTAGCCGACCCCAAACGTTTGGGATAAAGACTTCTTTGTTGTTGTTGTATTTTTTTACATTACCTGTTTCATAAGCATAGTTGTGTTCTTCTTGTGATGATAATTAGGTTAAAAGATATTTTTCTATATTTTCTTGTGTCTTGTTGGTGTTGAATGCTTATGTTAATTGTATAGCTTTGTGATATTAGTTGTTCATGTTGCATTTGTGACCCAGTTGTGTTTTTTTGGAATTTGCCCTTAATTTGCACTTGTTCTTACTTGGAATTGTCGCAGTGTGATTACACTTACAACTGTTGTTACATGGGACTTCAATAACTGTTCTTCCTGCTTACAGTTTTGATTTCATCTGCTGTTGGTTTGAATTTTGATGTCAAATTCTTTTATATGGAATCTGTCTTTGTTCATAATTAACTGGTTTGAATGATCTGATGGAAGCAGTTAAAAAAAAAAAATAATATAACTGCTTTTCCATGTGATTTCTTTATTTCGAAACATGCTTAGTACTTTCTTGATTTCTTCCTTTTGTGGTCTTTGGGCTTATTGGGTTTTATTGCTTCTCTTATGTTTTTTATTTGCTAGATTTAGTTTAATTTCTAAAAAGAACTCTGTTGGATCTGGATTGTTTGCTATTTTAGTTTGACTCTTTCTTCAATCTTTCTAGAAATTGGTTTTGTTATCCATCCAGTTTGCGCTTGTTTTGCATGATTTAGGCAGTTGGATTCTTGATTAATCCCTTTTTCTTCTGTTCTCTTCTGTTTTAAGTATTGGAATCTGGATTATTCTGTTAATTTCTAAATCCGCATCTATTTAGGGTACAATGGGATTTGTGCTCATTAGGGCCAGTTGCTTAGGTTAACCTACTGTTGCTTCTACTTCCTCATTATGGTCTTTTGTTACTTAGTTGATGTAGTTACAGCTTAGTTATGCAAACTGATTTTCCTAATTTCAATAATTATTCTACCAAGATTATTGATGATTTTCTTTGGCAACTTTGCATAATTCCGTGGGTTGGATTTGGTAGATAGGTCACTACTTTCTCCTTACCATTCATATAATTACATGTTATTATATTGGTTGGGCTTCTGCTTTGGGGATTAGTTGCTTAGGTAGCAACCTTGGTTTCATTTTACTTGTGCTTATGGAAAGTTCAGCTGACCTTAGGCTCCTTAACTTCGTTTTAACAATCTCTGTGATAATTTGTATTACTGAACTTCCCTATTCATATTACTTTTTAAAGTTAACGCGGGTTATTGCATTCTCGTGGTTATTGGAGACCTTGTGCTACCTACCTTATGGTCTTTAATATGTGTCTTTTACATGTGATGTCAATCTCTAGTTTTCTCCTCTTGCTCTTTGGTCACATTGGATTGGAACCTGTGAAGCTGATTTATATGGAGTTATGGAGTCATTTTTAAGGTTTTGTTCTATTCTTTTGTTGATGTGATTTTTTTTGGGCAAGATACTTCATGTGTGTATTTTATTTTATTTTTTTCTTTTTTTTCATGACAGGAGTTAAACTAAATCCTTCTGATATTAATTTTCAGATCTTGGTTCCTATTTTGTGCCTTTACTTCTTAGATATTGGTTGTTACTTTTCATAGGCATCATTCTAACTTTACTTTTAGCTATCATTTCCTTGTGGGAGATGATATTGTTTTCAATACTTTAAAGCATATCTCCGGTTACATTTTATTACTTTTCTAACCATTTTTCTTACGTTTGCTCTTTTGTGATTTGGGTTAGTATACAAGTGATTCTTCAATAAATTGGGTCAACTTTAGAAACACCCCCCCTAACTATGAAGGTTGTCTCAGAAAAACCCCCTCAACTTTTTTAAATCTAGGAAATCCCCCTCAATTTTGAGGGTGTTGTAGATAAGCCCCCCTAACTATGGGGCATCTCACAAAATCCCCCTAACTATGGGGTGTCTCACAAAACCCCGATTATCTTTACAACTTTTTCCAAATGACTCCCCTAATATCGTTAATTCAAAACGTGCAATGATGAAATACGCTTGGTTAAAAGAGAAACCCATGTAACTTAAAAAAACAACCCAATTAAAATATTAGACTTCAATTCAATGGTTTTTACGAGAAAGCAAATCTCTTAAAAAAATCAATTTTCCAAACATTAGAAACATGACTAATTACAAAATAAAAAAAGTCTAGCGTTTCAAAAAAGATAGAAAAAATTAGGTTTCCGCGCGGACCTAGCAATGGATATGGAGGCAGAAGAAGAAGAGGGGGATAAAATGGGAGGTATTTTTAACCAAAAATGTTAAAAAGAAACACCATGCTAAAAAATTAATATTTTAGGGGTAGTATGGTAATTTTAAATCATGTGTTCCTTTAAATTTAATTATATTAGTTTAGGGGGTTAAGTGAGAAAAGTTGTGGGGCGATAAGTCGTATTTTGAAAGTTAAGGTGGGTTATATACAAGAACCTGAAAATTGAGGGGGGTTTTCTAAAATTAACCCTAATAAATTCATTACCTTCTTTCTTCTAAAATTGCGGCTGTACCAATATTTCGAACTTTTTTGTTTTTGGAATTGATCATGAGCTTTGTATGATAGTTTCTAAATCTAATATTCTCTCTTTTATGTGTGCTTGTCTAGCATATGCTTGCACGTTGTGGTCAATATTAGAGTAAAAGGGTGCTAGTGCAGTGGCTAGTTTGTCTGTTCTCTATGTTGGATGGTGTCCTACTGATGCGCTATTCATCCAAGCCATTGGCTATGATTTGGATATGTTGATGGTCTAGGTTGTAGTGGTCTGGATTTGTGCCATGTCAGCGATACACCAGCCCTTTTCGTGGAGGGACACACCACACACGTTTATTCTCAATATTATTTGTCTCATATATTTTACATGCGTTGATGGTTTCCCTTTTTCGCTTTTGGAGTGGAAATACCATTTACTTGTCTAATCACTCTAATTTATATGCATAAAGTTTGTTCATTTATATAAAATTATGAAGATATCAATCCGTTAGTATATAGAATCTTTTAAGTTTTAGGTAATTTGGGAGCCACACCCAATTGCAGTGGACAACTATTAAACATTATGAACATTTTTCTGAAATATTAGATAAGCTTATCTAGGCTGCATGTTTTAAATCCCATTCCGTAGTATTGCAGACTATGTTCGTTGTTAATCTCATTTACATGTCTGTCCTGCAGATAAGGAAAATTTGTGCCTTTATGGGTATCCCAACGAGCATTGGGAAGTTACTCTGCCTGCAGAAGAGGTTCCTCCAGAACTTCCTGAGCCTGCATTAGGTATCAACTTTGCTAGAGATGGAATGCAGGAAAAAGATTGGTTATCTTTGGTGGCAGTACACAGTGATGCATGGCTAATTGCCGTCTCTTTCTATTTTGGCGCTAGATTTGGGTTTGATAAAGCTGACAGGTTAGAAATTTAATCAGTACAGTATTAGATATTATTAATTCTTTCATTTCCATTTTGTACTTGATTTTTGTGCGCTTGTGAGTTGATAAACCTGCCTGTTGTGCTGTATAGTTTCCTTTTTTATTTTCCTGTTATGTACTTGCTGCATTTACAGCATTGAATGTTGCAAATTTGTCTGTTAGCTCAATATTTTCTTCCTTATGTGATTCAATTCAATACAGCATTGTTATCTCTCTACTGATTTTGGAGCTTGCTATTATGGATATGTAGCAGTTGTGCACGCTTGCCAAAATATAATCATAGCCGCTAAGTAATTGTTACTTTTATCTCTATAATCCAGAGTTTTCATAGTTCAGAATGGTAATTGTTTTATCTCTTTGTTTTCAGCATTATTAAAATTTTATTCGATAATAGTTTCATCCAGATTGCAGTTGTACACTTTTTCTTTTGATATAAGATACGAAGTAAAGAGTGATTCTTGGCTATCATAAATTGAACTTAGGGAGAGTAAGTGTTGTAGGCTAGTTGCGTTATCATTTGGATTCTGGTTTCTGTATCTTCCATTAGCTGTGTTATCAGGTTTCTGTATCTTCCGATTTTATTTTATTTGTGCAACTTAGATACTAAGAACATCAGAACCTTCACATGTTTGTTTCTTGTAATCTAAAAGTAGCTGATACCTGAAAGTGACATTCAAATAATGCTATTAGTTAGTCAGTTAAAGAAAGGGATTATTGTTTTTTATTTTTTATCCACAGAAGGTGTTTGTAATGGAACTACTTGACCACTTAATGGCAGCTATATTAGTGAGTACGCCACCAGTGCATGAATCGAATAGGACATTAATGTGGATGCATGCATATTTCGCCTGTTTATAGTAACATTCTCCTGGTTATAGGCATTTTTCCAGGAGATTTATGACAGATATATCATGGACAGCAAATTTATTGTTTATTGTTTCCCTCATAGTCTCATTTTTCTGCATTGTTTCTTCCCTATCCTTTTCTCTTTTGATTCAATTGACAGTTTTGAACTTGTATACTTCTTTTTCTGGAGTTTTGCATTCTGTGTCTAGTTGCTATGTTTCTTGATTCCTTCTATCAATTGAGAGTGGTGTGTACAATGCAGAAAGCGCCTCTTCGGTATGATAAATGAGCTGCCTACTGTCTATGAAGTCGTGAATGGAAAGAACAAAGTGAGGACCTCTGGTACCAACAACCACGGCAATAACAAATCAAAGTCAAACTCTAAAGTGGTAAAAGCAACGCTTCCAGTACTTGGATTTTTTAGTAACAGTTTTGCGCATCATTTACAACTACTGCTGATAGTTATATTTTCTGTCCTTGCATGTAAGCAGAGTGGTTACCTCATGGACACCATAGCGGTCAACTCGCATTTGGCCAATTGTACTTGGGCATTAGGGGTTAGTGTTATTGCGAGTTTGACAAAGAGAGAAAAAAGAAAAAGAAAAAAGAGTTGCCTTATTCATTGCATAACTTCTTTTTCTTATGTATCGCAAATAAAATTCTCTTCTCGACATATGTCTTAAAGCTGCCATCATCCAGTTTTCTGGACAGAGAAACGAAGGCATAAAAATGCCGTCGTTTCTCTACTTAGAAGCAACGTGGCCAAGTTATGGTTTTAAAGGTTTTTATCAATGATATACTGAGGAGGTACCTGCAGTTCTAAATATGTTCCTTAATAACTAGTCCTATGAAATATTTTATTAAAATGGGAGAAATATTGTGCAGCCACAAACAAAGGTTTATTGTGTTCTTAACAAATGTCGGAGTTAAATTCTTCTTGTATTCAAGCAGCTGAGATCTGTGCTCCAGCTTTTTCTTCTTAAGGTGTGCCAACTGGAAGGATAAACTCATTATGACAACTAGACATTTTCTGTACCTGCAAATGTTTTATGAGTTTTTCCCTTTATTCTTCCCTGTCTCTTTACCTTTTTATTGTTAAAAGTTTTAGTCCCAAGAATCTGCTGCTGCTTCATGCCATGCCGGTTCAAACCAAACTTAGGGTTTTTAATGAAACTGTTGTCTGCTTTACATGATATCTACATAGTAGACATTGCAACTTCACATATCATTAAGTTTACAAATTTTAAACTCATCTCTAGATGTGTTTGGAGCATTCATTGTTATATAGGATTCGTAGATGTGAACCTGTGCGTTTTTATGTTTTGCCCATAATTTCTACTATTTTTGCTCTTATTTATCTAAATGCTTATTTCCTTGTGTACGCGGTGGCTGTGATTTGCTCTATGAGCTGAGAAAAGTAAGTCCTAAATTGTTGACTCCTGTTTAGTGAATATCCTAAATTGTTGACTCCTGTTTGGTGAATATGTGCTCTCCACTTTTTGAAGTTTGGATTTCTATCCTTTTAATTTACTTGTCTCGGAGCAGAAAACTGAATTCCAGCCCAAGCATCAGCCTAAAGCAGTTCAGCAGCCCAAAGAAGAGGACGATGACGAAGGTCTCGAAGAGGAGGGTGATGAAGGTGGTGAGGATGGAGAAGAGGAGCATGGGGAGACCTTATGTGGCGCCTGCGGAGATAACTACGCATCTGATGAGTTCTGGATTTGCTGTGATATCTGTGAGAAGTGGTTTCATGGCAAATGTGTGAAGATCACTCCGGCTCGTGCTGAGCACATTAGGCAGTACAAGTGCCCTTCTTGCAGCAGCAGCAGCAGCAACAAGCGAGTTCGCGGATCCTGAGAATACATGGCCTTAGGGCTGTGGACAGGTTTGTGCCTCTAATGACTCATACTTGTAACAATGCTCAGTTTGCTGTTCTTAATAGTTGCTCAGTGACAATTAGTATTTCTACGTTGTAGTTAATGTAGCATTTAGTAATGTATCAATGGTTAGCAAAACATCTAAGGTCTATTTTCTGCTGGTTTACGCTAGTTCCCTCAGAACCATCTTTTTCTATTCATTATCAAGTGGTTCATATTATTATTTGTTGTTATCTGCTTTTTGGATGCTAATCTGTTGGTGGTTTTACAATAGGTTCATGTTCTATTATAAAACTTAGTGCCTCTGAAGCAATGCTTTCAGAAATGTGGTGATTGATCCATGTGATGTTGTTTATTAACATTTTATAGGTTAGTTAAAGTTTTAGCTAAGATTTTCTTGTACCTATGACTTATAGATTAATATCTACTTTCCGAAACCTAGGGGATATTGTAACATGGATTTTGCTGACTCTTACCCTATACTTGAGATTACTAGCTATAGCTTCTCCCCAAAAAGCAGGGCCTTTGTGCATATAAATATTTCTTTTAAAAATTGCATCTTTGCCCTCCACTTCTATGTCATTATTCAAGACTAATCTTTTGTTTTTTGGCTGTTTGGCAAGCTTGGATGAAGTTAACGAGTAACCTATGCAAATGAATCCTCATTATTAGTTGTTTATGGAAGGGACCTTTCCATTAACTTTTGAATAGTAGCTTACCACTACTGAGAGTGGAGACATGACGTCTTTGTTATTTATTTAATCCTCTGGCTAGCTTTAGTTTATATTATCTGAGTAATTACTCGCTTTAAACTGTTTGGAGACTTTATGTTTAATATAATTTTTATCCGTAATTGAATACAGTTCCAACTACTTTTCAGTACGCTTGAACCAATTCACACGTAGGCTACTGATGTTGTTTCAAGTTCTGGTTCACTCTGCTACCTGGATCTTTTATGTGTCATCAGCTTCTATGTTCATCCTTTGCTTTTCTATTAAGTTAGAAAAAGTATGAGAATGAATGCCTTTATTTTAGAACAGAAGTACAATGGAGGCACTCGAGAGATGTGCTTAATTCATAGGTATTGATATTTTTAAAAATAACATAGGTTAAGGGGCTGTTTTGGTTGCCCACTTTTTAAGAAATGGAGGGGAATAGGAATGATATTTGTCAGAAATGCCCAAAATTTTTTCCAACAATTTCCTATTCCTATGGTTGGTTGAGATTGGGTTTATAGAAATAAGTTTCTATAAAGTGGAAAGTGCGGTGTTTTTAAGGAAAGCCACGTCCGCTCCATTTAGGAGGAAATGAGATGGATTCTATGGCAAACCCAAATTTTCTTAATTGTTTATGTTGCCCCATCCATCTTCTCTCTCTTCTCCTCATAATTTTTCATAATTAAAAATTGGCTCATCATGTTTCTATAAATGTTCATTTCTCATTTTTAACTCATGAACCAAACACAAGAGTTCAAATAAAATAGCATTTCATCATTTTTTTAGTTTCTATAAAAAAAATTGTGTTTGGAATTAGCTTTTATAGTATCCTTTTTCTATTCCTTTTCTTTTACCAAATGAACCAAATGGGCCCCAAGTATTTGAACTTTTTCCATCCAACTTAAAAAAAAAAAGAATTTAGTGCATTTGGGAGTTGTTCTTCTTTTCATACTATAAATGATATTAGAGTAAGTTTCTGGTGGAGTTTTTGTTTTTAGTTGGAAGTAGAAAAGGTAAATATTCTGATGTAGTTATAATTCATAGATAAGGGCGTCGTAGATGCAATCTTGATATTTTTGGTAAAATTTTCCCCCCTCCACGGGGTTGGGATTTATCATTTCCGTTTCCTTCATTTATGCTGTACCTACTTCAAGCTATCGACCGCAGAAACAGGCAAAACAACAGAGGAGAAAGCTTGAATCAAGTTCATTTATGCTGTACCTTCTTTTATCTAGAAAAGGCGGAGATTTACAGGAATCTTCTGCGTATTTGACAGCAGGCAATCTTTTTTACTGTTCCACGTGTTGATCATGTTCCTTTTGACTGAAGCCTGGATCATTGTCCATGTCATTGATTTCAATCCAGTTACGAATAACGTTCTATGCTCAGTCAATCGCTTGAATCAAGTTAATTCTCGCTAGTATTCTAGAAGTTGGAAATCAAAGTGATTGATTGACGGCACATGCAGTGTTGCTGGAATTGGTATCATACTCAAGGCTCCCCTGCTTTGATATCTTTTTGTAGTACGTTGTAGGAGTGTACGAATGTTAGATAAGCGAAATGGGGGTAAACATTTAATGGTAATGTTAATTATCTACTTTAGTATGAGCTTATAGATGGAGGGGTCTTTTACGGGTTGAAACATGCGCTCATCAAGAGAACTTAAAATTCATGATCCATAAGGTTTAAGCTGTCAAATGCCACCATTACTGTGCCAAAATAAACTTTACCGGAGTTATCATAATTGTGATAAGTGAGGCTTAATCATGATTATTAAAGTTGAAATTTGTATATCTTACTCTGATTGTCAATATTAAAAGTAGTTAAAGGGCACTAGCTTTTGCTTCAATCCTCTTTCCATTAACTTTAGACAGATTTTACCAAAATAATAATTTATATACGACCAATGGTTATCCGGATTCACACTTTGAAACGACTTAAAAGAAAAGAAAAATATCGAGCAAAATACCGTACGCATCTCAGCAGTCACATAAAAAAAAAAAGTAGTAGCTGGTTGGTTTGCTAAAACTAGTTCCTCGTCAAAAAACAAACCCATGTGTTCCACTCTTTTTCCTCATTTAGTTTTTGTTGTCTTCTGTGTTTTTGGATTTGGGAGCCACCACTCGGTTTGAGCAATCCTATGGATTAATGCACAAAAGGCCCACGTGAAGCCATTTCAGTGGGCTCCTGTTGTATACAGTTCTGGACCACCAATCCAACGGCCTAGAAATCCAGTTGCTGGGCCGTCGGCCCACAGAAAGATACTCGTTGCCGGTAACAGAGGGGACACCTCACCTCCTACCTCCAGTAAACCCACCGCTCTCTTTAACGTTCACGAATTGTTAACCGCCACGCGTCGGTTGGGAGTCTTGTCTATTTATATGCAAAAAGACCCCTGGATACGGAGAAATCTCCATTTCCCCACATCAATCGCCTTATCCTCTCCGTCATCCACTAACTTTGTCTTCCTCCTCCTTTTTATTGCCCAAAAAACAAAAACTGTGCGGTGTCCTCACCGGTCGGTAACCTTACCGCCATGGTGCTCAGGTACTCCTCCAGAGAAATCCCCAACCCCTAATTTGTCCAAGTCCCAAGAGCAGAAATCCCCGAATCCCATCGAATCAAAAGACAAAATCTCTGTAAATAACGGCAGTTTAGAATCAAGGATTAGGGTTAGGGTTTTTCGTTGTACAGATGAAGGATCGGCCGGTGGAGAAATAGGTGGAAGCGAAGGCAGAGAGATGAGCCTCACGGCGGCGGAGGAGGAGGAGCAGTCTCCGACGCCGTCGGCGGCGGCGGAGATCCATCTCCCGGCGGAGGTCGACTGGGAGATGCTTGACAAATCGAGGTTCTTCATCCTCGGCGCCGCCCTCTTCTCGGGCGTCTCCTTCGCCCTCTACCCCGCCGTCGTCCTCAAAACCCGCCTCCAGGTCTCCCGCCCTCCGCTAACCTGCACCGCCGTCTGCGCCTCCATCCTGCGCCGCGAGGGCCCCAGCGGTTTCTACCGCGGGTTCGCCACGTCCCTCACCGGGACGATCCCCGCGCGCGCGCTCTACATGGCCGCTCTCGAAGTCACCAAATCGGCCGTCGGCGCCGCCGCCGTCAAGTTCGGGGTCCCAGACCCCGCCGCTGCAGCGGCCGCCAACGCCGCCGCCGGCCTCAGCGCAGCGGTGGCGGCGCAAATCGTGTGGACCCCGATCGACGTCATCAGCCAGCGGCTAATGGTCCGAGACTCGAAGTACACGGGCGGGATCGACGCCGTCAAGAAAATCGTCAGATCCGACGGAATCCGAGGCCTCTACAGAGGCTTCGGCATGTCAATCCTAACCTACGCCCCATCTAACGCCGTTTGGTGGGCGTCCTACTCCGTCTCCCAGCGCGCGATCTGGGGCGGCATCGGATATTACTTCAGCCACTTCGCTCGCCGCCGTGAAGCCAACGGCGACGGCGACGGCGCGGTCTTCAAACCTAATTACGCGACGGTGGCGGCGGTTCAGGGAGCGAGCGCGGCGATGGCTGGAGGAGCGGCGGCGGTGGTGACGATGCCTTTGGACACGATAAAGACACGGATGCAGGTGATGGATAGTGAGGAGGGTGGGAAAAGCATTGGGAGGACGGTCAGGGTTTTGCTCAAGGAAGGAGGATGGGGAGCTTGCTATCGAGGGCTCGGGCCGAGATGGGCCTCGATGTCGCTGTCGGCGACCACGATGATCACTACCTACGAGTTCTTGAAGAGGTTGTCGGCCAAGAATCAGGATTTCTCCTCCATCTGAGAGATTTTGATTTTTTTAGAGAGAGAGAGGTAGGGAAAGGGAAAGAAAATTAGAGGAAATGCGGTGTTTTATTTGTTTATTTTCTTTCTTTGCTTTGGTTTTTCGTATCATATCATGGTTCGTGTACATTGGAGGCGGGGAAAGAGGAGGCTCGGTGGTGTTGTATTAAAACTTGAAAGTGAACGATAGTTTGGTCTAAAAACCCAAAATCTATTCCCCCTTTTTGAGATTTTGGTGTTATTATGCTCTGATATGCAGTGGCATTGTATGATTTCTCTACGGTATCTAAAGCAAACAAAATGAGATCGGTCAATGTAGCTCATTAAGTTTGTTGCTTGACTAAACAATGAAGGGGCGGCTGTTGTTTTATGTGTAGTTTGTCTGTTTGGCGCATTTGCGATCTGAATTTGGGTGAGTAATGGTTTTGGATTTTTAATGGATAATTGTTGGGTGATGGGTTTCAATTTTTATGCATTTTCACTTTTTGTTGGTGGGGTTTTGCTCTTCCAACTACAAATAGGGGGAACTTGTTCTTATTGGAATGATGCTCGAGGCTATTTGAGAGAGATTTGGAGAGTAATTATAGCAATTATAAAAGATAAATGAGTATATTAACATGATTTTATGAAATTAGGGATGCTAGCTTTTATAATGAGTACGCACTAACATGACAGAATCTATCATCTGATGAGCTCATTTTTATCCTCTTAACGAAAATGAAGTTTCTTATATAGGTTATTGATGATTTTTGTGAATTGAGATATTGAAAACATTTCTTACATAAAAAAGTTTCGTATAAATTCTGTTAAATCACGCTCATCAACATGCTCGTTAGGAATAACGAGGCTTTTGTTGGTTGGTTTAGCGGGGCCAAAAAGGAAAAAGAAAAAAAAGAGAAAAAAAAATCGCTTCGATTGTGGCATGGGCAGAGGCTGAAGAAAGGAGAGCTGTGGATGATGTTATGAAAACGAAATAATAAAAATGATAAGGACAAGCAAGTGGGGAAAAAATATGCTGTTAGGTCATGCTGGTTCTTTGTACAAAAATGGAAAATGAGAAGGATGCCTTTTCTAATCTAATAATTTTCAATATGAGAAAACATCTCAACGCAGGATGAATTATAATTTGTAAGATATGAGCTTGCGCTAGAACATTATCAAAACCGTACGTCTTAGTGGTCTAAAGTATACTCTTACATTATTCTAATGTTGTTAGTATTTTGCTGTCTTAGTAGCCTTATTAACTATATAATATGTGAATGACTTGTATATAAGACTCTTATTAACTAATATTATGTTTATTAGTGACAAAGAACAGTTACGACACCGAAACTGATGTATGGTTTCTGTTTAAGAAAACTAATAAAATCTTATCAGTTTCGGTGGAGATCACAGTGCAAAACCACAAAGGAATAAATAATTTACCTTCCTAAATTTGTTTAAAATATTTTTCTGCTAAAAAAGCTGTTCGCAAAAATATTTATTTTGAAAGAGAACTTCTTTTATTTCTGTGATTATTAACCATCTTAAACGGATCTTATCCACAGCAGCTAAAAAGTTTGGAAATGTGATATACCCACTGAAAAAACTTCATACTAGCTTTAATTCATAAAAAGAGTGAACGTGAAAAATATTTTTCTCCAAAAATCAAGGAAAATGAAAAGGTAAGCAATGTATAATACTATAATATTATTATCAGAGCATCTATTCTCATTGGTCATTATGTATTTAGTAAAAAGAATAACAAAGAATGCTTCACAGGAGAATTGTTAAAGTTCTTTAACATAATGACTAATCTTATCAAATCAACAAAGTAGTATTAAATACTAGTAACTATAATAGTAGTGGCAATAATAATTCAAGTTGTCCTGATACATCAATAAAGAATCTAAATAAGGAGGTCTTGTTATTATAAGATTAAGAGCTTAACTGAGTTGCATTCCCAATAAGATTAGAAAAAATATTGGTAATGATTTCATTAAGTTGATAAGTCCTTTCCTAATTATTTTTGGCTTTATTCCGTATGGCCACCGAGAAAAGGACTTGTGCTAAAACTGCAAACTTCGAATTCAATGGTTTGGTAATCTTTGGTGCCACTCAGCTTGCGTGCTCCTTTTTCCTGCACTTTTATTATGCGTATTAACTCCTCATTCTTTTTGTCATTGAAAATGTACTTCTAATTTCGATATCTCCAAGGATAGATTTATTCAGTGTTTGTAAGTTGAATTTAATTAACTTTTTTATTAAAATAATCCTGGTTGATGCACACTAAGCGCAGAGGCCCATGTGGGCAATGAGGCATTGTCTGAGCTTAAGTTTTAATTCTGGTGAGCACCCCAATAGGTGTGGTGTTTTGTCCACAAATCTTATCTTTAGAAAGGAAGTTCTTATCCACTGATTTAACGATTATGAAATTAATTATTAATCTAAGACTGTTGTAAATCATTATTATATTGTGAGCGTAGATTCCAAATCTAAGACATACTGGTTCTGTAATATTACTTAAGGCTGTTACTGTAACTTGAAGTTAGCATCAAGATGTTTTTTTTAATACTTAGTTTTTAATATTTTCATAAAAAAATTAATACTATTATCTGTATTGTTGCAAATCTTTCTACAATGAATCATGTCAATATTGTTAAATCTCATATTCTCTCAAATTCAAAATACTTCTTTCAAGCACTCCTAACCGTTTTTTTAATTTTTTTAAAAAAAATTTCGATGAAACCAAACTCCTCTGACTTAGAACTTAATTTTGTGAAATATAGCCGAAATCCTTATTTTATTTTGATTGTTCAGGGACAGATTCCCATCATTTGCATTATGAAGGACTGCTTAACAAAATTTGAAAGAGACATAAACAATACAGAGGCATAACTTTAACAAATAATGAGTTAGTGCTTATGATTAAAATAGCAGCAGGGCAATTATAACTGGACATTTCTGTTGATTTAGGGGAACAATATCAATTGACGAATATATGCCTGATTATTGATAAGGTATCAGTACACAAGTTGTGACTAATGGAGGCTGAAACAGTAATAATGAGAAATATATTTTTCTCATTTGTTCAGCTCAAGTTCTTAATGGTTGAAAAGTGATTGGAAGGAAAAAAATAAAAAATTGTTCTCTTGAAATTTTTGGTTTAAAAGAGGGAACATCTTATTTCTAGACCAAAGAGCAATCACACACCCTGCTCAAGTGACCTAGTGATTGGGGTTTGGGGCCTCAGCCCAAAAGGTCAATTCATGTCTATGACGCATCTATTCCTAATTTCTATTATTCGACATTGCAAGTGCTATTCACCTAGAGACTACAAAAATGGAGTCCCAAGCCCCAAAATTTACTGTCACTATTAAGTCGAAATTCCTCCAAAGTGAAAAAAAAAAGAAAGAAAAAAAGCAGCACTCACACCGTCAAAGAATTAATGAACCATTTAAAATTTAAACAGAGTGATTAATGATGCCAACACCAGAAGCGAAAAGGTTTTTGCACCACAGGGTAACTGGGTAAGTAGTTTCAACACAGTGAGAGTGGAGCTGTCTGTTTTAGAAGTTTGAAGTGGTGCTAGTTGTTTTCAAACCACTCAATGCCTCCGTAAACTTGCCACAGGTTTAGTAATAAGCGATTAAGTAACCTAATCTTTTCCATAGCAGCCGGGATATGCGAATGGTCGCTTTTGTTTAGAGACGTTGAGGAGCCATTTTGAGTATCCCAAAGGATAATGACCTAGGATTATTTAAGACACTCTTTTGATGTAGACCCCTAAATGCACAAGTCAAAAATAGTTTCTGGTTCCTGTTTTTGGGCAGAGACCTGCCCGATGAAACTCAGGGGCTTTTTAGTTCGCCCAAAATTTATGGAAAAAAGCTTTGATTTCAAGACTATTTCCTCAAATATCCATGTGACGATGTACTATTTTCCAATCATTTCTACAGTTTTAGTTTATTTATCACTTTGAAACCGCAACAGAAAGTAAGGTGACGCCCACTGGGCTGATGTCATTACGACTCAAGGAAATCCATTTTAGAGTTTTTGTGAAGAAAGTCACTTGAAACCCTTTTTGAGGTTTCTTTACTAATTTTCTGTTTTTTGGTTTTCCGGGAAACAAACCAAACAACCCATTAAAAGGAGTTTATATGAAAAAGGGAAAGTCATTTGTCAAAAATCTATTTGTCCCGATAATTTTTTTCCTATGCTCATGACACTGATAAAGGGCTATTAGGTTGGCTCATGAAATTGATGTGCAATCCATGGGGGTCAGTCTGAAAGTCCACATAAGGATGTGGCCCATGAATGAGGTCACATATCGCGTGGGCGACCTATTTATTTCATACGACTACAGTCCAGAAATCCAAAGTGAGTCCTCCATCTCGATATTAAAAGCTATAACGCGAAGGACGCACCAGCAGTCACTCACAGTCACAGAGAACTGGGTTTGTACTTGGGTTTATACGAGTTAGGTCCATTGTCATCGCTATTTCAATCACCCACCAATAAAGCTACCAATAGTCGACTACAACCCTCCACCCTGGCCACCGCCTATACAACTGAGGCCTCCTAGCCCTGCACCGCATCAAAACACAAGTCTCCATCATGATTATACAAGCACCAAAGTCAGTATAAACCTCAACCATCCTCATCCCTCACACAGTTAAGGCCTCCTAATCTAGTTAGCAAAACCAAACCAAGTTTCCTAAACTTCTACATCACCAAACCACAAGCAATCACCACTATGGCCATCAATGTTAAGATGACCAAGGTACACGCTCACAGCTCCATGCATACAAATATGCACCAACTTATGGATATTGGAAAATTTTCCCCGAAGAAAAATTAATTCTCAGTTTTGTCTATCCTCTGTTTTATTTTCCACTTTACAAGGAATACGATGCCAAAGGGTAAGCCAATGCAAGAAAAAATTCAACCGAAAAATAACTAAACAAAGGGCATAAGAACTTAACATAAATGAAACCAGGCATTAATGGATTAATATAACCATATCTGACAAGTAAACCTAATTATGAAACTAAATAATGACATCAAAAAATGATAAAAGATCTACCAGCCATAACTAAGATCAAAGAGGGCAAACAGGGCTTCAGAAGCTATTGGTCCAACGAAGATGCTCGAGCTGGGATCGCTGATAGGCTCCAACCTGAGCAGATGCTGCTGGAACTATCCCAAATCCAGAATTACCGGTCCAGCCTGAGTGAACTTCCTGCTGCTGGATTATAGGATTTGTTTGCCCTGCAATTGTGCCTTGCTGCGAATGATGATATAAGTTTTGATATCGCAGGTGAGGTGATGGAAATGAAACTGGGTTTAAAGCAGGCTTGATTCCATGAGCTGCTGGCACATATGCCTGATGTGCTTGCGCTTGTCCTGATAGATTATAGAATGGTGTCATTTGCACGCTAGCAAGGTCTCTTGGATTTTGGGTCCAGATACCTACATCTGACTGAAGATACAACACAATCAATCAGAAAAGAATAAAATTGTTCATCAAACTTTTGAACAGGAAAAGAAAATTGATTTCGGATGTTTCATTGATCCTTCATCTTCATAGTTCTTTCTCATAAAATCTTATTCATTAAAGCAACTTGTCAGACTAGACAAAGTGAGAATATTTCAAAATATAGTTGCAATTATGATCTGTAGGTTGCAAGAGAATTTCGAATTTTCAGCAGTCTTGAAAATATGAAAATAACACCTAGAGCTTAAAGAGTTTGTAGTATGTGGACTCGTGACATGTTCACCAGCTAAGTGTTAGCAATTCAGAGTGTTCAAGGAGAAAATAGTATAGCATATTCAAAGTTAAGAAAAAAAAATAGTATAGCATATTCAAAGTTTAAGATGGACGTGAAAAAAAACGAATAACAGTATTAAATTAATCACTACTCCACGTGTTCAGAAAAATAGCGTGATATGGTGCATATATATTCATGTCTATAATATAAAATGATCAGGATCTGAGCATCACAACCAAAAGCAAAGATTACTTAACCGCTTGTCTAGTTCATGATAACAGAGTGGTTTGAGGACGGAAATTTCCAGCAATCAGAAAGTCACATGGTTGCTATACACAACCTGAAGTTTTGAGAGACTTTGAATTCAAAGATTGGAAAGAACTCAGAACGTTAACAAATTGAACAAGCATTTGTCATGCAGCGGATGAGAAATACGAATACTGAAGCAAATATAACAAGTAAAATAATTATCTAAAAGCTCATGTAGTTTTATTTTGAGGCATTTGGCAGATCAAGAATTATGGTTTTGCAACTAATTGGATTTGTGAATTTCTACGCAATTTATGGAGAAATCTCATTGGGCAAGCAGTTTCATTTAGTCAAAACAATATTCTGGATATATTTTATGCTAATAACTCAGAGAAAATGTTTACATAATATTTACTAAAATTTCATTAAAACAAGGTCGTACCAGTGGGTTCGGAACATAGACATTGTTGTCTTTAAAATTCATCCCAGTCATATGCTCTATGCCCGCTGTGCTGCCGACTGTACCAACTGAGTACCCACATGAATTGGTGTATATCCCATAATCAGAGGTGAGATTCCCAGCTTGTATAGTCTTATACTGAGATGGACCATACTTCAGACTGCCACTGGTTAACTGTGGGTTTTCCCCAGGCATCATGAAATAATTGCTTCCACTGGAAGGATCGGTGGGTGCTGAGCCCATCGAATAGCTTGGAACTAACATTTGCGGGACATATAGCGGAGAAATGATTTGCCGGTACGGGGAAAATTTTGGATAATGTGATATGTGGACTTGTGGATAGAGCTGTGTGAAATGTTGCGGTTGCTGAACCATGGACGTATTAGAGAACGAGCTGCCATCTGTCACATGGGTGTTCAAGGCCTGAGGAGGATATGCAACAAGGAGTCAAATATAACAGTTGGTAATGGTGGAAAAAATGAACCATAAATTAAATGTATTTGGAAACAATAAACACTGTATAATACTGGTAATTGGAAATCATGCTTATCGTTTATATTGATCAATAGGTACAGAAAAATTGGCAGGGAATCTACACAAACTTCTGGATTCTCTGCTTACAAACCAAACACCTGAAAATCAAACTTGAAAAATGTATCCGCATAGGTAGCATACAGTTATTGTTATCGCTTGAATTAACTAGATGCTAGAAAACAAAGGTTGCCTCACTATGCTAAGTCCAACTGTTTCCGCTATTTGTCCCCTCCTCTATGCATAGTCAGAATTGTTCACTAGAGAACTCGTCACGATAGTGAGTCGGAGGGTTGAACAGGAAATTTATTTAATGGGGAAGTTGCATATTTTATTCTAACGGAAGTATTGATTTATGAGGATGAAAAGCAAACACTGAAAGAAAACAAAACAATAAATATAAGGAAACGAGCACGTGATCAATGCCCTCTAGAAAACAGTTTGACCTTTCAATTTCAAATTTTCAATTAAGTAGGATCGATAAGTTCTAAATAGAAATCTCTATGGTTTATAGAAGCTGATATAGTATTCTGTTTCAGCACAGTATACAAGCTACCGATCTCTGGATCATTTCATCTATACATACTGACTTTTATTATAGCTTTTGAAGTGTTGATTACTATTTGCTATGGATAACTATTTCCACATGGTTTGGACATAATGGATAGAAGATGGCAATTTTTTTTGGCTTACAGTAGGTTAATCATTTGGGACAGCGCTTCTACTCTATTGGTTAGTCATGGTATTTGGGGGTTGCATACATTTGATATATGAGTATCGGTACTTCTACAAGCAAAGGTCTAGATAGTTTTAACACTATTATTTTGTACAATTTTTGCGAATATCCAAAAACTACTCCTATCCCGCGAATATCCAAAAATTACTACTATCTCCAAAGCCATTTACAGCAACAAGGTTTTTGTCAACTAGATTGAAATCTGACAGAATTTCACTATTTCAGTCTCTAGTAGGTAAACATGATATTATAGCTTATCTGATAGGTACGACAATAAAGACTAAAAATAAATAGAGGTGAAAGAATATATTCAAGGTACCTCAGGTGCTAATGAGAAACCATGTGCTTGTGCACTTTCTTCCATTATCTTTCTAGAAAATGGCACGCCAGCATTCATTCGGGGGTCATATGCCTGTGTTGCAAAATAAATAAAATTAGCAAACATGTGTACTAGAACATATTTTCGACATGCTAACAAAAACTGGAACCCCAAAACAAAAATGAAGATCTTTTTACAATATTCTTTCTTATATCATATAACTGAACTGACTTTATTTAGACATTGGGCTCTTTCAGAAGTTGAATTCCACAATTGAACATAAGGATGTTTCTAGCTTGAGTTACATAGATGATAGACCTTACCAAAAAGTTTGCTAAGTTTGGAGGAGTATTTTGTTGAGGTTCGCATGAACTGCAGGGAGGACTACGACTCTGAATTAGTCCAATGTCAGGATAGCTTTCAATATCCCGAGGACTTATAGGCTCATCATTTATAGATAGTGTAGGTTCTGCAGCAGATGCTGAAATATCTGAGCTAGAATTTCCAAAATAGGAGTCCACTGGACCTGACTGGTCAGCAAAAGAATCTCCAATGGCAGCTGGATCTTCTGCGGAAGTACTGCCAGGAAACAAGTCGCAGTAAGTTTAAGTGTGCCAGTAACAGACAGGCATTCACATACAAAGCTACAAGTAAAGTTTGCATTAGGCAGAGAAGAATGCACTCTCTATCAGAGAAGGGAAAAACTAAATAAGTAGAACATCATAAATGATCAAATTACATGGATAACATCAAATGACATCACACTACAACATAAAGCAGGTAAAGAAAACATCACCAAGTGACAGGTACCTGGAAGAAGGAGCATAGCTAGATTCTTTTGCATCCTTGAATGCCTTTGAAGCTGATGGGAAACTCTTGATAGAGTCAGAGTCAGCTCCAAAACAGCCAAACATCAGTCCTGCCCGCTCAGATTCGGAAACTCGAAGATGCTCAGGTATGATTACATGCTCGTTTTTCGATATGCTAACTTGTAGAAGTTTCTCCGACAAGCCAGATGTTTGTTCTTGGCTTGACTGAGTGGTAGCATCAGGGCTATCACCATTGAGCTTTAGACTGGATTTTGGCTTCCACTTCATGTTGGTACGCACAGCTGCATTCCAGCCTTCTTTAATTTACCAATGTATATACAACAATAATCAAGTAATATGAAATCTAAAAATATCTTAGCCAGATAATTTAGATGTTTATAAAGCATTGCCCGCGGTATCGAAAAATATGAGACCAACTATGGGACAACCATTGCCAACCAAGTGTTCCTCCTCACACCATTTCTGAGGATCCATCCTAAGGTCACTTGCCAATAGGAGGATACCTCACCTCTCCATTCAGCATCATATTTTCGGGTAAAAAGGGAATTTCTCCTAGTAACGACACTGTATCCCACTTCCTGGTTCAATGTATATTGGATGATTCTTAGATGCACTAATGAAAATGTATCACACTTCTTGGGAACTCCTTCAATGTGTGATTGATGGTTCTTAGATGTAATCAATGTTATACTCATTAATTTCAGACACTTCTTGTACATAAATGTTCACATTGTTCCATAGTTCTTGGATATGCTGTTCACAAATTGGAACATGATCAATCATTTATTTCATTGTAACAACTCTCATGGTTATGGAGTATAAGGGATAGGCTTATTAAACATGATAGACTTAAAAAATAAAACATATTAAGATCCTCTACAGGAAGACAAAGAAGAAAACAAAAAGCTATTGCCGATGTATGTCTAAGTTCATTCAAATATATGTAAAAGTAATGTTTGTATAATGCAGTTAAACTTTTAATACTATGATTAGATTATTAAAAAAGTATCTGATAACCATAGGAAAGTTATTGATGAGGACAAGAATGGCATTTTCATATTTGTTATTTGAATTTTAGTTATTTCAGTTTTTAGTAGTTAATTTGAAT
>JBAKGM010000139.1:13732400-13761137 GCA_037177215.1 Asparagus racemosus
TCCGGCTCAAAACCCCTGGGCGTGGCTGACAGCAACCCCCCCCCCCCCCCCCAAAAAAAAACCCATGGTTTCGGGTATTTCAAACAATTAAATTCATGTAGGTGCTACCCAGGAGAGTCAAACTTTTGGTGATAACAAATCATTGCATTTTTCTTCCATTATGTACACTGATAAGTCTATAACACAGTTTTTCCCCCCTTTTGTTTCATTGGTTTTTTATTTAATTCATTGTTTTAGGATAAAATAACTATTTTCTCCTTGGTGAGCTATCAAGTTGTCCATTAAAGTATCAGTTTGCCCATTTTCCTCCTTAAACTATGTGTATAAGTTCAACGTGATTATTTCGTGAGCCTACAGTCAAATATTCAACAAATTAATGACATGTTAATATTTTTTTTTTTTGCATTTATTGTATTTTTTCAATCTAAACAATAATTTTTTACTTCATAAAAAGGGTTAAAGAGTAAAAAGTTTTGGAAGAAAATAATTAAAAAGTGTTTTAAAGTTTAGGGAAAAAGGAGATAAACCGATAAAAACTCATAAAGAAATAATTTTTAAAACTGGCACGTCATTAATGTGTTAAATATTTAACTATAGACTCACAAAATAACCATATCAAAACTATAAACTTAGTGAGAAAAAATAGGTAAATTAATACCTTAAGAGGCAACTTGCAAGTTCATGCATACTTTTTTTGCGTCGGTGCGTGGGTTGGGGTGGGGAATGATCATTTTGTCCTTTTTTTTTATAGTAACTCGTTTAAATTTGTAGGGCTGGAAATAATTGCCCCTATAACATAATATGTAGGCCCAAGGCCACTTTAAGTCCCAAGCCCAAAAGCAGCTAGAGTCTAGTCCAATAAATATTTATCTCAACAATAAACTCAAAAAAAGAAAAGGGCGAAAAAAAAAAATGCTGCTTCTTTCTCTTCTCCCTCCTCTGTCCCCTTGCTCTCAAATCACTCCCTCAGCTTCAATTCCACCATCATCCGTAATCTCCACAAATCAAAGCAGCAATCATAAACTTAGCCGCAGGAAAACTCTCTCTCTTCTGACTTCTCCTCTTCTCATCTCTCTTCCCATTGAAATTGCAAGGGCCGAGGATAAGGACGAGACCCAACAAGAAGAGGAGCGAGTCATCCAAATCTTTCAGGTCTCCTTTATCTATTTCAAGAATCCTTAGTTTTACAAACCCAGTTGATGAAATTTGAGATAACCCATTACTTTAGGATGCATCTCCATCTGTTGTGTTCATCAAAGTCTTGGAATTGCAACCAGCATCTGGGCAAAACAAGAAGGGTATCCCTGTGATTGAGGAAGAAGATGCCAAGGTTGAAGGAACTGGGTCTGGGTTTGTTTGGGACAAGGCTGGCCACATTGTGAGAATCTAATTCAACTATTTTGTTTCAAAATTTCAACGTATTTGATTATTTTTATTGAAATGCTCATATGGGTCTTTTTTATATTGATGAAATAGGTAACAAATTATCATGTTATAGATAAATTGGCCACTGATCAGTCTGGTTTACGACGTTGCAAGGTAATCAATGTGGACTGTGGTTTTGTTTTAAGTTGAATTCCTTGAGATTTGATGGATGGATTATGACTGTGTTTTGATCTTCTGTTTGAGGTTTTCTTCGAAGATGTGAATGGAAGTACTTTTGCTAGGGAAGGAAAGCTTATAGGATATGATGCCTCCTATGATCTTGCAGTTTTGAAGGTTTTGAAGCAGTTGTTGTGCATTTTGTTTAATTTTGGAGAATAATGTATTAAAAAAATGTGTTTTAATTTGATTAATTGGTGCAGGTTGATATCGAGGGTGATAAGCTGAGACCGGCTCTTATTGGTTCTTCGCGTGGTCTTCGAGTGGGTCAGAGTTGTTTTGCCATTGGAAATCCTCTTGGATACGAGCATACACTAACTACTGGGGTATAGGCTTTGAGTGTTGATATTCTCTTTGCTTTCATCCATTAGTTCCATGATCTTGCTTTCCTTGAAGAGATGAGAATTTGTAATCTAAACTAGCAATAATCAAATATCAGTGGAAGCCATAGTTTAGATTTTTACCTCATAAGAACAGATAGAATGCCTTGTACTAGAGTGCAATGTAGCATCTCCTTCATTTTCTTGATGATGGAGAAGATTACAACTTCTCCTCAGTCCAGATCAATTAACCTGTGATTTTGTGATTTTTGAGCAATCCTAACCCTTGAAAGGATCCACCAACTGATAGCCCTAAGTCGATCTCCAATTAGAAATTACATTGCTCTCAAATGTCAGAGAAAGTATCCAGTGCCTTAATGGCACCACATCAGCAAGCGTATGTGGTACCTCAGACCTATCAAATCTTGCCACTTAATTGTCCAGCTCATCAAATCCATCGCCGCTCTTTCTTCTCCCTTATCTTTCTTCCGGTCTTCCTGTTAGGTGGTGAAGCCGAAGGCTCCAAATTGTTGCCGGAATATCACAATTTTCTCCACAAAAGCCAAATCATCTATCTTTTTTCATTCTCCAGATTCTGATTGCTCTAATAATATATTCCTCAGTTAGGATTTCGATTCTGATCTTAGCCTACTGTTCTCTCTCTAAATATAAATATTGTTTCTGATTTCTTAAATTCGTGGAAGCCGAAAGGTTGGATTTTTACCTAATAGTATAATTGGGGATTTCTTCTCTGTTTCTTTTTCTTTCATTAGTATACATGGGGATTTCTTTTCTGTTTCATTTTTCCTTCCTTCCCAAATCATATTTTAGAATATTAAATTGGGAATGATGAAGTTTAAGGTTAAGAGATTGGAAATACAAGCTGGATGCAAGTGATTTGTCATCTTTTCTCAATCATCGCAGTAAAGCCGATGGGAAACAAAAAAAAAAAGAGGGATCTTTTTTAAATTTGTTTTGTAGATCATTATAAGAAACAATGATGTGGTGATTTTCTGTTATTTGATGTTCTAATGGTTGTAGGTATGCCATTGGTAATATGTGATTTCTATTTGTTATTAAATAAATTGTTCATCTGAATCATGAAAGGTTTGACTGGCATCTGATAGACGTGGGTTGAGGGGGGAAAATATAAAGAACTAAGAGGAGGAAAGAAAATAACTGAGTGATGAGGTGGCATTAATAAGACAAATGGCAATTAGTAATTGGTAGGAGGCACAACTGACGTGGTACCGTTAAGGTACTGGATACTTTCTCCAAATGTAGATGCTAGTGCTGATCTTTGAACTCAAATTATTGTAGAGGTTTAAAAAGATCTTGTCATCCTTATGATGTGTGATAAAATGTTTCGTCCGTTCCAATTCTAGAAACTTTGGGCACCTTATATGCAGCTCGCTCATAAGAATAGGGGCATCTGACTTATAGTTGCATGGAACCTGGTTCGTTCCGGTTCACAGAACAGGAACGAGAGTGTGATACTCCATTTATTTGGAATCGGATACGAGGGGGTAGGCTTATATGGTACTCTAGGAAACGTGGTAAGTTTTAGGTTCGGTTTTAAAATGTAGGAATTTGAGTGCCTTAATGTACAATTTTTTGCAAGAGTCAAATTCAAGGATCAATAATGGTTAGGGGCGGAGGTACATGGACTAGAGTGGTGTCAAGTGACACCACTCTTTTAATTGCAAAGTGACACCATGTAAAAGTTAAATTGCAAAAAAAAAACATTTTTTGATTTATTACTTAATTACATAGTGACGTCATTTAAATTAGTGAGTGACCTACCAGTTCCTAATGGCACAAGTCTAAGTGATCATGATTCATGTATATATGATCCAATTAATTTGAAACGTCCAATTCCAAGGTATCGTATGTTGAAGAGCTATAGCGTCATTTTTCTAAAAAGAAGAAAGATAACGAGGTGGATGAACTACAACTTAGTAATCTATATTGAAAAGGGTGTATTTAGTGGTATTTCAAATGTATTCAAAGCCTCTCCACTACCTATATTAACCTCAATCGTCAATTACTCAGCGGATGGTCGTAATTATTTTTCTTGAGTAAAAAATAGGAATTAGTGCAATTCATATGGTATATAGCAAGTGCTAATTTAGAGTGAATCATAGTCTAGTCATCCACTAAGACAATCAATGGTTGTGATCAAAAGTAGTTGTCTCTCCACTACTTTTTCATATTAGTGAGGATCCAAATCCTTTGAAATGAGCTTATTATGCAACGATTGGTCAATTGTAATTATATTTATTTAAATGTATTCTTTTGTATCTCACTAAATTTCCAACTATATGAATTGTGAGAGAAAAATTACTAATATCATTTTTCTATGTATTATGACACCACTATTATAAATTGCTGGCTCCGCCACTGATAACGGGAAAAGAATTCTCAGTTGCAATTAAGGTACACTTTTTGTTGTTTATTTTTTTGAAAATGGTTGTTTTTTAAAGTATTAACTAATTTGAATTCTAAATTGGGTCCACTGCGTACGCGACCCAATTCGCTAGTGTACCGCATTCCGGGACGATTGAACCCCCATAGTGTCCCATATTCTGGAATCCCAATATCTATGGTCTGACTACTTTTAATTACTGAATTATGCTTGATTTAACACGCAAATTCTTTTCTTTTTCTTTTTTTTCCTTTCTTTTCAACTTAACTCCTATTGCTACCTAAACTTCTCCTTGAAGATCCCACATTTGATAACCTTCAAATTTTGACCAATGTGAGCAATTGCAGGTTGTAAGTGGGCTGGGGAGGGAAATACCTTCACCAAATGGGAGGCCGATTCGAGGAGCTATACAGACCGATGCAGCAATAAATGCTGGTAAAATTCTTTTGTTATTCCTTAAGTTTAGGACCAATTTTGCTGCTTAATTCTGGATCTAATAGTAGTATTTATCCTCTCAGTGTATTCTAGTCCTAGTTAATATCTTCCTAGGTACTATATTCTCATCTATAAAACTTGGCTGTTCTTATGTGCCACAGGAAACTCAGGAGGGCCTCTCATTGACTCCTATGGCCATGTAATTGGAGTCAACACCGCCACATTCACTCGTAAAGGTACGAAATGAGTTTTGAGTGGCAATACTACTTTCTGCTCGTGATAAATACGAAAAGGTTTCAATGGTTTAAACTTAGCAAATAACAATTTGGTTTTTGCAGTTCCCTTGACATGCATCAATATCAACTGATCATCATATCTAACATTAAATTTCATTTTCATCTATTTATCATTCTGATACATGTTTCAACCTCCTTGCATATAACAATATTAAACTGGCTTTGGTTTGAAAGATGATTCTGAATGCACAAAAAGAAACTGGATGAATAGCATAAAAGGTAAAAAGCTACGACAAACCGCAGACTTGAGAAATTACCAGAAAGCCATGTATAATAATCATAAATTATTTCGAGCACATATTGGTCTTTTGGATCTTAATCCCGCTGCTGGTGTCTGATCAAATACCTGTACTCCACTAACCTTCTCTGTGGGATTTAAATTAAAGTACCAACCCCTGAACAATAAGGCTTCTGCGGCCAAGTACGCAATTAGACACCAGAAATTAATACAATAACCTTCATGTTGGATCATATTTAAGGAGCCCAATCAACCCAGAAATGCAACTACCTCGTTAGCTTAGGCTCACATGTTGAATGCTCCAAGTTTGATCCAAATTCTACAATCAAACTTGATGATGGATGTAAAAAATTATGTCCTACATATGCTCGCTTGTCTCAAGTGTACTTTGAACTGTATGTACATGGGGCATAATATTCTTTATGTATATGTTCTTTATGTGTAACATGATTTAGATTGTGAAGAAATGACATGCATAGGAAGTCAGTGATTGCTTCTATTGAGGATATAACGGGAGAAAATCGATTGACATGGTTGGGCCATGTGCAATGAAGATCAGTTAATGTACCAGACTACCAGTTAAGAGGCGTGATAAGACTTTAAATTAATGGAGCAAGGAGGACCAAAGGTAGTCCAAGTTAGAAGAAGTTAAGAAGAACATGATTCATGTAGCTGACCCAAAATTTTAGGATAAAGGCTTGTTATTGTTGACGATGATGGTGAAGAAAAGACAAATTTCCTAGAATATAAAGTATTCCAAGTTATATAAGTAAATAGTTAAGTCAATTATTTGTGGAAAACTTATCGAATGACTGTGAAGCCACATTCGTGCAACTAGGTTTTAAGTTCTTACTCTATGATACATATCCAGGATATATTATGAATTCTATTGATATTGCAAAGGAGTATCTAAGTAAGCATCCATCAAAGTAGCTGATACCAAGTACTTTCAGTGCTGAGTATCCACCAATTGGGACCTCATGTCTTCAAGTTCTTGCAAATTATCTTTTATCCTAATGTACCAAGAAAGGCAAACAATCTTCCCAACTATCTCTTGTTCTAATAAACAATCAAGAAAGCAATAATCTTCTTTGGCAAAGATCTTAAGCAGTTTTTAACTTTTCATCTTTTTCCAGTGAGTACTTTTCTACATAAACTTACTTCCGTTGTCTCAGAAAAGGGGAAAAAAGGAAGGAGAACAACAGATCCAATTTTTATGAGTTAATCTATCTCTTTATATTAAAAAGAAGAAAGATGAGTATTTAAGTGAATAAAACTCTAATTGCCTGTTCAATTCATATGCAGGGACTGGAATATCTTCTGGTGTCAACTTTGCCATTCCTATTGATGTTGTTTTCCGCACAGTTCCGTATTTGATTGTGTATGGTACATCTACCAACAATAGGTTTTGATTCAAATATTTACATTCAGCTTCCAACAAGTGATATTCTTTTTACTAACCATCTAACTAAGATATTCTTCTTTACTTGAGATGAGCTGTGTGACTTGTTAATATTACTTAATTAGATGAGAGCAATCCTTAGGAATATCATCAGCACAGATATGACTATATAGTATCAACCCCTTTCTAGTGTGAAATCCAACTGATCAACAAGAAGATCCTGTTCTGATCCCTGACGGCGGGCCCATTTGTGAGTCCTTTGTTATTATCCAGTACATCGACCGACACACTGCCCAAGGATCCTTATGCGAGGGACCAGGACGGTTTTGCGTCGATTGCATTGAGGAGAAGGTACTTTTTTTTCCAGCGATCTTGATCATGTCTGTTTACTGCACAATTGCGGCTCATTACAAATACAAATTTTCATTTTTACTCAAAACAAATCATAACAGTCAATCAAATATTATATATACTATTATATTAAAAACTTAGTGGGGGTACCAAAAAGTTTGAAGGGCATTTTACATCCCAATAGAAATGTGAGGGGTATATGGGTAATTTTGCTATAGGGGATACTTTTTCCTTTCTTTTCTGTTCTCTTTTCTTTTTCTAGAACATGCTAAACTATGACAGGGCCAGGTCTTAAGTCTTTGTCGAGTTGAGTTGTTCAGAGTATATAATTAGAGCTCACTAATTAAATATCTATCACAATTTGTATTGTAAAAGACATGAATATAAAATGATAAATTTCTTTTCTAATATAAATTAATAGATATAAATAAATGTAAATACAATAATTGGAATTTCAATTTGTCCTAATCTAAATATTATCGAGAATCAAAATAAATATACATACTAGGATTAAAAATAATTAACATAGTAATTTGAAGATAAAATATGAAACGTGTTCTTCTTATTAACATTATCTAAAGTGTTCTTAGGCTGGTGTTTTCAAAATAATCTACTAAATTATGATGCGCCCTATTTTATTTTGTGAAGATAATGTCACTGCTAAAATTGACATATAGTGCATAGCCAATTTCAAATAAGATAATATAAATAACTCATCTCAAATGTAAAAATATCATAAGAATATCTTATAAAAATGAAACTTTAGTGTAAGTGCCCCTTTTATATAAAATTTAGGATAATTAAATCTTAGCATCCGTTGCACGTGCATTTGCATGTGCAATAATGGCAGTTATGATTAAAAGTAGTGTTCTCTCTATTGTTAGAATAAAATCCCTATTTGCAAATAGATTTGGTTGAATAAACTCTTGGGATTTTCAATCATTTCCCTACCCAAAATTTGTAACTGATTTATTTCTATACCCACATAATTGAAAAAAAAAATCTAAACTCAAAGGATCACATTCAATAATGTGCTATTTATATATTACACATTTGGGAAAATTGCAGTAAATTTTCCTGTAAGTGTTATAAGATTTGCAGAAATTTCCTCACAACTGTAGAAGATAGTCATAGAGTATGACAGTTATTTTGTGCTCCCATATAAATATATTATGATTATTATATTAAAAATTAATAATTACGTCAAGAAGTTGATTAGTTTCTGGCTAGAAATTGAGAAATGAGGGAGTTCAATTTTAGAAACCTAGGAGAAGTTTCTGTTATTCCTAGATTGTAGGAAGATTTTCTGCAAATCCGTATAAATCAAGTATACATTCGACTTGGGAATTCGTTATAAACTCGATCTTAAAACTTTATTGATAGGAATATTAATATAGTTCCAATTAATAATTCAGTTTGTTTTTTTTTTCCTTTTTTTTTTTTTTGCATTTTTTGTGTAATATTTTGTTGATAACATCTCTAGCTATATCAGATATATGAATGTAGCTTAAAGCTGTGAAAACTCAAAGGAGAGGCATGGGAGGAAGCAAAGAAGGAATACCTAGAGATCATGAAGCTGTTGGAGAGCGAGCTCGGCAACAAAGGAATTCATAGGGATCATGATATATTCCTACTTTCGTGGTATTATAATGCCATGTCTCGTTGCTTTCAAAGGATTTTGGAATTTATTTGCACTGTTTGCACGTTTTATCTTGCCATTTAGTTTATTCTTTTGTATTATCACATGGATGGATTGGGTAATTAGAGTGTGACAACATTTCTTCTTATTCACGCTTATATCTGATTTATGTTTCTGTGAATGCTCTCAAGACTAAAATTTTGCGAACAATGTAAGATCCAAGCTTTCAAATTCAACTTTATAGTTTGTCTTTCTCTAATATTGCCCAGTTTTGACGTTGTTAGATATTAATGCCCTGCTTTGTGTCGTTGTTTCTCGTTCTTAATTCATTGTATTCTTCATTGAGCTGATCGTCTATCTGTTACAATCATCGCCAACATTTTCATACTGTTTTATTTGCATTTTTCATTTGTTTACTCGATATTTATGTATGGGGGCTTTCTTTGGGTTTTATGTTCAATAACTGACTTTATATTTAGTTTTTGGGTTAATTCCTGATGGAATTCCTGCAGTATTGGTGTTTTGAACTTACTAACTCTCTAGTTTTATTTTTGTAGATGAACCACTGAGTGAAATTTTTTGAACTCTTTTATCCTCAAAGAAAGAGATTTTATTTATTTTTATTTTTATTTACTTTTTACAAATAGGCCTTCTTATTAATAGTGCTTCGATTCTGGGCAGTGGACAGGTTCACGTGGAAATGAGGCTTTTACCAGTTTTTGGAAAAATACAAACAAATCTGATTCTAGCACGATTCTTTTTAGGAAAATGGTTAAAGCGGCTAAAAGCAGCCCAAATAAGAGATGTTTGATTGGATACACCAAAAATCCTTGAAGAGATTTCCAGGCTTGAAGAAGACAAAGGAAGAAACTTTAGGAATAAGATTTTTTTTTTACTTTTCACTTTTCACCAAAAAAGAAAAGGCTGCTTCTTTCTTCAATCCTGTTGTCATTGCCTACGTTCATTACAAGGCTCTCAAAATTTGACCAAATACATCAGACTTCTATCAGTCAAAGAGAATTGCATACAATCTTACGTCTTGAAGGAGCACGTGGCAGTAAAAATCTTAGCTGAGCAGTGATGTAATATTGCATCCACTGTTACTTCAAAAGTAATATATGCATATTGCAGAGCCAAAGCTTTCATCTACAATTCCATATTCTTCCAAGCTTTCACTTTCATTTCCAATGGCAGAGGAGATTGTTTTACTTTCGTGGTGGGCAAGCGTGTTCGGCCTCAGGGTGAAAATTGCATTGGCTGAGAAGAAAGTAGGCCATGAATACAAAGAGGAGGATCTCTTCGACAAGAGTCCACTTCTTGTAAAATCTAACCCTGCGCACAAAAAAGTACCGGTGTTGATCCACAACGGAATGCCAATATGTGAGTCTCTTGCTATTGTTGAATACATTGACGAGGTTTGGACTCATAGCCCCTTGCTACTCCCCGAGGATCCTTATCGGCGCGCTAACGCTAGGCTTTGGGCTGCTTTTACTAGCAAGGTAATTGCCTTCTTTGCCTGTTATTTATGTAAAGGGCTACTGCGCAAAGACCCCTTGTAGGCTTGTGGTTTCATTGCTGCAGATGGACCCCTGGGTTAAATTTTACCAAGGGTAAAAGAGTCAAAAGAATTAACCCAAGGGGTCTATCTGCAAGAATAAAAGTACAGGGACAGTAAGTTCAAAACATCGATACTACAGGGGATCTTTGTGCAGTTAAACCCTTATGTAAAATGGTGTAGTTTTTCTTAATCGAATATATTAATAATGAAGTCAAATCAAACTTGTGTTGCTCTAGCTAACACATTCATGCGAAATGTTTACCCTGGCTATTTCACCGCCATTAGCTTGCTTTGATGAAATATCAAGTGGCCATGAAAGACATGCTTAGAAGTGATGAAGAAGAGGGCAAAGAGAGAACTTTTAAGAAGTAAAATATTTCCGTCACTTTACTCCATTTTTGTTATATTATGGATAAATTGGTGGCTGCAAAGTATGAGATCGCAGAATAATATATTGTTACAATCTCTTTTTTAATTATGGTTTTGAATGCAGATATACCCCGTTGGACGAAGAGTGAGGAACGATGAGGGAGAGGATCTCCGAGCAGCCACAAAAGAGTTAGTAGCTATGCTCAAGTTGTTGGAGGGAGAACTTGGCGAGAAAATGTACTTCAATGGCGAAACCTTTGGCTACGTTGATATTGCTCTTATTCCCTTCTCATGTTGGTTTTATACATATGAGACATTAGGGAAGTTCAGTATTGAAGAAGAGTGTCCTAAACTGATGGATTGGGTTAAGAGATGCACGGAGAGGGATAGCGTGTTAAAGGCACTTCCTGATCCTCATAGGGTTTATGAGTTAAATCGCGAGTTAAAGAAGAGGTTAGGTTAGGGAAAAGATAGTAGGGTTAATTGCGGATAGAACCCCAGTAGATAGACCTCGTAAGTGATTTTTTTTTTTACTCTTTTATTCTCAGAGAAAGAGAAATTTGGAGAAAATTTTCACTCTGGGGCTCCATATCAACAATAAAATTTACGGGGGTAGTAAGTTTTAAATGACGATACTACAGGGCTTCTATCTGCAGTCAGAAATAGATGTAACAAATAACAGTTTCCTTCTGTATGTGGTGCCTTAGTTAGGCTTCCCTATTGCAAAATTGTGTAGTGTGCTTGATTTTTCAGATGATGGAAGGATTTTGTGGATGGGAAAGTTACCAATTGTTCATTTGTAATTGGTCTTCTAATAATGTTATCCTTGCTTGGTCTTCTAATAATGTTATCCATGTTTAAATCTTCTGATATTAGATTTTTCAAGTAGTTTTTTTTTGGGTCAAATATATGATTACAATTGCGATTTTGTTTTGTCAGTGACACTTCACACTTGCAATTTTCCATGAACCAAACAGTCAATGCAGGGTGTTACCTTACGTATGCATTGATCCTATAATAAGCAAATCTTATTTTGTTTCATGAAATTGTAATTATTCAGGTGAGAATACGGATGCGTTTTCTAGCAATCTTCAGTCGAAGTCAGAACTAGCAGCAGCAGTGACATCATCTTTTTAGAAAGGAGTTTTTTTTAGAAAAGACCACTTTTTAAAAAATATTAGCAAAATCGATCGTTATAGATAATAATTAGCAAAATCGATATTTTTTTGGCCACGTCGCCAAAAAGAGGTTGATTTTGCAACAAAAAATATCTTTAAAATACACGAAACTAGTAGTCCCGTGTATTAGCAAACACTGATTAAAAAACAATCGTTAATTAACTCCAAGCTCTCTCCCTTTCCCAAAGAGAAAAAAACCCCATGGATTTCTCAGAGGAGTTCGATCAAGAAGAAGAAGACCACGCACACTCACATCAACTCAATCGGAAGCAATCCAATGACGATGACGAAGAACACAACACTGATTCGTTGTCGGCCTCCTCTTCGTCCTCGTCCTCGTCCTCGTCCTCGAGCAGCGGCGGAAGCGGAAGCGCTAGCAGCCGACCTCCCCGCTCTCCGATCCTCCAAGGGCCCTGCGCCTCCCTCAACCGCATCTTCGCTGTCGACTCTTCCGCCGCCTAACATCTCCCCTTCATCAATGAAACCCTAGCTCCAATCCAAGATCCGCCTCCAATGTTGCTGCCAACATCCAGGCTAAGGTCCAAACCCTAACCCTAACTCCTCCTCCAATCAACTGAATGAAGAAAAAATTCCACATCTTTGTAAGCGGGAGGTGCGGGAGCGAGTGGAGAGCAGGGAGGTCGGCATCAGAAGAGGAGGTCAATTAAGAAGAGGATGTTGATTTTTTTAATTAAGGATGACTAATTACACGGGACTGCCAGTCCCGTGTATTTTAAAAATTACTATGTAAAATCAAAAGAGGTCGATTTTGCTAATTATTTAGAAAAACGGATGATTTTGCTAATTATTTTTTATAAAAAGTCTTTTTTGAAAAATTCTCATCTTAGAAACAGAAGATATCTTACACGAGCAATGAAATTAACAATATTATTGACTGGAAATTCCTCTCACAAGACCTTCCCTTAATCTTGGCAAGGATCAATTATTCCCATAACTTATAAATTTGAACTGTTTCAGCATTCTTTCTTCACTAATAGCTACCGATTTTAGTCTTTAAGTTAATTGTAGATAGACACCCTATAATTCTATTGCTGCAGATAGACCCCTGATTGAAACCTTTTGACTCTTTTACCTTCAGAGAGAGGAATTTGTTTCTTGACAAATAAAATTCATGAGGGTAAAAGAGAAAAAAAAAATTCCCTCACGATTGTGTGATATTAAGGGGTTGTCTATTCCCCGCAATAGAACTATAGGGGATCTATCCGAAATTCAGTGATAGTACAGGGTCGATCAGTTAGCTAATGCTGATATGGATTCCAACTCTCAAGCAGTCAATTCTTGCTTCATATGGAAGTTCAGTAGTTACATCTTTGCTCCAGATTGTTTAAGGAAGGCAAATTAGGCTTGTGATTGTTAATTAGTGATTTTCCTATTATTTTTTATTATGTTGGGAATGTCAATTTGCTCCCCTATATATATATATATATTTAGTCTTGGCTTGTAACTAAAATTAAAAGAACTCAGATACAGGCCACGCCATTTATCAATCTCTCTCTCCCCTATGTATAAATAAATATAAATACAATAATTGGAATTTCAATTTGTCCTAATCTAAATATTTTAGAAAGTCAAAATAAATATACATACTAGGATTAAAAATAATTAACATAGTAATTTGAAGATAAAATATGAAATGTGTTCTTCTTATTAACATTATCTAAGGTGTTCTTAGGATGGTGTTTTCAAAAGTAATTTACTAAATTATGATGCACCCTATTTTCTTTTGTGAAATTAACATCACCGCTGAAATTGAAATATATGTCATATCCAAATGCAAATAAGATAGTATAAAATAACTCATCTCAAATGTAAAAATATCATAAGAATATCTTATAAAACCCAATGAAACTTTAGTGTAAGTGCCCCTTTTATATAAAATTTAGGATAATTAAATCTTAGCATCCATTGCGCATGCATTTGCGCGTGCAATAATGCTAGTTATGATTAAACGTAGTGTCCTCTCTACTGTTAGAATCAAATTCCTATTTGCAAATAGATTTGGTTGAATGAAACTCTTTTGGGATTTTCAATCATTTCCCTACCCAAAAATTTGTAACTGATTTATTTCTATACCCACATAAATGAAAAAAAATCTAACTCAAAAGATCACCTTCAATAATGTGCTATTTATATATTATACATTTGGGAAAATTGCAGTTAATTTTTCCTGTAAGTGTTATATGATCTGCAGAAATTTCCTCACAACTGTAAAAGGACATAGCCATAGAGTATGACAGTTATTTGTGCTCCCGTGTAAATATATTATGATTATTATATTGAAAATTAATTGTAGGATCACGTCGTCGTTAGCTCAGAAGCCTGCTCACTTTCAACCACAGTGATTCTTTCTCGTGTGCACCACCAAGGACACGAAGGGGAGAAAAGGGGGAGATCGCACAAAGCTGAGGAGCACAAAGGGGGGTGGGATTGCACAAAGTAGTTCCTCTCTTCCTCTTCTCTCACTAGCTCACCAAGCTCAGAGTGGGATCGCACAAAGCAATGGGCAGAAAAAGTCACACAGAGAGAAGGGGGCACAAAGCCGGTTCCTTCTCCACTCTTTCTCCTTTTCTTCTCCCCCCTCCTCACATCAACTCTGTCTATTTATCAAGGGGGCAGCCGACAAAGAGATGGGCTAGGGCTTAGGAGAGAGGTGGGAGCCGACCTACAAGGATAGGGGATGGGGCAGCCGACATGGAGAGGAGACTAGGGTTTCGAAAGGCTGCCGATGGGAGAGAAAGAAGAAAGGGTCGGGTAAAAATGAAAGGGAGCTGGGCCTTTGTATCAAATGGGCCAACCAGTTAATGGGCCAACAGATAATGACACCTTTGATTGGAAGCGTTTGATATTAGTGACATTTATACTATGACATAAAATTGGGAATAGCTTAATTAACGTGGCATAGTGGAAGTAACTTCACTTTGATACATCATGGGAACACATGGTAAGTTAATCCACAAGTTAAGAACTACAAGGAACCGAAACAAGTAGATTCCATATTTTAAAGCAGTGAATCACATCATGGGACTTATGTACTTAACATAACAAATACAAATCCAAAGGGTCTGAGTGAGAAATAAAAAAAAACCAATTTCAGGGGATAAACATTGGTCCTGTGTTGCTTGTGTCCTTGAATAGGTATAAGTCATGCCAGTGTGTTTTCTGTTTTCACCTTAAGAGCCTTGTCCTAGAACAACCTATAGGTCTTTCCTTCGATGTTGATACCAAAAGTAATGAATCATAGATCATTACAATCAATTGAAAAAGCTTCAGGCGTCAAACTAGTAGTAGTTGAAGTGGTTCTTGCATGCTTAAATGTACATATGTGTGCCTAGAGGTATCATACCTCTAAAAGGAAGCAATTTCCCAAAGAAATTGCCAATTTAGGCCTCAGAATTCAAATACGATTACGAAACTTGTTCACCACAGATCAGAGATTTTTTTCCCTCCATTTTTCATGCCTCAGTTTTACATTCTTTTAATTGAACAACTGAGAGTTGAATTATTAGTCAATTTTGTTTAATATATTTAGATATATAATTTCTCTGATGACCGATTGATGCAGGGCCTTTTTGGGATATCTTGCACAACTCTTATCTGAAATGTGGTATTGCGGTGGTGTCTTTGCTTGGTCCTGGTAGAGGTAAACTAACCGTGTTACTCATCCTGTTGGTTCCGATTATTGAGATTTTTGCCAGTGTGAATAGTCTGTGGATGTGGCATTTTTTAATCAGCAGGATAGTCAATTGAATTATTCCTTTGCTCATCAAGATGATGCTTCTTTCTTATTTTAGTACTACTTGACCAATACTTATACTCAGATGATGGTCCAGTTTTTTATGAGAAGCAAACTGAATTTTGCATTAACAGTCATCATTATCTCATAATTATCATTACCTTATCCCCTCAAAATTGGATCAGCTAGAGGCAATCTCCATGAAAGAGTTGACGAAATTCTGCAATTGTGTCATCTGGTTATCAAACCTCTAATAAAGGTAAATTCCTGCTAGGAAACTATGCATAAGAAGAGCTTGTAATGTGCCATAGAAAGCTCGGTTATGGTAGGGAAACCTACCTAATTGTTCAGGTTGTTTATGCTCTGGTAACCAAGGAGCAATTGTCTAGAATTATCCTAGACTCAAGTCTAGGAGAAGGGTTGCTTAGGGAATTATATTATGTCGTGAGGAATAGATAAAATCATAGCGCCACTTGGAACATATTCACAAAATTCCTTTCATTACATTGTAAGATTTTATTTACAAGATAATCAGGCTACTAGTACTGCTGCAAAATTGCTTAATGTTCTTTCATAATGTACATTTATTATAATCATCTAAGCCTTTTCCCGTAGTTAGGTTGGTTATAGAGAGAAACTGAGAAAGTGTCTCTTGAAAATGTAGGTAAATTTTTTTGACCAAAAAATGCAACTGTTTGAATGTCGATCCTTGCGTTTGTGCCAGACATTTGCAGTTGAGAATCTTAAACATGGGTAGGGCATGAGAATGTTGACTCAAAAATAATCTTTGATCAAACATGTATAATTTATTTTTGAAATATTTACTTAAATGCCGTTCATGAAAAAGCAAACCAGAGGAGTTTTTTGTTGCAGAGAAGGGGTGAATCTATTGAATGCTGACTAGACGTAATTTTTATTTGCAGAACTAGTTATAGCAGGGGGTGTTTTGAATATCTTGTTTCCATAGATCTGAGAGACAACCACCAGCTTCTTTTGGGAAGACCTAGTGCAGATGATTGGTGCAAATAGTGACAAAGACAGATCTGATTTCAGCTTTGTTAGAATGTTGCCTGCAGAACTAGCCAGTAACCATAGTCACAGTGTTATTAATCTTGTTGATTAGTGGTTTGATTGCTCCGGCTCCTCCATTTTAGTGTAAAATCAGCATTAGTTTAAAAAAATTCATTAAGTAAAATTTTCAGTGCAAGATACAGTATCAGATGATTTTATTAATGATGCCTATAGCATATTGTACTTGGACATAACATATACATGTTATTTCATTAAGTAAAAATTTCAGTGCAAAACACAGTATCAGATGATTTTTTTAAAATGATGCCTATAGCATATTGTACTTGGACATAACATATACATGTTATTTTCTGGTAATTTTCCATGAATATGATGTTGATGTTGTCCATTTGACAGTTTATTTGCCTTGCAGATTTGCTAGCGGATGGCCTTAGTGCTTTCACTAAAGGAGCACCAAATATGAACTCTCTTGTGGGATTTGGATCAGTTGCCGCATTCCTTATCAGTGCAGTTAATTCACTTTACCTGACCTAAATTCTTTACAAGTTTGCAATTTGCATGTTGCATATTTATCCTTATCCTATTAGACTATTCAATTGTTAACCAGATTAACGTTCGAATACTTGTTTGTCACTGTAGGTATCACTATTAAACCCAGGGCTTGAATGGGAAGCATCCTTTTTTGATGAACCGGTGAGTTGTGTTATTACCATCTTCTACTCAACCATGTTTTGCTATGTCGATTTATACATGTTACTCAAATTATTGAACTAGAACTCCTGCTTGTGATTCTAAAATGTTGTCCAAACTATTTAGTGTCGGACTCATTCGGGATCTAGGCATACAAAGCAACAAAATGTGGGAAAATGTTTTCTCTAGCTTGAGCTCTAAACCCGTGCCAACAAAATCTTCACAAGCATCCGTAACTTAGGGCCATCTAGCCATGGACTTTAGAAACAAATTTTCTTAAAGGCTTGGAACCACATTTACAAGTCTAATCCATAACCAAATGCCCAGAAACAAACTCAGATTTCATTATTGGCTTGAGAAGATATTGAATCAGGAGTATTCTTGTTCCAAGATGGGACTAAAGTGTAACTTGCCTTTGTTGTAACAGACTCACTCAAAACTGACAGATGCGATACACTCCTAACCAACAATATACCCAGCGATTGCTAGATCATAAATTGAATAAGGTAGTATCGGCTATGATTTGTAGGACACATAACCCTTCTAAAACTGTTGTGTCCATTTTTTGAGACACACACTTGGTGGATCGTGTTGGACACTGTTTTAACATTTACTGATGCATCTACAGTTACTTTTTTGGAACGACATGCAGATGAAGTTGGTTGGACCTTTTCAACCAAAAATTATAATGTCTGAATTGATATCTCAATTATGTTATATATTGTTGTTCTTACAGCAACATTGGTTTTATATACATACAGATATGTGTATGTGCCTGTGCGTGCACAAGCGTGCGTGTGTCATGTGCGTGCACATGTCCATTGATTTGTTTGTTTGTTTGTTTTTATGTGTCACCGTTACCATACAAGTACGTCTTCTAACTTCTTAACTAGGCTGGACCTGAGGGCAGTCGATTTACTTTATGCAGTGTCTACCAAAATATCAGTTTATGCAAATTATGTACATGAGGATGCATTAACCTTAAAAAATTTAGTTGCATAAGAAACCATATAAGCTCATTCATATTTCTGGGTTTTACCTAAGTATCTTTAGTATGACTTGAAGGCATATTATACTATTTCTTATGTGCTTCAATTATCATACAACCCTTCTATACTTTTTTCCAGTTTCTTTGGCCATTTGTTCTTTGTTATATGTTTTTTAAACTTTCACTTTATAATTTATCAGCACTTGTATTACATTGTAGCCACTATGTTCTTCATTATTCGAAGTTTCCTTTTTAATTGGATATGTTTTTTAAACATCCATTTAGTGATTTATCAGCATTTGTATTACTTTTGAGCTAGTATGTTCTTCATTATTCGAAGTTTCCTTTCTAATGGGATAACTGGAACCATAGAACTTGTTTCTTAATGCAGTCCCATCTCATCCAACAGCACCCCCCCCCCCCCCCTTTTTTTTTTTTTGGTATTTGAAGTTAGAGAATACTGTGATCTGTAGCAGAACTGTTAAACTTGTATAGTAAACTCTTTTTCATGTAGAAAGTTATTTTCTAGTATGCAGGTCATGCTCCTTGGTTTTGTACTTCTGGGCCGTTCTCTTGAAGAAAGTGCTAGGCTCAAGGCCTCTAGTGACATGAATGAGCTTCTAGTAAGTGTTATGGTTTGTATGATTTCGATTCCATCTTAGATCCCGTGGTTTGATCTGTTATTTTTCTCTGTTCCATCGTTGCCACGTTCCAGGCATTGAAGTTCTTGAACTGGAGAGAATGTGATGTGTGCCCGTTATTTTTTGAGGGAAAAATGAATAAACAACTGTCCACTGAGAGTTGGTGGATGAATATTTTTTGTCTGAATCGTCCTTCTCAAGCAAATTAACGAGATTTAAAACTCAGATTGCATCCATTCGGCACATAGACTAGAATAATTCAGTCATGACAAATCCTACATTGATGTCTCCTTAAATTTCAATGATGACAAATCTTATATTGATGTCTCTCTTAAATTACAGTTATTATGTGCTGACTCGGTGAATTTTTTCGCAGTCACTTGTATCGTCTAAGTCAAGATTAATAATTACCTCCTCTGAAGATGCTCCTGCAACTGACAGTGTCTTGAGTGCCAATTCAATTAGTGTTGAAGTCCCCATTGACGATGTTCGTGTTGGAGACTCGGTCTTGGTTTTACCTGGGGAGACTATCCCTGTTGATGTATGTTATTCATATGTTTATTTACCTGGTTTATAGTGTCTAACTAGCAGTTGATTGCTAACATATTCAGCTCCTTTCCTAATTGATTTCAAAATTGAGAGGTGTCAGTCATTAGTAGCTTCCTACGGTCTATATTTCTCTTTCATATTGATATTTTCTATTAAAAAAACTATACATTTTCACTTCGTCTAAATTTTTTGTGCACTTTACATTGTTCTAAAATTCAACTATAAAATAAAATGTATGGTGGTCAATCTCCGTTGTTTCCTTTACAGGGGAAAGTTATTGCAGGAAGAAGTGTTGTTGATGAATCCATGCTCACAGGAGAATCTCTGCCAGTATTCAAGGAAAGAGGGTTGCCTGTTTCTGCAGGAACGATTAATTGGGTATGGCCCTCCCTTCTTTCACCTACTCATGCACCCTGATAATTTTGTTACTCCTACAATCTCGTGTCAATTATTTAGGAACATTGCCATTCAATTGACTGTACTTATAATTTTATTGTATATTCTCTAATCCCTACTATGAAGAAGGAATAGACCTGCCTATACGTAAGGATATTATAGACTATAGAGTTTGATCGGATAGTGTATTTGGATTAAATTCTTATTATTCAGCTTAAACTGTCATGGTCATACTGGGTCTTTTTACCTATACTTCAGTTGCATTAAGGTGCTTTATTTTTCCTTTTCTGGGAATATGAAATTAAATGATATTGGCAATAGGCCAAACAATGCATCAGGTTACTATTTCGTCAGGCTAGCTGAATAAAGAAGTTAAATTAATCCATGAATCAAAACTTCATATGGATGATGCTTTAAGATCTTACTGTAACTTCTTTTGTGGAAGGATTTCACTTTATGCTTCAGTTGAATCAAGGTGCTTTGTTTTTCCTTTTCTGGGGACGTGAATTTAAATGATACTGGCAATAGGCCAAACAATACATCAGGGCTACTATTTCATCAGGCTAGCTGAATACATAAGTTAAATAACTCCATGAATCAAAAGTTTATATGGGCGATGCTTTAAGATCTTCCTATAACTTCTTTTGTGGAAAGATTTTACTTTATGCTTCACTTTTATGTTTTTTTTTCCAGGATGGTCCTCTGAGGGTTGAAGCATCTACAACTGGTGCTATGTCAACAATATCTAAAATTATTCGCATGGTTAGCATTTGAGTGTTCCTTTATGTTAGGTAGTATATTTTCGGGGCAGGGTAGGATTTTTATAGTGTCTGTTTTACAGGTTGAGGATGCGCAGTCTCATGCAGCACCTATTCAGAGGCTAGCAGATTCAATTGCAGGGCCTTTTGTGTACAGTGTGATGACTGTGTCTGCCACAACATTTGCTTTCTGGTGTGTGTTTTTTCCTAGTAAAATAATATGTGTTTATATATGTGTATATGCTTCAAGGAAATGCATTATAACCAAGGGACTTTACCCACATTTAAGTTTTGTGAAAGGAATACAAAACTTAAAGATTTTGATTGAAATGGTTTAGGTATTACGTTGGAACGAATATCTTCCCAGATGTATTGCTAAATGATATTGCAGGTCCTGATGGAAACTCATTGGTCCTGAGCTTGAAACTTTCTGTGGATGTACTAGTAAGTGCTGATGATCTGGTCGTGCATTTAATGATGCTATTGTATAAACATTAAACTAGACTAGCATATTGATGTTCACAAATATTTTTGCACTATTATCACTAATATTTTGTTTTAATCAAATGGCATAAACAATTTATAGCATCTATTTTACTAATTCCCATCTGTTTTTCATAAATTACATATCCATCTAATAATATGATTTGAGAAACGTGTATCCTACTGGGCTTACCGATGGGACTGAGATCCTGGATCTCCTACTTCCATTTATTGTTGAACCAAGCTACAATTGATCCCTACAGGCCAGAATCTAGTTGATGGGCTGTAATACTTATGGGATCAAGTTATAAAATAGTAAATGGTCCCAGAAAATATATTTTATTTACCTTTAGGGTATTCTTCTGAAAAGCAACTAGCCTGCAAAACATGCCTTAGTTTGGATAGAATGTAAGGGATCCGGTTGAACATCTGGGTTAATTATGAAAGCATTTACGGTCCTTCTGAACCTTCTTATGCAAATTCTTTGGCAGCCGTAAGTGTGGCGAGAAGAAACACATGAAGAAAGGTATAAAAAAAGTTAAATTTTGCTATTTTTTTAATCATAAAAGAGTCATTTCTTTCAAAGTTTCAAATGTATGAGTTTTGTCTTGGTTAGTTGATTGTAATCAGCCTAGATACCTGGACACAACTGATACTCCGTTCCCGCACATGATTCATAGCCAAGTGTTTCCCATTTTTGTACTCTTGCTTAGGTACTATATATCTTTGCCTACAGCCCCACCTATGTCTGAGTTTTGAGAAGTAATGTCACTGTTCAACTCTCTATACTGTTTGTTCTGTGGGGACATACATGAAAAGCAAGCTGTTGCCTATATGTACTCTTCTTTAAACATGGGAATTTCACGGGTTTTGATACTCCTTAGCCTTAAAATAAATATGTGTGCTACTTTTCAGACAAGAAGAAAAACTACTTATATGTTTCCTATGTACTTGTCCTGTCAATCACTTTATTTTTTTTCTTCACTCTTCAGGTAGTATCCTGTCCCTGTGCGCTGGGGCTTGCAACTCCTACAGCTATCTTAGTCGGAACCTCTTTAGGTACCATCTGTAATTCTGTAATTACATCAAGTAACATTGAAGTTTTTTATCCTATTTATGCATGGTTGGAGCCTTGTGGACTAAACTGCCCTTTTACTGATCCATTCTTTCTGGGAATGAGAAATTCATTATTTCTAGTATATGTCATTGGTACATCAGTAAATTTTTAGATCAGTAATCTGAAATAAAAATTTGAAATTTGTTGACAAGTCTGAAACTTGATGCCAAATCTTGTCAAATTTGCAAGATTCAGCCACGTAGTCTGTGAGGATTGGAGGTTTGCCAGGTGCTCTTTGTTCTAAAATTGTCAGCATATTTAGCTAGCTGCTTCTTTATGATGGTTTCTATAGCTTTAGAAATAACTACTTTCTCAACGATAATTCCTTTCTAATCATAAAGCTTGGGTTTTATGTATCATCTATGTTATTCAACAGTTCACTGCTAAAATGAATATATAGTAAAATATGCATTTCTATCCCTTTTTCGGGCAATATGGTTATAATTTATGGATCCAATAAATAAATAAAATCTGGCTAGATTGCTATTCCAAATGTCAATTTTAAACTACTGATTTGAGAGTAATTGGGAAGAGAAAATTGCGTAGCAGTTGTATCTTGGCAAATCAATACTTAATTACTGTGTTATCTATGTGGCTGCACTGCTAGTCAAGTGTGGTTGCACTAGTGCTTAAAAATGTCTCTCTTTCATCAAGCATTATATTCCTTGTCAAATAAATAATTAACACTTTCAAAGATATGCAACTGATTCTCATTGGATATGGGTCTGAAGTTCACTCAGTTCAATTTTACCCAATGCAGGGGCTAAACAAGGACTTCTTGTAAGAGGAGGTGATGTTTTGGAACGTTTGGCTGGGATTGACACCGTCGCTCTTGACAAAGTAATCTTTCATTCAGAACTGGTCTTTCCAATTTTTGTCAGGTCCTAGTGTATATACACCATCTAGTAGACAACTTTATTATTCACAGTCCAGAGCCAACAACGTTGTGTAGCCTTGTTGAGAAGTGAATGGTTGGGGCATCCTTAATGCACTGTTGACACAGTTCTGGGGAGGAGAAATCAAGCGTGTCCTGCTTCATAATTGTTGATAAGTAGATAGTGTGAAGATATTATTCATCTAACCCTAACCTCTCTTAAATAGAGGCTAGGACGATTATAAAATAGGTATGATATAAAATCATATCCAATGACATTCAATCACATCCCGAATATCTCTCAATGAGATATTCCTAATATATTTTTCCTAATCTAATAGATCTCTATCATATTCCTTAACACTCCTCCTTAAGCTGGAGCATATATATCATACATGTCCAGTTTGTTACAGATGAATTGCACACGTGGTTTTCCTAATGACTTGGTGAGAATATCTGCTAGTTGATCTCCTGAAGCAACATGTCGAGTCTTAATATTCTTCTGCTCCACAACTTGGTTACACACAATATGACAATTTACTTCAATGTGTTTAGTTCTCTTGTGAAAGACTAGATTGTTTGCAATATGAAGTGCTGCCTGGTTATCATAATATAATAGCATGAGAGATGTAGGATCACATCCCAACTCTTTTAATAGCCGTTGTATCCAAATCATTTCACAAGTGACATCAATTATGGCACGATACTCCGATTCTGCACTTGATCTTGACACAACAACTTACTTCTTGCTTTTCCATGAGAGCAAGTTTCCTTCCACAATCACACAATAGTCTGTAGTTGATCTTCTATCAGCAGGAGATCCAGCCCAATCAGCATCTGAGAATCCTGCTACTCATATGTCCGAAATTAGAATATAACATTCCTCTTTCAGGAGCACTCTTTAAATATCGAAGAATTCTCATAACTGCATCAAAGTGTGTTGTTAGCGGTTCTGTCATAACTGGCTTACCACACTCACTGAATATGCAATATCTGGTTTGGTCACAGTGAGGTAGTTCAACTTTCCTATCTGCCTCATGTATTTTCCTGGATCATACAGTAGCTCCCCATATGCTGGCATAAGTTTGTGATTTGAATCCATTGGTGCATCCAGTGGTTTGCATTCAAGAAGACCTGCTTCAAATAGCATATCCTCTGGGACATGAAAATCTCTTTGGTAGATCTGGCTATCTCAATGCCTAGAAAATAGTGAAGATCTCTCAGATCTTTAGTTTGAAAATGTTGCTGTATAAACTTCTTCAAAGCATAAATCCCTGCTGCATCATCTTCTGTAATAACAATGTCATCAACATACACCACTAGTAGAATCCTCTTCCCTGCTTAATTTTAAAAGAACACAGAATAATTGCCTGAGCTTCGTTGAAGACCAAATTCTTGAACCACAGCTGCAAATTTTCCAAATCATGCGCGTGGAGACTGTTTAAGGTCGTACAATGCATTCTTCAGTCGACAAACCTTGCCACAACAAACCTAGGAGGTTGCTCTATGTATACCTCCTCCTCGAGCGTCCCATACAAAAAAGTATTCTTCACATCAAGCTGATACAGAGGCCAGTCATACTGAGCAGCAAGAGATAAAAAGACGAATATATGTCATCTTGGCGACGGGAGAGAAAGTCTCTATGTAATCGATGCTATAGGTTTGAGAATATCCCGTAGCAACTAGACGAACTTTCAGCCGTGAGAGCGAGCCATCTGGATTTAGTTTGATTGTAAAGACCCATTTGCATCCAACTGTCTTCTTTTTAGCAGGAATGTCCACAAGCTCCCATGTCTGATCGCCTTCCAATGCTTGCATCTCTTCCTGCATAGCTGCCTACCAACCTGGATGAGACAGAGCTTTTGACAAAGACTGGGGAATTTGATAAGAATTCAAGGATGTAACAAAAGTACGATAAGAGCCAGGCAAATGCGAGAATGTGACGAAATTAGCAATTGGATGTCGTGTACAATTACGAGTTTCCTTTCGCAGTGCAATAAAAAGATCATCAGATGAAGAAGACTCACCATGATTTAGAACCGTATCAGTCGTTTGCACTGGAAGTGTAGACGGAGGTAGTAACTGCTTCGGACGTTGAGTGTAGACTTTAAGCTGTGTATCAGTGGGGAGATATTCCGAAATCACACTGTTATGAGGGTCTACATCAGTAGTGGAAGATGAGCTAGTGGAAGATGAGGTTATAGGTATATGAAATGTATCATCTTCATCTTCATCTTACACAATGTTAGGAGTAATATCTTTACGTTGTGGAGCAAAGTATGAAGTGCTATCAAAGAAAGTAACATCAGAGGACACAAAAGTTTTTCGTGTAATAGGATAATAACATTTATATCCTTTTTGTGTTCTAGAATATCCTAAAAATACATATTTTATGGCTCGGGGATCAAGCTTAGATTTCTGTGGATTGGTATTACGAACAAAGCATACACATCCAAAGACATGAAGTGATCAAGGGAAGGCTGGTTTCGATGGATAAAGTTCTGAGAAGGGTGTTTTGCCATCAAACACAGTAGGAGTGCGGTTAATCAAATAACATGCAGTTAAAATCGCATTTCCCCAATACTGTCAATGCATGTTCATATGAAATAACAAAGTGCGAGCAACGTCTAATAAATACTGATTTTTACGTTCTACTATTCCATGTTGTTGAGGTGTATAAGTACATGATGACTGGTGAATAATACCATGTATGGACAAGTATTGATCAAATTCATAATTAAAATACTCTTTTGCATTGTCAGATCTAAAATATTTTATTTTCAACCCAAATTGATTGTGAATCTCAGAACAAAAATATTTAAAATGCATAAAGACTTTAGATCTATCTTTCATTAAGTAAAGCCATGTGACACGAGAAAAATGATCGATAAATAGAACATAATACCGAAAACTAAATAATAATTCTGTGGAATAAGGTCCCCAGATATCAGAATGCACAAGTTCAAATAAATATCTAACACGAATATTGACTCTAGATGGATAAGGCATTCTATGATGCTTTCCTATCTGACATGATTCGCACTCTAAACGACTCACACTCAAAACAGGAACTAACTCCCTTAAATTGTCTAACGATGGATGACTCAGCTTATAGTGCATTTCAAAAGCTTTTTCACTACCACTAATACATGCGATAGGTCCATGTTGTCTATCCAAATTACAGACCTCCTGCCTCACTTCCTGTGCCAATCGTCCGATGGGTGCCAAGTTCCTGAAAAGGACAACGATCAGGGAAAAATGTTACTGAGCAATTCAAAGCTCTAATAATTTTACTAATGGACAATAAGTTACAAGAAAACTTTGAAATATACAAAACAGAAGACAATGGTAACATTGATGAAACATGTGCAGTTTCAACACTATAAACTTTCGACTTAGATCCATCAGCAATAGTTATATCTGGAAAGGAATTGTTGAGCATAATGGATGTTAAGATGCCTGAATTTTTAGTCTTGTGATCAGTTACGCCTGAATCGATAATCTAAGTAGTGGGTGCTGATGACGAAGAGAGACAAGCAAATAAAGTACCTGATTTGGCGAGTGTGGCAGTAAAGATGGTCGGTGTCAAGGATGAGTTTTGCATCTAAAGAAACATCTAGTACTGTGCATACTCATCATCTGATATGGTGACTGTAGGGGTACTAACAATAATCAGAGTCTGAGAAACAGTAGCCGAAGTCGGTGTGCTCTCAGTGATAGCCGCGACATGTGCTGAAGGCTTGAAGCGGTCCTGTAGTAAAGGACAGTTGAACTTGGTGTGACCCTCCTTGCAATACCGGTAAAAAATAGATGCACCACTCTGCTCGGAATAAGAACCACCGGTGCGACCGCCAGTGTGTCCTCCTCTTCCAGCTACCTTGCTTAGAAAGCCACCTCGTCCCCGTCTACCTAATGACTGAGTGTAAGCTGCTAGGGCTGAGCGATCTGATGAATCTCGTGAGCGCTGAGAACCATAAGGAAAGAAGCGTTGCAACAAGCTATATGTCTCAGCCAGTGAGTTAGCTGTAGAACTCCCAAGTATCTGTGGTCTGGCTAAAAAAAACTCCTAAGAGACGCCACCTAGAAAGTACAAAATGATATCTGCTCTATCTACAGCTACATCTGCTGAACGTTAGTGGTGATGGGAAACAGGGTATTCCACTCGTGCATCCGTCAGAACTCGGAATAGTAGCCTTTCCAAGTTCGATCACCTTTCTGGAGGCGAGTCATCTCCTGGTGGATATCATAGGCTCGAGAGAGATTGTCCTTTCCAGAGTAGAGGATAGCCAGATAGTCCCATAGCTCTTTCGTAGTCTTGGTGTGAAGAACTATATCCTGAATGCTCGGCTCCATGGCATTGAGTACCTGGGTGTAGATGATGGCGTCGAGTATCTGGGTGTAGATGACGGCGTCATCTCCCTCCCAGTCTTTCGTGAGCGGATTTGGTGGATCCTAGAGAATATGGTGCATTTTCCTCCTACCCTTTAGGCTCATCTCTAGAATATTTTTCCATTGCATGTAATTGTTTTCATCTAACTTACGATCAGTAAGTTTTGAAGAAACCACTTCCTGGACATTTGATGTGGGTTGGGTATCTCTTGAACCGGCCATAACTACAAAGAAACTGTCTCCAAATACACACCCAAACAAATCCCAAAAAATAAACTCGCTACAAATCTCGAAATGAAACCAAGATACCAAACCCCACAAAGAAAAGATGTAATTAAATAGAAGCATCTAACACATCATAGGATTTTTTATTTTTTATTTTATTTTTGATTTTTTTTATTTTTTCGGTTCTGTTAGTAACAGAACAAATTCTTTTTACTTTTGATTTTTTTAAATAAGTAAATATATATACCTAATTAGTAAAAATCCAAAGAAATCGGATCTGGAAAGTTGATGACGACATCGGGGCGACGAGAATTGACGACGACATCGGAGCGAAGTTGCGACAACAAAACAACGACGTCGGCGGCGAGGGTTGACGATGACAATGAGATGGACGGCGACAACGTTGGAGAAGATGACGAGGATGACAGTGTTGATGCTGGAGAAGACAAAACGGCAAGGGTTGAAGATGACGACGACGAGTCTCATTTAGCTCCGGCAACGAAGATAGGGTTACGGTTAGGTCTAGGAGGAAGAAGATACGTTTAGGGTTAGGTTTAGGTTTAGGGTTAGGGGAGGCTCTGATACCATGTTGATAAATAGATAGTGCGAAAATATTATTCATCTAACCCTAACCTCTCTTAAATAGATGTTAGGAGGATTACAAAATAGGTATGACATAAAATCATATCCAATCACATCCAATCACATCCCGAATATCTCTCAATCGCATATTCCTAATATATTATTTCTAATCTAATAGATCTGTATCATATTCCTTAACAATAACTAATCAGTTTATGACATTTGGATGCTTTGGATGCGCAGAAAACAACTTTACCCGAAAGCTTTACTTATTAGTTGGGGTTTACATTGTTTATCATCCTAACTTACCAAATAGCAGTTATAACTCATCCTCTCTCATGGGATGCAGGGCCATACAGAAAGGCCTTGAGCTGGAATTTCTTGAAAAACTAATAACAAGGTTTTGGTTGTGTGTGTGTGTGTTTTCGTTTTGTTTTGTTTTTGTT
>JBAKGM010000139.1:13771223-13784025 GCA_037177215.1 Asparagus racemosus
GTTGGTGTGGATATTTGTAAGGGTGGAAAGTGATGGAAAGTTCAAAAAGTGAAGGAAAGTGGAGATTGGAAAATGGGAGAAAGTAACCAAACAACCCCTTACTATAGGGGGCACCCGGTAACGTCGCAGCTTTAAAACGAAAACGATTCACCCCAAAAATACTTAAACTCACCCGTTTCCGGACTCACCTTGTTTTTACAGCGTGCGGACACGTGGGCTCGTAAGCGGGTGAAATTGCGGGTGGCGTCGATAAAGCAGCTGACACCGTGCTGCGGGCACTGCCACACCATACCGCGCTCCTCTGGCTGAAAGAGACTGGGAAGGGATTAGCCTCCACGAATCTCTATACGACCACCCGCATAAAGGTGACAGGATCTACGGTGGGTTTGTTGGCCGTACGAATATCTATGCGGACGCTTTAATCATAGGTGGTCCTAAGGGTTTATATAGGGAGCTGTCCTAGCGATGGATGTGACGGGACAATTGCAGAGCCCCTCGTTATCTCCCTCCCGCGGCGCCGAGGGTTATCTTGTGCCCGCGAGACAATTTACCACTCCCTTCTTCAGTTTTGCCAAGCCCTCCCGTGTCACTTCAGCTCGAAATGTCGTAGCGGTTGTCGTTTCGGTGGAGGCAATGGCGTTTCGGCGGAGTGTCGTTTTGCTGGTTCTGTTCGCTGTTTGGTTATTGGGCCTGGTCTCCGGTGACGTTGACGACGGTGAGGTTACCGGCCAATGAAGCTGTATCGGTTTTAAGTTAGTTAAAACACGCTGGGCGATTAAGTTAATTATTTAATCTATGGTTCAGAGTGAACAATTGTTTATTATAATGAAGCGTAGTTTATTCTTTGATTCCTTAAACCTTCCCTTAGTCTCCTCCGTTTATTTTTTTAATTAATCTGTCAGCAAACTGTACTCTATTTTACGAAAGAGTGTTTAACAAAAAAAAAAAAAAAGAATAATGTTTTGGGGCGTGATTAAATTGGTTTAAGTGGGTTGAGAGTTTATTTTTATTCCTATTTTATTGAGGGATTTTAATGTCGGTTTCTTTCCGCTTTGTTCGAGATTTTTGTGATCATTCTTTTGCTTTTGAGTTCTATTTATGCCGCCTTTTTACTATTTAGCTCTCTAGTGCCCTATGATTTGTTGTCCTTTTCAAAGTAAAGTTTTTCACTGTCCATTTTTTTTCTCTGAAATATATAACTTTTGATATTTGTTATTGCTACATTTTTAGTAATTTTTGCTTTCAGATGCAAATTACATTCTCTTTGTGTAATGACGATTGGTCATTGTTCTAATAAAGTTATGCAACGATTTGCTCTCACTAATGTTGGATTTTTGGGGAAAAAAAGAAAAAATAAAGGATGGTGTATCTCTATGTTAGAGTTGGGCATGTTCTTATTTCAAAGTTTTTAACTTCCAAGAATTACGCCACATTGCTGTTTTTATTTCAGTACTAGTTTCCTCGAAGTTGAGATGAATGCTAAGTTAAATCTTAGCATTGTTGTGACCAATGGTTTCTCGGACTATATTCTTCTTGAATCAGTCTTGTATTTGACAGGTTGTTTAATCTCTTCGTTCACTTTGTTGTTAACAAACAATATCTATGACAAGCAGTTTTTTTTTTGTTTGCATTTTAGTGATGGTTAGTTCTTGCCAATGGAATTTAAGTAACGGTTTTTATGTTCAGGGCCAACTCTTTTGGAGATCAAGAAATCGTTTCGGGATGTCGACAATGTGTTATACAATTGGATAAACTCATCGTCCTCAGACTACTGTTCTTGGAGGGGAGTGACTTGTGATAATGTCACATTTGGTGTTGTTGCCCTGTGAGAATCTTCCCTTTGCTTACTGAAGTAGAAATTTCTATTTATGTAGAAAGCTATTAGATCTTAGAATATCACAAATAGGGTAGACTAAAAATTAACTCAACTATAGAGAATGCAAGGGGAGGATCCACCTGACTCATTAAATTTAGCTTGAAGGGATATTTAGAAGAATGGTATTTGATTGATTAATATTTTCTTTGTTGTGTGACAGGAACTTATCTGGGTTAAATCTCAATGGGGAAATTTCACCGGCCATTGGAGACTTAAAAGGCCTCGTTTCAGTGTACTCTTTGATATCTTACTCCCTTAATTTTTATTTATCTTAATAGCATTATAAGATGTAATTTGATGTTGTAGTTTCGATCATGTAGACTGATGTACTAAATGAACCTTTGGGATAAAGGCTTGGTTGTTGTGTTGTTGTTGTTGTTGTTGTTTCGATTATATAGACTGATGTACTAAATGAACCTTTTTTTGCTTGTTTAAACTGAATGTGATCTCTTATTGGTGCCCATGACCAGAGATTTAAGTGGAAATAGGCTCTCTGGACAGATCCCAGATGAGATCGGTGACTGTTCCTCCTTGCAAGTATTGTGAGTATACATTTGAACTTTTTTACTTGCTTTCTCCTCTATAATGGAAACAAAAGGTCCATAATTAACATGATAAAGTAACTATAGCAAACTGAGTTTTGAAAATTTAAGCAGTAAAGCTCACATTCTAGCAGAGCTCTACTCAAATGGTTAAAAGATTACCTGACCCTTTAATGATCTTTAGCGAGATGCAGTTCAGCATTCAAATTGATGTGTTAGCATTCAGCTAAATAGTGAGATCACATATCTACAATTTTGAAAACTAATAAAATCAACAAGTATGTCAGCAGATGGCCTATTGTTGTTCATCAATTATTAAGCAATAATTTAAAACTTTATCTGTTGACTGCCTTTGACATATTTATTTAGACTTCCTTAACTTTTGCTACACTGTGTACTCAGGGACCTGGGATTTAACAATATATATGGAGATATTCCATTCTCTATATCAAAGCTCAAGAAATTGGAAAATTTGTAAGCATCATATTCTTTAATTTTAGTATAAAGAGCTTGTATATGTTTTCTGCATCTTAAAATTTGGTATGATTATTCAGGATTTTAAAAAACAACCAGTTGATTGGGCCCATTCCCTCAACTCTATCCCAAATTCCAAACCTAAAGCTTTTGTAAGTGTGATAATTACTGTTTTTGTTGGCTCACAAACTATTGACGGCACTCTGACATTATTGATTCCCAATCTAGGGACCTAGCTCAGAATAGATTGAGTGGGGAGATACCCAGACTCATCTACTGGAACGAAGTTCTGCAATATCTGTGAGTATCTCATACATCTTTAGTTAACTATATAGACTTCAACATCATTAAGGCTGGCGATGGGAATAATTCGTCTTGGACGCAATTGTTTTGAAACATGCTCTGGCCTCTGAGAGAATCTCTGTGAGATGCGAAAGACTGGGTTGTGTTTTATGTGACACACATATATATTCTATATTGTTTGTCAAATGATGTTTAATGAGTCATTTTCAGGGGACTGCGAGAAAACAATTTGGAAGGCACTCTCTCTCCTGATATGTGTCAATTAACGGGGCTGTGGTTTTTGTAAGTCTCATGATCTATTATATGATGGTCTTTCACATTTAAAAAATTGCTTTGGTCTCTCACAAACTTGTATTATTCCCCAGTGATTTGAGGAACAATAGCTTGACAGGGACCATTCCTGACAACATTGGAAACTGTACCAGTTTTGAGGTTTTGTATGTATATAAGCCATATATCTTGTTTTAAATTAACAAGCTATTTACATGCGTGCACTTATGAGTCTATTGAATTTGCAGGGACTTGTCTTACAATCATCTCACTGGAGAAATTCCATTCAACATTGGCTTTTTGCAAGTTGCTACACTGTATGTTTTAGTTATTCTTTCTTTTCTACAGTACTATTTTTATTGGATATCAGTAATTTTTTTTTGTTTTCTTTTCTTAATTATATGAAGTTGTTTAAATCTTAACATTTGAATGTCAGATCCTTGCAAGGAAATAAGTTGTCCGGGAATATACCGACTGTGATTGGTTTGATGCAGGCACTTACAGTGTTGTAAGTTGCATCCTCTTAGTATCTATAAAACTTAGAATCCTTTACATCATCCCAAACATCACTGGATGATGGATTCTAAACCCAAAGTTATCCTGTGACGTTTGGCTAAATGCATTTAATCTCCTGTGGCAGAGATCTAAGTTGCAACCAACTCAGTGGACCAATTCCTCCTAATTTGGGCAATTTGACATATGCTGGAAAACTGTAAGTTTATGATCATTCTGTATAGTTTTATTGGCTTAGGTTTCAGACTGCTAATATTTACCGGCGCAATTTAGATGTTTCCATTTTGCATTTCGATGGCCTAATAAAAAGCTAGAGCTTGAGAGAAATAATTGGATGCTTAACGATGAATTGAAGGTTTATACAAGACACCTAAGTGGCTAAAGTTGCCCAAAAAAGTTGGCAAATGAAAACTCTTGTTAATATATATAAGTTTTTTTGTGTTATTATAACAAGTTATTTTGAAGTTTTCACTTCCATTCACATGCAATTATGATTGATATGCTAATGATCTTTTGAGCCTGTAGGTATTTGCAGAGCAATAAGTTGACTGGACCCATTCCGCCAGAGCTTGGTAACTTGACCAACTTAAACTATCTGTAAGTATTTCCTTTGTTGTTCTGGCTTCAGATTTGGAAATTGAAGAATGCTTCTAGTGACAAGAATTATAATACAGGGAACTGAATGATAACAAACTCACTGGTCAGATTCCCGCTGAGCTAGGGATGCTTACTGAATTGTTTGATCTGTATGTATACCAATATCTTAATTCTTTCTGTAGCATGACATGAGAAGATTATAATTCTGATAGTTTTCCAGAAATATTGCAAACAACTTGCTTGAAGGGCCAATCCCTGAAAACTTGAGCTCTTGTGTGAACCTCAACAGTCTGTAAGCATATAAATTCTTGTTAGCATATAAACAGTTGCATTAATGTGAAATTAATAAATTATCACTCACATATTGATATGTTTGCAGGAATGCATATGGAAACAGATTAAACGGAACTATGCCACGTGCATTTGAAAAACTCAAAAGGATGACTTATTTGTAAGTTATGCCATCAAAAGTTTCATCAACGTTCATTACTAAAGTCTCTGTTTTCTGTTCACCTGATTGTATTTCAATCTTAAAAAAACTAAATATACTCATGTAGCAAGAAATCAACTATTTATGTATATGTTTGCTTGTTTTAATTAGTAGTTGTGAGAGGCTGTTACTAACTTAGAACTTCTTTAATATTTTTTTGTGAACATCCTCTAGGAATTTGTCATCGAACAGTATAAATGGTCCAATCCCAATTGAGCTTGCAAGAATTAGTAACCTGGATACTCTGTAAGTAGTAAGTACAAAGGGTTTATTTCATAAGTTCGCAACGATAATTATCTTTTGTACCTTCACTAACGAGATAACTTTGATTATGGCAGTGACATTTCCTGCAACAATATCAGTGGCCCAATACCTTCTTCTGTTGGTGATTTAGAACATCTGTTGAAAGTGTAAGTTCTGTTTACGAACTTAGAATTTCTTCGTCATGTCTTTCATTTCACTGTTAACATCCTTCTCCTGCTGTTGTAGAAACTTAAGCAACAATCGCCTCTTTGGATACATCCCAGCAGAGTTTGGAAACTTACGGAGTGTAATGGAGATGTAAATATTCTCAAATTACAATTTGGATGTGTATTTTTTTCTTGCAGCTTGCTACCTGACCAACTTCTGTTTCTTGGCAAATTATGCATTGCAGTGATTTGTCCAACAATAAGCTTTCAGGTCTGATTCCTCAGGAACTGGGGCTTCTACAAAATCTGATGTCATTGTGAGTAATATTATGCTCCATCATTTGTTGCTTAACAAAATCAATCTATAATAATAAGTTTAGAAATGGCATCAACTTAGTAACAAGCTAGTACCTTAGTAACTAGTTTAGTCTTCGGTATCAAAATGAAATAGACAAGATCAAACTCTTAATCCAAGTTACAATAACAGATCTCACAGAAATTTAAAGATTGATATTCTCATATTTTTATTCAGGTACAAATGAGATTATGTTTGAAAAAATCATAATAATTGACATTATTGTTATAACAGTAGATGCTTCATGAATAAATCTTCAGCTTTATATCAATATGTTATGACTTAATGTGTGTTTTAAGTTAATGTAGACCAATTATTGAAGAACAGTTTGAGTTACGTTCTGATTTCGTTAATATGAATGAATGCGATTTTGCTAAACATTGACATCTTATTTGGTGTTTTGGAACTTCTAGGAATTTACAGAACAATAATTTCTCAGGGGACTTAATATCTCTAACCAATATTGTCAGTCTCGTCGCCTTGTAAGTTCGCAAGTTCGCGATTATCTCTCTAAAACTTGTAAGTTAACCAGTAGGTCCTCACAACAAGCATTTGCTACCTTTGTGAACAGGAACGTATCCTACAATAACTTAGCTGGTGATATTCCTACAGCCAACAACTTCTCACGATTTTCATCTGATAGGTAAGAAAGAACAACTTCAATGGTGATATCACTTTGTCAATCTAATTTGTAGAACTTACATGATGGCTGTAGAGGACAAATTCAAATTGCTTAGAGGACAGCATACAGAAGAAATATCAATACAAATATGCATAAGTCTGTCTCTTCGAGCTTACCAAATTTAACAAATATCTTGCAGTTTTCTAGGGAATCCTGGGCTTTGTGGGTATTGGCTTGGATCTTCATGCCGTTCATCTCATCCACCACAAAGAGGTATAGCAAGCCATTTTACTTTCTCAAGTGATTTGTCAATTTTATACCTAATTCTGCCACTGGGAACGCAATAGCTGTCAGTACTATTGGCACAAAGCAAATTTTATGATGTCTTCTCATTTATCCTTTTTATTTTCTTTAACCATCAAAGATGGTGTCGCTAATTGAACTTTTTTCTTTCTTAACAGCATCAATATCGAAAGCTGCCATTCTTGGCATTGCTTTAGGAGCACTTGTGATCCTCCTAATGATTTTGGTTGCAGCGTGCAGACCTCATAGTCCTCCCCCTTTCTCTGACAGCTCTATGACAAAACCTGGTAATTCCATTTCCCACTTATAAAGAAGGTTTATATAATAAGCACAGTCTATTGTAGTAATTATTATGCAAAATGCAGACTATCGTAATTTACGGCCTTTTGTCTTTTGTTTTCTTTTCCCCTGATGAGCACAAACATTGGTTGATATGTGAAACTTAATAAGTTCTTAATTCACTTTTCTTTCTAGTGCTCAAAAAATTTCTAGAAATGTCATTATATATGTATGCTGAGTGGTTACATATATATATGAATTTATATAAAATTACAATAACCTCCCTTTCCAACTAATTTTATTATTTGATTATGTTAGTGAATAATATATCGCCTAAGCTGGTAATCCTCCACATGAACATGGCCCTCCATGTATATGAAGATATTATGAGGATGACTGAGAATTTGAGCGAGAAGTACATAATTGGTTATGGCGCATCAAGCACAGTGTACAAGTGTGTACTTAAAAACTGCAAGCCTGTTGCCATCAAAAGGCTCTATTCTCACTATCCACACAGCCTGAAGGAGTTTGAGACTGAGTTGGAGACGGTTGGGAGCATTAAGCATCGGAATCTTGTCAGCCTTCAAGGTTACTCCTTGTCTCCTTATGGTAACCTTCTCTTCTATGACTACATGGAGAATGGCAGCCTTTGGGACCTTCTACATGGTAAAATTCTTTTAACCCTCTTTTTTCTTCGAGCTCTTGAATTTCAACTAAAAAATTAGCGTTATAGGGGGAAAAAGTCAAAATTATGTTTGTCTTGTCGTTCCACTAGTTAGAATGCGTTTACTTTTTGTCTTTTAACTTGTATAAAGGCTCAAGATGCATGAAGATCCTTATAGCTGCTATAAAGTTTTTGTTTCTACTATAGTACCATTGATTGGTAAATGATCAAGGTTAAGAAAAACTTGTATATGAATGCAATATTCACTTTTGACACCAGCCGAACTGAGAACAAACTTATATAGCCTCTTATCTTCATCAAATCTTACATAATGTCATTTCTATAATTTTTAGGCCCCATAAAGAAGAAAAAGCTTGATTGGCCCACCCGCCTGAGAATTGCTCTTGGATCAGCGCAAGGGCTAGCTTATCTCCATCATGACTGCAGTCCTCGGATAATCCACAGAGACGTGAAGTCATCAAACATACTTCTTGGAAAGGACCTTGAGCCTCATCTCACTGATTTTGGTATAGCAAAGATCCTTTGTGTCTCAAAAGCCCACACATCAACTTATGTTATGGGAACCATTGGCTACATTGATCCTGAGTATGCACGCACCTCCCGTCTTAGTGATAAATCTGATGTGTATAGCTATGGCATTGTCTTGCTTGAGCTGCTTACTGGGAGGAAAGCTGTGGATGATGAGTGCAATCTTCATCAGTTGGTAAATTTCTCAATCCATTCCCATTTTCGTGCATAAAAGCGCTTTTGGTTAAATTTTTTTTCCAGTAGTGTAGAATCTAGTCTAGATATTCAAAGTAACATGCACAGGGTACTACATGTGAAAAATTCCACTTTAATGTGTACCTAGAAAATGATTGGTTCTGAATACAGAAATGCTCCTGGTTTATGCCTTGAATAAACGTCGAGTTTAGCGGAGCAACGTTGTGAAAAAGGACAACTTTGATGGGGATATATCTGACAAATAGGCTGTCAGTAAGGAAAATATTGATTACATTGTCCTTGTTAGATTATTGATTCAGGTTTTAATAACCGAATCTAAAGTAGCAGTAGAGCGGTTATGTTAATATACCCATTCACTTCAAAAGGCAAAAATTGTTGACATACCCGTTCTGAAGAAAGATTGGTTAACACTTCAAAGGAATTTTAAATTGAGGCATAAATTTTAGACAACATGCCTGGAAGCATGGAAAATTCTTTATCGAATTGTTAGTTTCAAGTTTTTCATTTTTTTATCTGTTACAAGTTTGAATGTTGAAATCATATCTGAGGATAATATGGCTGAAAAATGGGAAATGGAGTTTACATAAATTTGGCCTAAATCTTATCTTATGCATGTTTCCACTAGTTGTTACATTGCTAGGTACAACTGATCCGACAAGGTCTGCGGCTGTCCTTTTGGCCACGACCGATAACAGATACATCAGCAAATGTAGCTCTTATAACTGAATGCAATATGTGAATATGACCATAAAGGGGGCCACCAACTTAACCTTATCATGTGGGTGGGTAGGCTGGCTAGATCTCAAAACATCCCCACTTGCCACTCTCAGTGTATTGACAGTGGTTTGTCTCCACGCTAGTACAAAACAATACCCATACCTTTTTTATCGTACCAAATAATGTAGGCTCACTTTGGCAAATATTTAGGAGAGAGGGATTAGGTAGAAGGATTAGTAAACCCATTTAGAGTAAAGAAGGGTTAACCTGTTAAGTAAGATTTTTTTTCCCATTGAAGAGATAGAAATAAGACCTAAAAGAACTTAGTTAGAGCTAATTAAGAAGGATATGATAATAGTTAATAACCAAAAAGAACTTAGTTAGAGGTAATTAAGAAGGATATGATAATAGTTAATAACCAAATAGAAGAACAGGATTAGTAAGCCCTCAAAATTTTGTTGTTAGGTTTTTTCTTAGGTTAGGGTAGAGGACGGATTGTTACTATTCTTTTAAAAATAGAAGGTTGTTTTCTTAGCGTGTCTGAAGAGTTGTTACTATTCTTTTATAAATAGAAGGTTGTTTTCTTAGCGTGTCTGAAGAGGTGGATTAGTAAACCCTCATAATCTCATTTTGAGGGGTAAACTCTTTTGACCCATATGATTAACCTTGTAAATTTTGTACAAATTAAGACGGACTAACTCACTTTATTTCCTGCGTAAATTTTGTGATTTTAATGTGTAAAATTTTTGGATGGCAGATATTGTCAAAGGCAGCAAATGACACGGTGATGGATAGTGTTGAACCTGACATTTCATCAACTTGTCGAGACCTTGGAGCAGTCAAGAAAATGTTCCAGCTAGCTCTCCTTTGCACCAAGAAGCAGCCCTCGGATAGGCCCACGATGCATGAGGTAGTTCGAGTTCTTGAGTCCCTTGTGGAACCTACCCCTCAGCCTGTGGCTCCTCAGAGCTCAGCCACGAGCTATGTCGATGAATACATGAACTTGAGGAGCAGTGATGCCCTAACCTGTTCTGGTGCTTCTTTGAGCTCATCTTCTTCGGACACCCAACTCTTTCTTAAGTTTAATGAGGTGATCTCTCAGAACACAGAATGAGACTGATAACCAGGACAGCTTTTTTTTTGTTGGCCTCTTTTTGGGAGGGGATGTTGTTGACTTGTTTCTATGTTGTAAGATAAAGATGGTAGGATGTATCATTATACTTGAAGTTACGGTAATAGTAAAGTTAGTAGGTTTTGTTCTTAATCTTTGAGGTAGTATTTCTTGCATTATCTGTATTGATCATTGATTTACTATAGATCGTTGAGTTCAGTGGCCTGGAAGGGCAGTGGCCTTTGATTGATTGTATTTCAAATGGAGAATTGCAGAAAGTGTTTCGGTTGAACTATTTAGTCACCAAGCTACTGAGACTATGAAAAATGCACGGTGAAGTTCATATTTAGATAAGCCGTTTTGTAGCGAACTTCAAAATTTCGTCACCTTGGTTGCTTAGATTGAACGTGGACGAACGAGATACGAAAGTCATGATGGAGGTAGACTTGTTACAGAATTATGTATATAAATTTGAGTAACATCGTTAAACGAAGCTAAGCAAAAAAAAAAAAAAAAAGGTATTTTGTTTTAGGACGAGAAATTAACACTGATATTCAGAAATCACAGAGGTCCTCAGTGTGGTATCTTTCCCACAAGTGGGCCTACAGAGTCTAGAACCGGCTTAATTCCAGGCACAAAATAAACCTGCTCAAAAGAGATGACATGATTTACTTTGAGAGACAATTGTGGGTGACTGTATTGAAATTTAGGCTTGACCTTCGGGCCCATGACCCGTGTTAATCTTTTAAGGCTAATCCCATCTTATTGGAGCTTGATTAAAACAAAACCAATTCAAGTATTCAACAGCTCTCTCTTAACCTTGCCTTTTCAAAACCGGTAAGATGAATATTGACAATAATAATAATTAAGTATCGATGAGCGTGACCAACATACTTTGCAACTATTAAACAAAAATAGTGATACGTATACACGTAGTGCAGGCTGCACCCTGATTACTGTTACCACATGATTCTTCTACGTGCTACATACGACTCGTGTATAAACATCAAAAAGCTACATCCATATACGTGACATTTATTTACTGATTATAGTTTGATAATGAAATAGATGCATAACACATCAATGCTGACACAACTAATGCCATGCTGGAAGCCTGGAAATGCTTACGTACGTGCCAGGCATATTCTGCCGTATCCTCCCAGCTTGATTTTGCTAAAAGAATTCAATGGCTTGATTTTCATAAATAATCTTCAAAAACAAAACTGAGAAAACAAATAGATTAATATTCAAGTGTTGTTAATTTGCCCTATAAAATTTAAGCATTGACCTCGCTGAAGGAGAAAAGAAGCTATTTGAAGGAATCTTATAGGTTTAAGTAGTCCATTCCAAAAGATTAAAAAATATGAATAATTACTTCATGAATTATTTTTATGAACAATGATAACATCATCTCTCATATGGTCTATTATAAGGGAAATGATCAGTCAATGACACGTAAGCTTGCAACACAGCAGCTGAAAGTGAAACATAATCACACTTAAAAAAAGGTAGTGTACAAGAGAATAATACTTTTTTTATTTAATGTTTTACGCTGAGAATCAAAAGGAATCACACTTAAAAAAAGATAGCGTATAAGAGAATCATAACTTTTTTAATGTTTTACGCCGAGAATCAAAAGGAATCTCTGGTTAGTACACACTTCAGGACGGCCTCTGAAAATAGAAAAGTAGTTGTTTCCCTATCTTTGAGCAAATTACACAAAACAATATTACTGCAGGTACAATAACAATAAATGACCAGAAATGAAAGGAAAATTGCTTTAAAACATCACACTTCCCCATTAACACCTAATTGGAGAAGATCCGCATCGCACTGAGAACACGTAAGAAAAACATATGGTGGAAAATTGTATTTGTATGAAACTTCGATAAGATGCAGACAAGGCTTTTGCAGTTATTGTTCAATTAATATGTGTACCTGCTATATACCCATAATTTGATAGCTCATATACTAGTTGGCCTTACAGATGTGGCATAAAATTTTCTAACGCTAAAACATGAATATATTTATATTGTTCCCAGAGGGGGCCAAAGAATATCCTCTTATATTCTTTTAAGATAATATAATATGATTAAAGGCAAGCAACCCGTTGCGTGAGCAACTAAAGCATTTGATAGCTACCTCCAACCAAAAAAAAAAAAAAAAAAAAAAGTAGCTTGGTTTAGTAAAAGAAAATCTGTAAGGTTGTATACACATACATACCGAAGATGCTAGCGCATGTCAAAGAAGAGAATCATGTACATGAAATCTTTTTTGCAAGCATAGGTCATCAGGGTTCCAAGTTGTACGGGTGTCTTGGAACAGATTGCTACTTTCCTAAACCACAACTAAGCTTTTCTAAATCAAGGAGACAGGGAACTTTTGTGTTGTTTGACAAAGACGTGTACAGATCCTAATATTTTAGGGAAGCTTATATCGAAGACCAAGTAAAAGATGCTTTCGTAATATAGTCATAAATAAATTTAGACTTAACACAAATAAAATAATGAAGAAGTCATTGAGATGATTTCG
>JBAKGM010000139.1:13794221-13805105 GCA_037177215.1 Asparagus racemosus
ACTTTGCTTAAATTTTATAAAACACTATTCACCCCCCCTCTAGTGTTTAGTGTTATCAGATCAGCGATCCTACACTTTCTTCCGTCAAATTTTTTGTGATCTGGAAGTGAGAGAGATACGAAAAGACGCTATAAATTGATACATAAGAAATATGAGTTTTAATTGGAGTGGAATTGGATTTGGGTAATGGGCCTGTTGGGCAACAGTAAGACTTGGGTTTAATGGACTTGGGCCACAGGAGCACCCACAAATTTTCTATGGGGTACCTCTAGAATTGTATAATAATTCCTTTAAAAATTTGAAACTTGTGAGTGCGGGGGAACATTCCCCAGTGCTCCCCGCGTGGATCCGTCCCTGCCCATGAGGCATTGAAAGGGGCATCTTACCATGGCTGTATAACATGTACAAGCAACATGAGAGTATGCCAAATCTCAGAATAAAGTGATGGGAAAGACTGGACAATTACACTGGTATCTGAGAATTTGAAGTTAAAACCTAGCAGTGCACAGGTTCATTATTTGCCACCAGTTTTGCCAATCAAAAAATTTATCATACGCTAATCTGACAGTTAAGTGTTTTTGATGTTTTTTCTCTGTAAATAATGTGTTACAGCAAGTTACTGCCTTCTGTTTGCCTTTCGTGAATTCTGATGCTACAGATGGCAAGATAAAGAATTGCAAGCAAGAAAATGAAAACAAGGATTCAGTATCTTATATACGCTGAGAAAATTTAAACACCAATAACTCGATGTTTCTTACAATTTTAAGGTTTTGCATGGACATAAAAGTTTCAAGGAAAAACATTGACTCTTTTTAATTCGTGTAAAAACATAAAGCCTTCAGTAGCATTCAACCACCGAGGTCAATGACACTCACTGCAAAACTCAATGACACTCACTGCAAAACTTAATAATAAAAGGAAGTAGTTCTTCCTAATGGTAGCATGTTTCATGCAGTGTTCCTATATTTGAATGAAATATTTAATGTTTTCCTGTTCTTCAGCGTATAGTTTATTCTATAGGAGAGGTCCTCATCAGGCAAACCACAATTTAAGTTTTGGCTATGGTAATTCAACTGCAACCCCACTCCTACCCCCTCCCTCCATCCACCTCACCCTCCCCCCAGGGCCGCAGGGGGTTGGGGGGACTCCCTTTGCACGTGAATACCTACTTTATAAGCAGCCTGTTACTAATCATATATCCAGTTAGCATAATTTATCAGTCCAACTTTATTAGACAGAATCTCATCATATGGATTCACACACACAAGTTTTTCTAATATAAAGATCCTTCTCAGATTTTCTAAGGAGACCCTTCTCAGTCATTATAATTACAGAAATGAAGTGAGATGAAAAGTATGGCATCGAATCCTAAGCAAGAGAATATATTGTGTGGGAAAAGTAACTCTGAGAGACTGTTAAAACAGTGTGAAAGTCTGAAACTGGTTAGCATCTAAATTTAGACAACAGAGGTATAATTGTCATATATCAGTTTGCTTCAAGGTTCTCACTCATAAAAGAAACAAGAAAACAAAAAAATGTGGACTTGCTTATGCTTCATTTTAATACCTGACAACAGCATAGCCCAATATACCAATGGACAACGTTCCAAGCACAATTCCACTCCAAAACAAAATCCGACTGTCAACAGCAAGATCCACTTCTATTTCATCCTTTGTCTTATCAGACCTATGAAAAGAAATACAAGATCAGTTGCAATTCTGAAAATGAGCCATGTTTGACAAAAATCAGATGATAGAGTACACTGAATTAGTATGGAAAGTATCAAAGAACTTAATCAACATTAGTATTTTAAGGAATAGTGCAAATGAACATGGTGAATAAGATTAATCAGAATGATTGTCACTTGTGCCAGAGAACAAATGGAGAAAACAACTTCCCATATACATCTTACAAAAAACATGGAAGATCCGGACATGATCTGATCTCAAGAGATCCTTCAAATATTCTGCAAATGCCAACTGCAGTGAGCTCCTTTCCAACTGGAAGAATCTTTTCTTCATCCAATAGTGCAACCTTGCAAAACCAAATTGTTGTAGTAAGAACTGTAAAAGATGGCAAATTTTTTTCTAGGAGACAATTCTGAAAATGAAAAATTAGGTAGAGGCAAAAACTTACAGGGTACCCATTACCAAAGATGACCTGGAAAAATGTATACGCTGTAGGTTGGACTGGGTGTAGCTGATGATAAACAGTAGTGAGAGGGAGTGGATGAGCAGAACCCTCCAAAGAAACATTAATGAAACCTGAGCTAGGCCTCTGAGTAGCTTCCACAAGAACAAAGGGAACCTAGAAAGCCACACGAGAAATAATTAAGCCATCAAATTTGTCATGTTTAGCCATAGTTTATTAACAGAACTAGTGAATCTCGAAATTTGTAGTCTTGCAGTTGGATGAATATCTCACCGATCTCAATGAAATTGATTTCTGTTCCTTCCATGATTTTGCCAAAATTGCATGTAGATCAAACCTCCATCCCAAAATGCCTCTCCACTCATTGTAGAGGCACTTCACAAACATAAATCACAAAGTATAGATCAATATTTAGCACAATAAGCATGACCTTTGATCTTTGCAAATAAAAAATAATTGAAAAAGTACCCATCACTATGAGGGAAAAAGTTGGAATTCTCTCATTATTATATGAAGGTTAGGATATCTCCAAACCCTGAGAAGACATCTTCATCAACTATGCCTATATTTAAGTCATCTTTGTAGTGGAATCACAATACTTGAATCCACCATATCTCTTTCTCCTTGAAACTATAATTTTTGTAACATCCATAGGCAAAGAAAGACGAACAAAAATCACATCAACTCCTAAATGACAAGCATAACACATCAAGCAAACAGTGGCGAGAAAAACTTTCTTGGGGAGCAGACAACAAATTACTTTTTACCTAAATATAAAAAATATAATATAGTGAAACTATAACACGTGATGGAAATGCAACTTAGTGCACTTTATCAGCTACATGCATCATTTTTGGTCTGTAATGTGATAGATAAAAAAGGTGAGTATTTTCACTAATGACTCACTTTTGCTAATGAAGTCAAAGGATGACCATTTGATAGTTAAAGTTCTCCACAAAATACGGTATTGCAATTGCATTCTAACATATTTGTTATATAACATACACTTCAAATCGAATTTATAAAACAAACACTTGATACAAACCAAATAATTGATAAAATTTATCTGCATTCTTGATGAATTTAACTTTCTGAAGTGTGTTCTAAGAGAAAACATGTGAATAATGAATCTTTTAACCAAACAATATCAACTATTTAATCAAAACAATAAAAAAACTAAAAATCACCTAAACTGCAAGAACTCAGAGTTTGAGGAGAGCAGGAATTCAACAAGAATAAGATCTTGACAAGAAGCTTGGACAGAAAACTTCTGTAAGAGGTTTGGTCGAGAATAATAACTCATTGCTTGATGAACTTCAATGAGATGCTTCTAGGAGCAACTTCAAGCGCCTCTCCATCCAGAGAATTGGGGCACCACCTCACAGAAAAGGAAACTTGAGAGGGAGAGAGGTTTGGAGACAGAAAATTTGAAATAGGAGAATCAGATTTTAAGGCATGGAAGTTTTGAAAAAAAAATGTCTCTCAAGTCTTGATCGGGAGACTTATAGGACACAAAGAATAGATTTTATGAGTTTCTGGTTGATAACGAGCTAAATTTACATACTTAAATATGCTAAATTCAAATGGGTAGCTAACTGGTAGGCATTATAAGCAAAAGTCGGGGTGCAAATATCTTAAAACTTATAAGGACTTAAGAAAACTAAAATTTCAACTTGATATAAGGATTTAAAAAACTAAAATTTCAACTAAAATTTCTTTTGTTAGGGGTGCAACTGCACCACTAACCTTCTACTTACATCCAACCCCGCAAGCAAATGGTGAACACCCTGCATCTCTTTTACCTTGTCATTCAAGACACTTATAAATTATAAAATGCTGGGCAGCCAGGTACCAAACACAGTAGACAATATAATAATAGAACAAGCAGGATGAGCTTTGTTACAGGTTTTTTCAGTAATAGCCACCGCAGTTTTTCCAACCAAAACATTTAAATCAGTTAACATACATAAAGGAAGAGTTCATATAATGAATGGTGAAAAAAAAGAACCATCTTTGCAGCTTTTCAGAACATATCATCATTATTCAAGGAAATATTTCCTTCTTTTTGTGTTCTTGCATTTCAGAGTTTGTGTGTGTGTGTGTGTGTGTGTGTGTACTCAAATTGTGGAGAATTTGTGTACTTCCCCGTCTTTTATGCATTTCCCTGTATAATCTTGTTTTTTTCAAATAGTTTGGCATTAAGTAGCAATTAACAGGCATCACTAATGGTAACAAAATGACATAAATGCCCTTATCCCAGATATGTTTATTAGGTTTACTCAAAGATTAACCTCCTTTTTGAAAAAAAACGTAAATGTAATGACAAGCCTTGTTCAAAGTAACTGATGAATACCCTCTTTGTTCCTTCTGCTTTTGACCACTCTTACTTAAAGAGCGTGCAAGCAATAAACCAAATTATCCTCCTCCACAATTAAAGCTTCTAATTTCATCTAAAGCATCCCCACGTCAAGCTCAATTTTCTTCCTAGACAACTCATTCATTTTCTTTCAGGAAAATTGCACTTAAGCCCTTAGTATGCTCCATAAAGTAAATTCTCTCTACCTGTTCTACATTTCTCTTAGGCCCTTGATCAATGATTCACTTCTTTAAACCCTTCTATACTTTGATATGTTCTGTACTTGCCTGAACATATTTTAAGTACTGGAAATACCAAAATACAGATATATTTAGTTAAATAATAAATACAAAAATATATCAAAGTAATTAGGTTTCTTTGGAGTCTTTGGAATGCAACCATAAATGTACATGACCAAGAAATGACCGAATACTCCTAACAATGTAAATTATGTAACATACAACATCATTATTGGAGAAGTATTTTGGAGATTGTAAAAGATACACTTGATTAGCTTCTTAATAATCCTTAAAGGTGGAAAAAACGCGCTACTGTGATCTATATTTTCTACCATTTCATTATAACCTTAGAGCCTAGATTGTTTTGTTTATCACATTTGACCGTATAAAACTTTGGGAACCTTATAAAAAGTGCATACCATACGCCAAAACTCTATTGTCCCCCCAAAAAAAAAAAAAAAAACCCACCCCAAAAACACACAAAAAAAACAGCAACAACAACAAAGAAAATATCAGAACAAAGAAAAAGAAGTGCTGGCATTCAGATAGTGACCCGGAACTTGAGTGATCTTACTGCTAAGCGTAATTCAAGGAAAGATCAGGCACTTGACTACGATGACTTTTGATAAAGGACATAGACGAATGAATCTGAACACAAGTCACCATAGTTTTAACAATCAATTTGGACTTTCACTTATCCACATGGCACATGAACAAATCAAACCATAACCATGGTCACCAACAGGTATGAGTATTCAAAATTCATTTGAAAATTTTCATCAACGAAAAAGGTACTAGGTGGCACATTAGGAGTGTGAAACGGAATTGTATTCAAACTACTTTTTCTTTTTTCAGTTTAATTTTGCTTGTAATCTTGTAAAAGTTAGAGCAATGTTAACATAATTTGATTAATTTCTCATTTGATAAAAGTAATGTTAACATAATTTGATTAATTTCGCATTTGATAAAAGTATCCTTTTTTCCTGTATTGTTGATTGTCTCTCAACTCTAATCATGCTAACAACTGACATCCACATACAGAGCTCTCAGCCCTAAGCCAGCTCAAAAGGGAGGAGTACATCGCGAGCACTTCAGAAGAGTTTAGCCATTATAGAGTTCTCATTTCAAAGGAACCAAACCCACAGCTAATAACCCTAATCCAAATGACAACAGTTTCCTTCGAGATTAAACTCAAGCAGGAATTCAAATTTCTCCAGTGTTATCCTCAGACCTGATTTCTGATAAACATAGCAAAACCCTTACAGAACCCCAATACTACTACTCTCGCCAAGGCGAAAGTTCTAGCTGCTTCCCATTTCAAAAGAGGTGCTAATATGACATTCCTTTCTCTAGCCAAACCCTAGCAATTAAATTACCCCCAATTCCAACAGCAAAGACTTTGGACAATTATAATTCCTTACTAATCCAAACGTGATACCTAGAAAACCAACGCAATAAATTTAAACCTAGAAATCAAACAATTCTTCGAAGAAAATGCGAATAAATGTCAATTACACAACAAAAAACCCTTACCGTCTGAATCTGCTTCACAACAACTGCCCTATCCCCTGAACCCTGCGAGATGAGGGCCCCGCCGTGGCTCTTACCACCGATCCAGCTCGCGTCGAAAGAAGGCTTAGGCTGCACGCGGCCGCGGACGACGACGAGTCTCCCATCGCCGTCTCGATCTCCGTCACCGTCGCTAGGGTTTATGAGCCACCGGAGGTCGGAGATTTGTGCGATCGGAGCGTCTTTGATGCGGCGGAGGGCGGCGGAGGTGGTAACGTATTTGATCCAGGATCCGGCAGCGCATAGGGCGAGGACGATTCCGGCTACGGCTCCGTCGCCGACCGTTGACAGTTGCGCGATGAAGGCGGCGGTGGCGTGGTCGCGGGAGGACATTGGACTTGGGCTTTGGCCCTCTGGGGGGTTACTAATGATGTTGAGTCATTTCCTGTTTTATTGTTACGAGGAGCTTATTTATTTAACGGGTCAGGTATAACAGTGCACAAACAGCACCCGACCCGTTACGACCCAACCTCGCACCATTCTGCATATGGAACATAGAAGGGACAATTCATACTCGTTCCTTAAGTCAATACTAATTGCCAAACAGTATCTCAAATCTCAGTGTATGCCAAACAGTCCCTTAAATCTTCATTCTTATTGCTAGATTTCCCCTCTGATAGAGATTCTGTTAAGTTTTCTAATTGCAATTGGGTTAAGCCTTAATCCAACATGTGAAATACTCAAGTGCCCCTGAGTACACGTTATCCCCCTCCCAAGAAATTGAAACACTATTGGAACAGCTCTGATTAGGGTTGGGGAAGCTCTAGCTGTTGAGGAAGAAGAGTTTGATGGGTTTAGATTGCGGGTTGTAGATATAAACCCATTATAAATCGCGTTGGTGAGATTTTAAATGTTGGTGTTAATATGAGTGAGCCAAAGCAGGAATATCATTCATTTCCGTTTGAGTTAACTAATTTTCACCCGCATTAATAAAGTCACCTAACAAAGAGACGGATTTGCAATGAAAATCAAGATTTGAGAGACTTTGAGGCAAATACTGAGATTTGAGAGATTTTTTATTAACAAATGGCATATTGAGATTCAGTACTTGGTCTTTCGCTAAGATAATTTGCAATTTCTACTATAACCGAAAAAGAGAAGCTAATAGTTGAATTGTGAAGATGCACGTCAGAAACTTTGAGCTACTTGTAAATTTATACGGATCCAAGTTTGTTACCTTATACATGCTTTATTTCACACGGTAAAATTAGATTAAGTAATACTAGCAAACAGTAAGGTTAAATTTGATATGTGGAAATTTTATTGAGGATATTCTACTGCCTCTTTGTTTATAGAATTGATGCAACTAAATGGATACAACATTTCCTTAGTCCTTACACATACGATATTTCCTTACACATACAATATATATGTATATGCATATATGTATAAATACATGCATATATATAAATATGTACACACACATATATTTATACATGATTTCATCTTGACGGCTTGGTGAGTCGGTACACCCTCCGCAAGATGATAGGTATTACAGTAGCGTATGTGTCCAACTGCAATTACTTGACAGTTACTTCTTTCGGATGCTGAGACAATTCGGCATTCGGGTAATCCTGTAAATCGACTTTGGGATTCGACTCCCTCACCCTCAGAAGGTTTACACGCTTTGCCCTTTTTGCTCTTGCCTGTGCTTTTGCAATGTGCACACACATTACTGGGTCCTCAAGTTTGACATTTGGGGCGCGAAACAGCTCGGGCGAACTAGCAGGAGCTCACATGGTAAGGCGTGCAGGGGAACCCTGGGGGTGCAAGAGTCAGGGTATGAATCAACAAGGGGCGCACAAGGAGGGATGCGTGTGGATAGAGGTGCGCAAACTGGGGCGCACAATCCTTTGCTTGCCCTTGGCGGATTTGGACACCACTCTACTTTGTTTTCACACGCGGACAGAGTTTCTGTCTTAGGGAATCGACTCTTCATAAGTCATTTGATTGAACTCAATCACCATAGTCTCGGCACTTCAACCAATGAAGTTAGCGTCGCATTCCGCCACGAGCAACTTGTAATTGGAATAGCTACTCCCACTGTGGTCGCCATTTGTTGTCGTTGAGGATGAGTTGGGCTTGAGAACCATCTTTATTGACGTCTTGTAAGGGTTCGAGGGAGGTGTGTCGGTAAGGTCTAAATCTTAACCTCATTGACCAGATAGACATTAACTGGGTTGCTGAGGGCGTGTTGGGACTTTTGAGAGGTGAATGATCGATTGAGCAACCTTGAAATGTAACATTATTGGTCCTCAGGTGATTAGATCACGTGATGAATGAGAATAAGAGTCGATGAACTCTTGAACGAACTTGATACGAACTCAAGCCATGGAGTGCACCAAGGGTCGTAGCATGGGGTGCGTTTAAGTTGAGAGGAGAGAGAAATTTGCCTCTTGAGGAAATGAGAAAAGTTGTGCCTTAACTTGGTGTTAAAAAGAGGTGAGGGGGTCCTTTATTTGTTGGCAAATATCGCGCCCCTTGATGTATGATTTTCCCCACGTGCCCTTGATACATGTTTTGTTCACGCGCCCCTTCGTGAATGATTTTGTTCGCGCGCCTCGTGATGTTAAGTAGTTTTGGTAATATTTCGGAGTTGGTTATTCTCGTGTGACTTGTTCCTTTTCAACGTTTACTCAGATTCCATCTCGAGCACGCCTCCTACACTTCAACAAGTGTGAAGTTTGGGGTATCAAAGTTTTGAAAAACTATATTGCAATTTCAAAATAAAAAGGTATAATAGGGTTACAAAATGCCGGGGAAAAAAAAACGTAGGATATTGAAATAAAAAATGGTGTCCACTACCGGGCAACAATGCATAATAACCTTGTAAAATAAGAAGCAACTATCTTAGCTGTTCTCTTGCTTGGTCACAAAGCCTATATCATCATAGAACTGTTTGGATAATAATAATTTAAAATTTAAGACAATCAAGATCTAAGAAATGAAACAGTAGGCCAAACGCTAAAACATAAAGTTATGTATTAGTGTTTTTTAACCTCATCACCATAATCTCAAAAGCATTTGGCCATGCTCAAGTGGTGACATAGTTTAAGCACCAGCATTGAAATATAGATCTGCATTTATTAATTGGGACGAAAAACAATAATATCCAAGATAGAAATAAGAAGAGAGAGAATGTTTTATGTCAATTTCAAAAGTAATCCAATTTTGATTTGCTCACGGTAAAATATTAGGCAAAATACCTAGCATTAAGTCATATTACTTAAGTTTAAACTGAGTGGCTGCAATATGGAATTGAGCTCATCCGAACTGCAAAATTTATTAGAACAAGTAATGATTAGAAATGAATGACTTTTAGTTGATTAAAATGGGCAAAGAATTTGTAGCCAGTGAAAGTTGTGTTCGCATGATCCCAAATGCCATTTAGTTCAAAACCTGAAGACAATACGCATAAAACATGGCTATCAGTCTAAAACTAAAACAAAAGAAAAGAAAATGTGAAGGTAATTATGCATTGCTAAAAGTAAAACTCTAGTAAGGAAGGGGAACCTCATCTAAGCTTTCGACGGAGATGAGTACAAATCAAACCTGATCAAGGAGACAAAATGATCCCCTCAAGTACCAAATAGATTGGAGAGAATTGTACTGCAACGGCTTAATCTTTCGATGAAGTAGCCATTGGCGGAGGTAGTAAAAAGCATCATATTTCAAGAACGCTCAGCGGAAACAATTAATTTACCATTTCTAAAAAAATAAATTAAATTTTTGAGATGGCAATTTATAATAATATACCATTTCTTTAAAAAATAGTGAATTTGGTTAAAAAAGAGTACCTTATATATTGGCATTTAGAGAATTATTGAGTTGTGGAAGAGAAGCATCAGATGAAGACCTAATCAAATACATAGAATCTCCTCTAATTTTATACTCATTTACTTAATTATGGTTAATTTGGTGGGATTATAAAATAAAAAATTTATTATGCATAATTTAACGAATATTAATTCAAATAAAACTTAAAATAATGTTATGTATTCTTTCGCATATATTATGGTTAATTTTGATTACAAAATCTAAAATTTATTGTGCATGATTTAAGGAATGATATTAAATCAAATAAATTTTAAAAACAGGCATAGTATCCTTTTGCATATACATTTACTTTACTGTTAGTTTTGATTACAAAATCTAAAATTTATTGCGCATGATTTAATAAACGGTATTAAATCAATTAAAATTTAAAAATATGTCATGTAATCTTTTTCATGTTCATTTACTTAATTATGCTTAGTTTTTATTATAAAATCTTAAATTAGTAAAAAAATTTTAAAATGACATGTTTTATTATTTCTTGTGTTTAAATTAAGCGATCAGGTAGACGAGGAGGGCACATGTCAAAATTTTAAAAGATCACGCATCATGATAAGGACAATTTAAAATAAAAACGTTACAGAAATTGATATAATAAGAATATCACAATACCAAAAAAAAAAAAAGAATAAAAATATAGGAATAAACATTACAATATACTAGTCTTTTAGCCCGTGCTAAGCACGGTCTAATCGCAATTCTTTTATAATTCGTTGTAAATTAATCAATCACACC
>JBAKGM010000139.1:13811030-13822789 GCA_037177215.1 Asparagus racemosus
ATGTGAGACCCACACTCCTAGAAAGAAAATATGTGATGTGGGTCCCAAAGTTAGAGAAACCCATTTCACACAAAAAAAGTTGTGAAATTAGCTTGAAATCAGGAAATGGGTGCCACAAACCATTTCCTCCCACCTTTTCTTTTTCTCTTACATTTTAAGAAACCAACCAAACAGTTAAGGTAAACACAAACATGGAACGCCTATAAATTTGTATTTCTCCTATTAATCCTGCAAGCGTGTGTGAACCACGTGGGTGGGGGCCACGTGAGTTCTGCACGAGCGCGACACACCGAAGCTAGTTTCGGCTTCGTTCCTGTGCGAGGCACAGTGAAAACAAAAAAAAGGAAATTTATATTTCCCTTTTTCCTATAAATAGGTCTTAAATCTAGGGTTTTGTAGAGAGAGTTTGTGGGAGAAAAAGACTAGGGTTTTGGCGACGGCTAAAAAGAGAGAGAGATCTAGGGTTTTTTCTAAGAGAAGAAAAGAGAGCTTGGAGAGATCTTACAAGAGAGAGGTCAATTTCTTTTGGGTAATAGATCAAAACTTTATCTTTAAGACGAGCTTGTGGATTATACAAGTCGTCGGTGTTATTCTTTATAGTTGAATCTCCCCTCACCCCTCCCGTGGACATAGGCAAGTTTGCCAAACCACGTAAATCTCGTGTCTTTACTTTTACTGTGTGTTGGCTATTGTTTGTAGATTCCCTTGATTCAGTCCTAGTACTGTTGAGAAGAAGAGTAGATATCTCACTTTGTTGAGACATTTGCTTTCTATTCTTGTTTCCTTCGCGAAACGGGAATATAATCAGGCCACTTCTCTCAGTCGATAACGCTTCCGCGGCGTGTGGGCGCGACTCTGCGCCCAACAGTGTGTATGGTTTTACTTAGTCTTATATATACGGCTACCTAATCCATAAGGATTTGCGCAAGCTTTTGCTAAACAGTACATATAGTCTCCTTGTGACAAGGACGGAGATAGGGATTCGTGAGAGGGCTTTCGAATGTGATGCCCTCAATATCAACTTGGATCCAAACGAAAAGTACAAGGTTCTCGATATTGTAAATATTAGTGGGAATAAAGAAGGATTGAGTAAATTTTTAAGTCTTCGATAACTTTCCAGCATCATGCTCGGATGTTTTTGAGAACTAATTGAACCTCAAACATCGTTATAAGACCTTGATGAAGTTCTCCAGAGAAAGAAATTATCAACAACTTGGCGGCGTATGATCATAACTCACGATTGGAGGAGATCCGACAACAGGGATACTCAAACAGATCACGAGAGCTCAATAGAGGTCATCGGTTGTGTTCGTAGTCAGATTCGAAGGATCATGGCAGGTGGCATTGTTGAAGCGCTAGATGTTTAAGAGGAAGTTTCGACGATCCTCAAGGCATACTAAGGTTAAGGACGAGGGCTTCAAAGCTAATTACTGTAAGAACAACGAGGTAAACAGTAGCCGTGAAAAGTAGCCACGGATTTTTTTTCGGATTTTTAAGGTTGAGGTTGAAATTGAGATTTGGTCTAAGGCATCAGAGCTAAAGTGAGATTATGATAACAGGTTTCACACCTAGGTCTCTGCTACATTTCGTCTTCGTCAATTAAGATTTGAGTTGGTTTGAACTGCTGAAAATAAATTTAGACCACTGGATTGCTATCTGACGGTTGAGTTCACACTGGACTGTAGGAACTATGTAAGCTTGTCCTTTTAAAAAATCGGGATAAATATAATTCACACGTAATTCACAAAAAAAGGGATATATTTATTACCACAAGTTTATAAAATAATTACCATTAATCTTTGTCTTTATGCAGTTGAAATTCGTAGGTAATATTTATGTTAAAAATTAGCAACACCGCATTTCAAAGTATTTGAAATATAGACATAAAGGTACAAATTTGCGGGACTTGTCTAATATGGGAATTGCATGTTTAAAGCTTAAGATTTCAACTGATGAAGTTACGTCAAAATCAATCAGCGGAAGCCTGCGGCTGTGCAAGCACAAACAAGCAAGAAATAATATTACTTGTAATAAAATTCTAGTCTCATCTTCCAATTACCACGGAAACCTGCAACAATTTTCATTTCACAAAAGACCACAACAAAGATCCAGCAACAATCAATAAGACTTTAACTTGATTAAGTACCGTCTTCGTGAAAGAGTGGCGATGAAAAATTCCTACTCCGACCATTTTGAAAAATACAGAAAGATAAAATGGAGACTCATACTTCCGTAGAGTTGCATACGAGATTTAACGATGTGAAGACAATTTGCTGCCATACATTAGATAGGCTCAAACTCGGATAATATTCCAAGCAGACAAGTCATCAGTCACTCCCTGATTTAAGCAAAAATTTGCAGTCATCAGTGACTGCAAATATTCCCCAAGTATCAAATACTGGTTTCTGGGAGTATATCAGAATATCTAAAGTATGATATCTAGTGGACTCAGGACTGTACAAAAAAGTGTTACTGTTTGTTCAGCGATAATTGCTCCTCGACTCTAATTTCTCTTTTGCAGTTTTCCATTAGCTCACTTGTGCCTGAAGATCTGACCCCTGCCATATCGAAAATTGAAATATTATTTTTGAAGAAAATGTAAGAATCTAATAAAGACATCTAGGTACAGTGAAAATTTATTTCAATGGAAAATGACATCAACAGCACGGACTAAAGCCAGACACATAGAAGTTGCCATTCTAGACTTAGCACTAGACGGAGTTATCTAAGTTTATAGTCGAGTTTATACATTGTTGGCCTAAATCCATGATCTTAATTTTTAAAATGAGTATTTTATGGGTAAATTACATGAAAATACCCTAAGGTTTCCCAAAGTTGCACGAAAACACTTAACTTTCATACCCCTACAAATAAGTACCCTAAGCTTCTCAAAAGTTTCTATGTTAGAAATTGGGTGACGGCGTTAATTACCCCAACAAATGACATTAATGCCCGCCTTCCCCCTAATAAATTCACCCACCCGATGCAATAAAACCCCTCAACAGTTAAAAATTTTCCTTTCTTACAATTTCACCAACTTCACCCAAAATCACCGCGGCCTAGAGTAAATTTGGAGATTCATTTGGAAATTTGAAGCCGCATCATCAATCTGGAAACTCATAGGAGTTGGTTTTCTGCAATGTTGTGTGGCTCGGTCAGGGGCTGCTCGAATTTAGGTAAATTTCCAATGTGAATAAGAGAATTTGGTGCAACTAAAAAATAGGAGCATTTGCAAAATTGGAGTTAATATGTGATTCTCATGTGAATAAGAGAATTTGGTGCTTGTATTTGAAAAGATCGGTTGTTATTTTGATTTTGGTGTTGAAAAATAAGTTTTTTTGTGCATATGCTTGTTTTTTTTAGAATGATTGAATACTCTAAATGAGGTTGTGGTGTTTGGTGATGTTGCTTGTTGCTAAAACGAATCTAAATTTTGGTGTTTGGTGAAGTCTGAAATGATTTTTTTTGGCATATGCTTGTTTTTTTAGAATGATTGAATACTCTAAATGAGGTTGTGGTGTTTGGTGATGCTGCTTGTTGCTAAAATGAATCTAAATTTTGGTGTTTGGTGAAGTTTTTTTCTGAATTCTTTACACATATAATGCTTGGAGACCGAGGTTTTTGATTTGTTTACAAATTTGGTTGAATACAGGGCCATAGCTGAGAGCATAAAGGATTTGAGCTTGACTTCATGTATGGCTACAATGAGATTAGAAAGAAACAATGAGAGAAATGGATTTGGGCTCAAGTTACCCAAAACATAGGTTGACACAGGAAGATGGTAGAAGATGTGAATTTGATGAGCTTTAGGGATAGAAAATACCACCATAGCAACATGTGGCAACCAAAAGAGAATATTCCCAGTATATTCCAACAGTCATATAACAGAGGGTATCAACGTAATACTTTTGAGAAGCTTAGGGTATTTATTTGTACAGGCATGCAAGCTTGGGTATTTTCGTGCAACTTTGGGAAACCTTAGGGTATATTCTTCTAATTTACCCTTAATTCATTTGGTGTCAGAATTTTGAGTGTTCCTGGGTTCGAATCTCATAATTCAGGATTTGACAATTCACCCGATTTGTAGAAAAATTTCAAGCAGATTATCTTTCTGGTAGAGGCATTTTTACATGGTTAAAGGAAGGAGAGTTAAATGTTAAGATTGCATATACATTGTTGGCATGCAAGTCCTGACCTTTGGGCAGAGTGATTGACTGACATGGTACAGAAGTTCAAGGGATACTGTATTGCAATATGAAATATCTCTTTACCCTATTTCCGGCCCTGAATGTCTTTTTCACATGGCCTTTTCTTATTAAATTCTTCTCATTAGTTTTACTCATAGTATTTGTTTCATAAAAATTTTATCATTCTTGCTCATTTTATAAAAGATTACAACCTTCTAAAATATATCACATCAGGATAAATCATGTGGCAATAAACATAGTACTTATGCGAAAACCAAAAGATCTCAGATCTACTAGTTGCAACTTCATATCAAATTTTAAGAGTTGTGAACTATATAATTGACGACTATCGCCAGCCTAGAATTTTTCACGCATATAGTTTTAGGAATGAAGAGAACTATATAGATGCAGAACAAATTCCTTTAAAAAAAGATGCAGAACAAATTTCTTTTTTCTGAGACCATATAGCCTGTTGCATCAACAATGGAGAGGCCCTACACAGGGGTGAAAACACAGAAGAGAATAAGAAAGGCTTAATTGAGAGCAGACCACCGGTAGTATCAACCAATTGTGGATAGACCTCCTGAGGTTTTATTTTTTTGCAAATAGACCACCTGAAATTTTTTGACTCGTAAAATCGTTTAAAAATTTTGAGCAGGTGAACAGGAGAGTAGACCTACTGACACTCAGAGTATACGCCTACTAACACAGAATATTTGAGATTCGTGGAAGTTTTCGTTGTTAAATAATTGCCCAGCATTGACCATCATGAATACAGTGTTTATATCTAATCTGCCTCTTATACATTCAAATAGACAAACAGGAGTAGAAAAACATATAGTCATCTACAAAGTGGTGACATTTTGCTTTTGAAAGGTTGCTTGAATGGAATATATAAATATAGAGAAATGTCTTAAAAGCAGTTGCATAACTGCCAAAGCATCCACCGATGCAATTGGAGGGCATTGGCACTCAGCTTAAGTAGGCGTGTATACTAACTTTGTTATTTTATTAATGACAAAGTAATGCGAGCATGTTTAAGTACAATATTAGTGACTAGAGGCAAAAAATTTCCATTATCGGTTCCATGAGAAGCACTTGACACGTTATCTTGACATTGTTAGTCATAAAAGCAAAAGTAAGACAAGATTAAAGGTAAAAAATTGTACCTGACCTAGTTAGGTTTTAACTTCAAAAGAAGCGGCTAACTCATAGTGATCTGAGGGCACACGCGGCAATGGTATGTCGGGTTGTCCCACCAACGTTAGCACTGAAGCAACTTCCGAGGCATGAACTGCATAATATATAAAACTTATATTTACGACAATAGCTTACGAAGGAGATATAGTAGAAATGTTAAATACATACCCGAGTAAAAAATGTAATCATACGTGTAGGATGCACCTCCGTCCGGATTATATTTCGTGAACTTGGGCTCTTTGGTTGAGGAGAACATATGTTTCATTGAGGAACGAAAAAGTGAAAAATAGGATTCGTAAGCAGTAGCATACGCTGAGCGCTAGAAAATTATGAAATAACTAAATTAGAAATTTTGAATTTAATGTGTATTTGAAAAAGAAATAAAAGCATATCCTAACATTTTCTATTTCAAAGAGATATAATACCATGTCAGGAAGAGCCAGGAGAGATAAATCGATATGCGTCAAGTTGCTGAACACCTTTTGGAGATGATGTAATTCTTCAGTGAGATGTAGAGTTTTTGTAGTCATGGCCCAATATATTGAACTGAGGAAACAAAATATACTTAATTTATATGAACACATTTACACTATTCACAAAGTTAAAAGTAAAATTACCTTTCTGGAACTGAATTGAAATCTCCACAAATAATTAGCCCATCTTCTTCTTTCAATAAACCATTATCCTTCAACCGTTTGAACTCTTGGCACAGAAAGAATATCTAATAATTTCAAAGTTAGAATAGTATTAGTGACAATGTTCAGGTGCCTTTTGGGTTTCTAACATTACCATCTTTAGTTAATTGAACAGTCATGATCATTTAGTGCATTGAATATTGTAAGGATCGTAATTAAAAATTCTTCGCTAAATTTCAAGAATTCACAAGATCGTCAAAGGTGTTTTTATAAGGAAACTCAAAAGGTTGCACACGGACATCAAAGGCGAGTTCACTATTAAGGAGTTCTTTTCATTTTGCCGAGAAACATAGCATCAAAAAGGGCGCCTCTTATGTGGACGGGTGTGAGTCCCATACCCAGTACCTTTGCATCTGGATCACGTATCATGCAGCATTCATTTTCTACCGTTGAGTTACTGATTAACTTGATTCTTTGGTTTTTGTTTGGATTTCAAGATCTATAACTCTTTTGACCTAAAACCCTTTATCAAAGTATTTAAGTTTAGAGTCATGATTATTGATGAAATTTTCAGCACTTTCCGAGAACGACCCCTTAACTGATCCATAACAGGTCTAACCAGAATTTGGTTAACCTTATTGCTATAAATACCCACATGTTGGCCTTAAACCCTTAGTTATAACAGTCCAAAACCCTAGGATAAAGGCAAGAGCTAGGAGCAAGAGGAGATTAATCTTAAAAAAGCAACTGTCTTGTTTAAAGCAGTTTTCGATCAAATCTTAAGTACTTGATTAATAACATAACCTTGTAAATAACCTTATGCAGACTTCTAGCTTGACTAGCCAATTTACATTGAAGCATAGCCTAGTATCGATAGATAGAGGTGGAAGCTTACCTATCGTTATTTCATAATGTCGATAGAATGCGCCAGCCGACTTGCAGCATGCTCGATGTCACCTATTTGGGACACAGGGGCATGACACTTACTGCAGGGAGTCTCAAATACCAAACATTCTATTCCATCTTTTCCTCATAAGAAGATGATCAAAGAAGGATAGTTAACACTACTATCTTTATTGCCCTCAAGGACTAGGTTGCAATATAGCTTTTACATATTTATTACTTTCAAGATTATCTCTTTAATGTTTTTTTCTTCTTCTATTGCTAGTAAGGTTAACATGATGATTTCACATAGCTTCCGTACACATGATTTCATCAATGTACTTTATATGCCTTATTTGATTCATTGGAGATTTCACGACGATTCATCGTTGACAGTGATACACATTATATTGCGCACACCCACCTTCATTTTACACGCTTGATAGACAGTTTTCAGACTGACCTTTTTTTCGGAACTACGTCTAGAACCACACTTTGGTGACACCTACCAGGAGGGAGATGAGTAATCTCTCTTTTGCAGGCTATTTACAGAGATAGTATGGGGAAGTACTTGCTATCTACGTATGTTGGTGACACCTAGCAGGAGGGACATAAGTGATCTCCCTTTTGCAGGCTATCCACAGAGATAGTATGTGGAAATACCCGCTCCCTACCTATCAACCTTTCCATTTGGCTATTATATCCTGGTGTGTGGGATATGGTTATATACCCTTATTTCCATTTCAGACAATGTAGTATTTGAGGCCACTGTGCCATTTGAGACTATCTATGTTACATGGGTATAGTTATAGGAGCAGATGTGGCCGCCGATACAAGATGCGACAATTTGAAAAGGTAGAAAAAGAGGACACAACCAGATATCTACATACTGAAGTCAATAAATTTCATGAGGTCAATTTTGGCTTTCATTTGCATGTTATGAAAACTAAAATTTCTCCAATATTGTTATGTTTCATTTAGTAAATAGATTAAAATTAGAAAACCGCTCATTTGTTTTCACTTGATGTCTAAATGAGCCTTTAAAATCATTTTTTTGGACCGGGTGCGAGCTGATACAAACCCCACCCTTATCTTGTGAATTGTGGGAAGTAGATGTGAAGTGTGAGATATATGTGCAAGAAGTGTATGACAGATATTTTAAACTAAAACATGCATTATATAATTGAGTACACGTATGCATATTTGAGGAGTGTCTAAGGCCAATGAGTGCCAATGTCAGACATGGATACGAGAGCCCAGATGAAGTGTCAGAGTAACTTAGGAGACTATGTGCAAGTATTTGCACTTGAGATGTATCTACATTTCTAGTGCTTCTTCCGCGCTTATATTGGATGCCTTTAGTTGTGATTCTATGATTGTGATGCTACCTGTGTAGTATACACAGATTTATTCCTAGTAAATGTATATGGATGTTTGTTGCTTCCTGTACATAGACTATCGGCTGAATCACATGCCCATCACTGTGCGTTTGGAACACTAGGCGTGATAATCGATATACCATAACAAAATGGTTTAGCAAACGCAAGATATGTTATCTTGTACACTTCATTGGCAAAGAAAGCCGAAGAATTCTCAATTGTCATATTCAATTATAAACCGGTTGGTCCTCAACTGAAATGATATATGGTCAAGGACTCAAGGGTCAATCACAGAGGTTAATTTGAATTTGTTGTTCCTTTTTTCTATAGAAAAAAGTGAAAGCTGATTTGTTTATCAAGAATCAAATGGCTTTATTTCTTTATTTATCTCCTTTTTAGCTGAACAGATAAAAACTAGCAATGTGCAGAGCCAGGAATTCATAACAATGGTGTCATAATATGTATAAGGATGACATTACTAATTTTACTCTCATATTAATGAAAAATAATATTATCTTTGTCTTTTTTTCTTTTTTGTCTTCTTTCATAGTTTTTACCCTCATTTCTATACTTTGTGGAAGAGAGTGAACAAGAAAGAGACAGAGAGAGAACTATTTGATTTCTCAGCCTTCCAACACAATAAGGCCATTAATGCAATTTTTTGCCCTTTCAAAAATGGTTATAGCAACTTTGATATGTGGTCAATTGGGCTATTTAAGTTAATAGGTTCTAGGTTACTTTACTTTACGTTTAGCTCATCAAAAGTTAATGGGCAATGATTATAGGTTAGAAGTCTACATATGATTTTGTGGTGTCACCTAGCTTTGATAATCAGTTATAAGTCAACATATGCTCCTTTAATATTTTTTATGTATGATGGTGCCACTTGACATCACCCTATACCACATAGCTCTGCCTCTGGAACCAAGTCTAGAGTCTTCACTTGTAAAAGTTGGCTTCTACAAAGCATACACCCAAGACTTAAGGGCGGAGGTAAAATTGTGCTACTAGAAAGACTTAGTTTGAATCCCATAGGAGAAAAGATATAGGAAAGACTGATTGGGTTTACAATCTTCATGATGTAGGAAACATGGAAAATAGATAGAGAGACCTGTAGGTTTGCTCAAGGAAGCTTCCGATAATCGAGTGTAGGAAGAAAAAAGGGATAGCATGTGGCTTACCGTACACTTAAAAATTTAATGGCGCCCAAGAGACATATGATAAAGAAATAATGTCAAATTTCCTAATATTTCATAAAATTGGAGGAGATTTCATAATAATTAACTTATTTTGTTATCTATTCCAATTGTTCTTTTACTTTGTGGATAGTGATATTAGGTTAGTAAGAACCAAATGTTCTACTATTAGGTGTGGGGATTCCGGCCTTGTGATCTTTTTGGAACAATACAAAACAACAACACATATATTAATTAGTACCTGTGAACCTCGAGCTTCTGGACTCTTAGATGTTAGATGGATATTAGCAATAAAAATCTTTCGACGTATGCCTTCAAACCCTATCTGTAAAATTATAGCTCCATTTGACTACATAAAATGCATAAGGCATATAAGTTTGAGAGACATATTAAATTTTATCCAATAAAAAGCCAAACTTCCTCACATACCTTGATAGCAGATAAAGTTCTTAAGGCGTGTGAGTAAGGTGATATCGTGGCTATGGCTTGGAAATCAATCTACATAGATAAAGAAATGTTAACAAAGGTCAATGAAATTTTGATCAAATACATGTATTGAATGTGATATCAGCATAACTTTTCAAGAATTAGTCAAGATATGAACAAATAATAAGACAATGAAATCACAAATAGTTGCATGCTTCGACTTTTAATAAACAACTAGCAGTTTGTTTATGGAGAAAAAAGTGGAAAAGAGATAGAGAGGTGGGTGAGTAATAGCTCTCAAAGCATATTAGAGTTGTCGCCGGTCCCTCCTCATTCATTGTGAGAAAAGGATAAATCAAGGTTGTAAACCGCAAAATCCGAGGGCTTAGTGACCAATCTTCCATCTAAAGCTGAAGGAGAAAGATTTGTCATTAAAGACAGAGTTGGAAAAGCTCAAGTTCTCAGTTAATATTCGGCTATCAAGGATGGATCTGCTTCTTGTAAGAAATTTATTCCCATTGCAATTGGTGAAGGATCTCAAGGTGTTGTAGGCTCAAAGGGTGATGGAATTGCAAATTCGTAGTGATGAAGTCTTGGTTGTAGATGATTGTCATAGTTACACAAGTAAGAAATGGCGGGGAGTCTTGAAATTTTGGGTTTCCAGGACTTTAGTCCATTAGTAAATGTCCCGCTAATTGTTGCAGCCAGATCAACTTATCCTGACTCATCCATTGACCACTTGTGGTAATGAACTTACCTCGCAAATTTTTTTTCATTTGCAGTTTATTTTCTCTTGTAAATAGGATGAGGATTTCCTCATTTGCAATTTATTTTCTTTTGTAAATAGGGAGAGGGTTAGCAAAAAGGGACAGCGAGTAAAAGTTGGTGAAGGTACTAGATATACTCTAACCATGGAAGATATTAAACATCAAATTCTGGTGACTTGTCAAGTAGTAGCAAATAATGGAAAGATCTTTGCTATGAAGTGCTCAATTACGAACATCGTGGAAGAGCCAAATCCTTTTCAAGTTCCTTTTAAAGTTCAGAGGTCTATGCAACCCATACGATACATTGAGAATGAGGCCGACAAGAAATTTGTTAATGTGCCAACTTATAATGTCCTAGCCCATTGTTATGCAGAACCTGAAAAATATAAATGGACGGACTTTCGGATTAACAATTGGGTGTGGCGACTGCAAAGTATTTGCACTGAAATTATTTCACATGGTCACGATGTAGTGTGTTTCCAAGAGGTAACATTTTATGAATCTGTTCACCCATAAGACTTCTGTGAGTGTGAGTGTGGGTGTGGGTATGTGTATGTTGGGGGTGGGTTGTGTGTGGGTGAGGGATGGGTGTGGGTGGGTAGGCGGTTGGGTGGTTATGGGTCTGTGTGCATGCGTATATGTGTGTCCTTTCAAATATTAAAGTGGCATATTTGCTCATTGAGTATGTGGGTGTGTGTGTTTTGAAATATCAAAGTGGTATGGTATGTGTGCTCATTAAATTGACAATTGGTATTGTAGGCACAAGAAATACACTTCAAACATTTTGTTTCAGGTGAATTGGAGAGTTATCATTTAATTTACGAGATGAAGGTATGCGAAAGTAATTGATATGCTTTTTATGTAATTTTTTTCATGTAATTTTTAGATCTAATTTTAATATATTTAGGATGATAAGACGGGATGTGTTACGGCGTATAAGAATTCACTTCGGAATGTTCAAAATTATTAGGTAATGTTATTGTATTATAATTTGTTGTAGACTCCTAACTATTTTTTGAGCTTCATGCATGACTATTTGTAATTTTCGTTGTTTCTTTTTTTGCAAACTTAAGAAACTTTTATTACT
>JBAKGM010000139.1:13829609-13869984 GCA_037177215.1 Asparagus racemosus
GTTTGTGCAAACGAGAGGGATCAAGAGCGAATTTTTTATGGCTTTTGAGAATCGACTTCTTATGAATTATGGGATTGGCTTCTTAGGGTTATTGGGTTTTTTGAAACAAGAGAAAGAGAGAATGAGTTCTGGGTTCTTATTGGGGAAGAAGAAGAAGAAGGGCAATTTCGGAATTTATGACTATTTTCAGAAATACCGTATAAAGTTTGGGGGTATTATACAGTTTATATTTAAAAATAAGTGGTTGGAAATCTTTAGGTGTATGAGTGTTTATAAAAGTGGGTGGGTTTTTTTAGTACGTGGGGGTCAAATTTTGGGTTAAAAGGCAAAAACCCCTAATTTGTTATCCTTGGTTTCAGTTGGGTACGCAACATTAACATGTAGTATATGTTTTCGAACAGGGGCATGGCGTAACATGTAATATCGATAGTCACAATTATATTGTATTAAGAGTGTTTTCCATCCATTTAGTTTTAGTGGCTCACTGTCATTTTGGTCTGGTAAAAAATATGAGATGAGATTATGTCCTATGTTAAAAGAATATGTGATTAGACTCATTATTCAGTTAAGAATTACTCCTTTTCAGTCAATTTAAATCCGGATATATTAGCATGTGATTAGACTCAATATTCAGTTAAGAATTACTCCTTTTCAGTCAATTTAAATCCAGATATATTAGCATGCTCTATCTTCGTTGATGTGCCTTTGCAGTCTTCAACAATTCAGTATAAGAGCTCACGGCTAGATAAATTTTTGGATGCTTTGTTTGCTTTGGACCATTAGCAAGGGGTGAGGGGTCAAGGTGGCGTGCATATGAAGGGACAACGGTGTGCCTTTGTCCAACAAGGGTTAATATTTCTTTGAAGGTACATGCTATATCACACTTGCATCTGGTATGACGCTATTTATTTGTTGGGTTATTTAGTGTTAGTCCGTCAACTATTCAATAATTCCATATTAGTCCCTCATATATCAATAATTGCCCATTAGTCCTTCAAATCGTAAGGGGTCTTGCAATTTAGTTTCTCAATGACCAAAATACTAGTTATGATTTCTCTCTTAAAAGCTATCCTCAATGTAAATTTTACACTTTTTTAACTTTAATACTCCAAAGTTTTTTGACACTTGATACCTTAAAGCTGACACCATTTTTAACTCTAATACCTAAAAGTTTTTTTCGTCTAACAATTTTGTTACGACAAAATTTACACCTTTTTCACTTTGATACTCTAAAATTTTATTTTTGACACTTTGATACCCCAACTTTATGGTATCAAAGCTAAAAATGTGTAAACATTGAGGTATCAAAGTTAAAAAGTATGAAATATTTGGGGGGTATGAAAGTTAAAAATATGTAAGATTTGGGGCATCAAAGTGTAAAAAAAAAAAATCAAGGCATCAAAGTTAAAAAAGGTGTAAACTTTGACTATCAAAGTGTCAAAAATACTTTGGGGGGGGTATCAAAGTTTAAAAATGTGTAAACTTTAGAGTGCCAAATTGAAAATGTGTAAACTTTAGAGTGCCAAATTGCAGACAACCCTTTAAAAAATATTAGTCGAGGGTATTTTGGTATTGAGGGACCAAATTGGAATATCACAAGGATTTGAGGGACTAATGAGCAGTTTCATAGATTTGAGGGACTACTATGGATTTGTTGAAGATTTGAGGGACTAAGATATAAATAACCCATATTTGTGAAGTATAAAGTTAAATATGTGTGGATTCATGACTTTATTAGGAGTTAATTCTTTTGAGTCAATTTGAATCCAAATATATAAGTCTAGTTCATCTTTGGTTCACAGGCATTTGCACACCATCTAGAATGTCATTTTGATCTTCATTATCTAAAATATAGGTGTACTAAAAGTTGTGATTTCCATAAGGTTCTGTGGAGAATATTCTATTTATGTACAGGTTAATTTTTAAGAGATTTGATCTATAAGCATTTAAAGATTAAATATAGTGTTGGGGATTTTAGTCTCCCACGTACTACGATCTGCGCAACTCCGAAGCCAATTAACAATCCACAAGATAAAAGTACTCACAATCAAGAAGAAATAACACCGAGATTTGCGTGGTTCGGTCGACCAACTTCGACCTACATTCGCGGGGCAACAATACAAGAAATCTACTATGTATCAAAAGAACTACAAGAGGAACCACTCAACTCTCGTCTCTCAATCTCTTAACCTGACATATATAATCAACTCTCGTGTTCTCTCCAAAACTCAATCCTTACAATCTTTTGAATGGACAAGGACTGCAAAACCCTCGTCTCTCGCACAATATTCTTGAATTAGGCTACGCCCTCTGCTAACTCTAGATTACAAGAATATTGGCTCTCTCTCTTCTCCTTTCCTTAGTTTTTCCTCCAATAATAGAAGAATATATATAGGGAAACCAAAACCCTACCCTTATCCAAACTTCCTAATTAGAATGTGATACAAACTCCTAATCATGATGAAACTCAATCTCCTAATCATGATAGATCTCTAGCCCTATTCTAATTCTCATGAAGTTACACAAAGAATCAAAGACACAATTCCAATATATAGATATCAATAAGCTTCCAGCATGCACACAAAGAAAAGCTTAAGATTTTATTGCTAAACATGCTACCACATAACACTGAATATAAACACTAGCTCTCTCTCTCTCTCTCTCTCTCTCTCTCTCTCTCTCTCTCTCTCTCTCTCTCTCTCTTCCCCCTTCGCCCTCTCTCACTTGCAGTAGAAGTTAAACAACAAATCTAAATTACTAATCATCAGCTCATACTGAATGAAGAATTAATGCAGTAGTACTACTGCATTACCAACATCCTGAGCTCTTTCATCCATCATTCAAGTCTCACACAACGTCAATATTGTTTCCGCTCCCCTTGTTGTCACCAGCAGCAGCTAATTCCACCTTTGTGTTCTCATTTCCTTTGCTGACATCAACACCCACAGGGTTCAGCTTTCCTATATCTGCGAGTATTTGCTCAGGAAGCTTTTCATCCTGTTGTTTTCCTTTGAAATCTTTGTATACTATGTAAAGAACCATTTGGATTACGCCAAATGTGAATCCTAGTATGTTTGGCGTCTGTAATCACAAGTAATCAAACATATAGTAAAACAAAAATATAAAACAAAAATATAAGCTTGCGTAATGATATTCAAGTTATTTTTCTGGGGAAATTACCGCGACATATATGTCCTTGGTGAGAAGACCGTAGAAGAACCAAGCAACGGCACTCAGGGTGAGGAAGAATGAAAGGAAGAAGGGCATAAACTCCACGCTTTTTGTGCGTATAACGATTCTCTGTATACCCAATTAGTTGATTAATTGTTACACAAAAGTTTAAGCTTGTAACAGATTATGAAAATTGACAATATACAACTATATCCGAAAACCAATGCCATAGAGTATAACTAAGTCCTAGTGGGAATACCACAAATTAGATGCTCTTTATGTGCATATATAAACAAGTACTTGTATGGTACTTCATCTTTTCTGTCACGTATCATATATGCTATATAAGTTGTTTACTAATATACTACTTGGGAAAAAAAAGGGACCGTGTATACAATTGTAGGCAAAAGGTCTCAAACATATAAAAAGGTATCTCTGGGATATCGAAGAAGCTTTAAGGCATGAGAAATTGATAAATTGAGCAAGAGACCAAACCAAGTTTGTGGTGCTTACAATAATACTCAAGGGAGCTGCAAAGACACTGACTGAGAAAGTCATGTTGAACCAACCAACAACCTTTACACGGTCAGCTCCCTTGAAGCAAAGGAGACTGATGAGAAGAATTATAGAGAATAAAACAACGTTCAAGAGGAACATCCATTTGATTGTGTTCATCTGCGTAGCAAATTAAAGCATTGTTAGACAAAGCATATATATGATAAAACTATCTACTATGCTCGTAGACTTGATATAGAATTCATCTTAATTACTTTGGCTTTCTTAGGGGCATAAATGAGATAAATAGTCAGGTATGTTATCTCAATGACGCATCCAACTGTGTTAACAGTGATAATAAGGTAGGAATTGGTCTTAATGATGGCGTAGTAGATCAGTTGCATTGCACTGAACAATGCCACCACATACGGAAATGATTGGAATCCTTCTGTTGATTTCTTTCTGCAAATTCGACGAAATGTTGGCCTGAAATCACAAGGATCATGACATTAAAAGTTCTATCCGTTAAAATTTTAAAGTAGAAGTGTAGACATGAATTAGATGAGTAGGAGTTCATACACTGGGGCAAGGTAGACCATGAAGGAGATGATGTTGCCTTAATCATGCATCAACAAGGAAAAAATGTCAGTGATTGGTAAAGAGAAAGCCGTCGTATTCAACAAAAGCATACAGGGGTAATATAAGGCAGTTATACATCTAATCAATACTTCTATGTTCAATGTATTAAAGGGAACTATACTTTTACTGCTATATAGTTTTAGGTAACCAACTTCTTACGAGGCCACTGGCCAAAATTTCCAAATAAATTTTCTTTTTAAGAAGAAAATTGCTCAATAAATTTAAAATAAATTGTGTAAAAAAGAATGACCTTGATTATGCTATAGTGGATATTTTAGAATAATACTAACCTATAATATCATCATAGAATGTGTTTGGTATTAAGAAATTCAGATAAAAGAAGAGAATAACCACTAGTTGAATTTAGTCAAAGCAGAAAATGACAACAAATAAAGAAGGAGAAATCTATGAAAACAAAAGGTTTCCCCCCCCTAACAGTCTCGTTACCTAGGAGACCGAAGACGAAGGCCCAGGGGTGGTCGAATGACAAAAGGGCCATCTCTGCTTTGATCCGAGAAGAGAGAGAGTTTGAGAAGAAGAACAAGCTTCAAGAGAGAGCCTCTCCTCCTTACTCAACAACTCTCTTTGGCTAGTTTTGTGCTTCTCATGCTTGGAGAGGGATAGGTTTATATAGGGTTATATAGGGAGGTGTGGGTAGCATGAGCTAACATTCTTTCCTCTGCGCTGCATGGATTAGGTCATTCCTCCACCAACTTAAGGATAATATACATTTTTCAGTACTAGAAAAAGCTAGGGTTTGGTTAATCTTCATTAAGGAGCATTAACCTTTTCTATTATATGCATGGTAAAAGTTAATCATACAGACACAAAATTACTTAGAGGTCCCTCATTGATTTTAATTAATTATAACAAAAGATCAAGACACAAGAAAAATGTTTAGTTTGTTGTTTCATATTATGGCAAATCACCTAATTTGAGAAAGATTAAAATGGAATGAACTTTTAGCTAGCTAACCTTCTGGGGAAACACAAACTGTTTACGGATTAACAAAGCTGATGATTGATCATTCAACATAATCATGTGACTTAGAAAGTAATTATATATTAATTAACTCAATTATCATGTCGTATATATCACTAAGCAATGTGAAACTACATACACAACTGCAAGCTATCTAGGATAATGAAACGTGCATCAACACTACAAACTCCAAAACAAACTTCTTATAATTATCTAATCCTTGTGTGTTTGTGATCCACACATATGAGCAATGTATGGATCAATGGCACTTTACGATCCACTCTAGAGAATAGAGTAGAAAAAAATGTATCTAGGATGATTCTCTTGGACTAAATTAAAATGTATAATTTCTTGATATAAATGGGGAAACTTCAACGTGCCAGCTTATGCCTTTCCTAAGACTCTCTGAGCCTTTTTCTAAAGGTTTTAGGCATGGCCAGTGCTTTAAATGAAGTAGAGTTATTATAAGCAAAAGGAAAAGCTTTCTCCAATGTATGGGAATTGTTATAAGAAAAAAAATACTAGTTTAGGCTCGTGTAATGTTGTCCTCTGTTGATCTCAGGCCATCTGTGTGATTACAAGCAGTTTTCATCAAAAGCTTACAGCACTCACTCATCTAATTTAGTCGGGGATAAGCTTAGGATGAGATCATAGGATGCTGACAGAAATGAAAAGAATAATAATGGCGTCAAGCTTCGTACAAGTTTATGTTGGGCTACAATGGTTTATGAAAGAAGTTCAACTACACTAATCTCCCTGAAATCAAATCTGACTCGAAATGATTAAGTCTATTTAAGTCATGAGTCCAGGTCTAACCATATATTCATCTCAGTGTTTTTCGATGTCGGGCTTACTGTATCTCTTTGCTAGACCAAACTCACATTTGAACTGAATGGATGTTTGACAGTTCTTGTAATAATTTGCCCGGGTTGTGTCTTTGATTCCTTGTATCTAGCTAAGTAGTTGCATAGGGTTTGAGATTTATCACGATTAGAAGTCTGACTTTCATTTGACAAGAAGTGTGTTTCTTATTCAAACTTGGAGAAGTTAGGGCCAGTGATAATAGTTGTTTTGCTTCTTCCTAAATCTCCTATTGTCGTAAATCAAGATTAAGACAAGATCAGAGTTGGATATATGGATGGAGCCATGAATCAGTGGGTTAGGATTGAAGGTGTAGATTTTCTTGATTAGTAAAGAGATCCGGTTCGTCCGGCATATCTGCGATTTTCTTGATTAAGAGAGACCAGAGAATGTGCCTCTTTGCCTGATTTTGCTTTGTGACATTATCTGCGTCTCTCATTTCACCCTTGCTTCCTTTTCCTTTCTTTAACCGTCTTCTCTTTGCTAAGCCATTCATGATATAAGGACCACACTGTTTCAGTCCACTAACACAGATTATCTCACTTAATCAAAGCTATACATCCCTATCTACATCCAAAAATTTAAACCTAGGAAATCTTAATTGAAGTCCATGCAACTTAATTGCTTAGCCATTCATTATATATACAAGGGTCACCTTGTTAAAGTCCACTAAGACAAATTATCTCGTTTAATCAATGTATTCAGTATCCAAGTTCAATCTCGAAGTACCTTAAAAAATAGTTCCACATTAGAAAAGATTTAGAGAAAACAATAGACTTAAATAGAAAAGTTAAGCCATTAGCTAATATTTTAAGCTTTTGAATTAATTTGATTCAGGGTGCCGTTCAAAACCTACTTGACTTTAGTGGTGTGTTCATGTAGGGTAGGAGAGGGTAGGGGAAGAGAATTTGGGAGTTCACTTTGTTTAGGAGTTTTTTTGAGGGGGATAATGTAAGGGAACGAAGGGGGAAATTCACCTAAAAATATGGTCATTTTACCCCTCCCCTCCCCTCCCCCCCCAAAAAAAAGGTGTAAAGGAGGGAAACAGAGAGAAAATAGTTATAAAAGAAGTTTGACCATCTATCACTATACATCAACGACTAAGATTTGATTATAATATATTTTCTTTCCCTTCTCTTCCCTTAGTTAAAACTTCTAAATATGATAAAATAAGTTTTCCTCCATTCCTTTCACTAAACTCCCAAACAAGATATTATATTTTCCCTCCTCTTCTCTACCTTCCCTTTCTATATTTTATCTTCCCTTCCCTTTCCCTTTCCCTAGTGAACTCCCACACACACTGCTAGAAAACTACGAAGCCACCAGGAGAGTCCAAGGCCATAAATTTTGTAGGGATTTTTTTGTTTGTCAATCCAAAGTTTTACCGAACTCACCTCCAAAATCATTCTTAAACCTAAAATATCTGGACTAAATTATTTTTGTACCCAGCTACACCATCTCAAACCCAAGTATAGCTACTGACGCACCAAATATAGCGAGTTAGATGCAAATGTAGCCACTTATATACCAAATATAACAACTTACACATCAATATAGGTTCCAAATTGATTTTTTAAAAGGCGAATTTAAAATTAAAACAGGGTAAAATTTTGGGTTTATAAACGAAAATCCATTTCTATATCGTACCAAATTGTTAGTGAGGGCGTCAACTCCAACTTCGAATAATATAAGATTGGGTAATAGAGTTAAAAAATAGAGTGGAATCCTCATCATGGGGAGGATTGTTGTCATGCTAAGCTTTTATCATCTCCTTTTCTCAGATATCCCGAGCATGGAAATAAATAAATAAATAACTAAATGAATAAAATGAATGCATTCTATTGCCGCAATATAGGAAATGAAGTGTGGATATATTATTCTTTTAAATTCCACCAATGATGATCGAATTTGTTTCGTTTAAAGCACCATCAGAACGTTTTGTTTAAGAATTGTATAGGACTTAGTTTGTACTACATGCGAGGGCTCTATGTTCATGAATATGTGATGAATGGTAGATGAAGATGCAAATAATTTTGAGTGGGATTTTGTATAATATTTAGCCACTTGTTGCTTAGGTAGATGTCTCTGTAATGCATTTTATCTCTTATCATAGGAAGCAATAACCCAATAGAAAATGCACGCGGAGGACATATGTTGAGCTCTGAATCTTCCCAAATAAATTGCAATTCAGTTATTTATATATATATTGTTCTCCCCTCGATTTCCTCGTATTTTGACTAGTCTGTATGCGATGGGCCCCATGCAGAACTAAAGATCATAAAGCAAGAACCAAATCGCCACGTATGGACTACCTGGACACAACACTATTTTAGTTAAGAATTGGCTGGTAAAATATTATTCAGCTTTAAGAAAAGAATTTAAAATAATCTTTTTGATATCTAAGGTGGATGATTGAAACACTTTGAAATCATTCTAGTTTTTATTTCTAAATACTTCATTCACATCCATTGATACGAATTTTCAAATTATGAATCTAGAGTCTAAACAGAACCATTTGCTGGTTAGGCATATATAGATGTTCAGTTGGTTTTGAGTCTTTCTCTTGGCCAATCATGACTTTTGGATTTGTGGCATAATTAGAGGATATTTAATATTGACTTACTTCAACGCCCAAAAAAAAAAAAAAAAAAAAAAAAAGAGTCTAACGTCCAAAATAATCCCACCCCTCATCAACTAACCCACAACAACGAAAGGGAATAAAAGAAAAAAAAAAAACTTTTAAATACCCATTACTCGTACAAGCATCACTCACATACTATATACAAATAGTTAAGTCCTATGTATTGAGATATTTGTTAGCTCGTAAAACTACAGCAACCATGTGACTTCAACCAGAAACAAGGTAGGTTGGTCTCCTGTCCATATCAGTGGCCTCTCAATTTCGTTTGCTGCTCCTTTAAGAATTCACAAAAAGTCCCAACCACTCTCACCTTCTTCAACCAAGAAAAGAAATATAACCCAAAAACACCTCTCTCTTTCCATCAAAGGACCAAAATAGATCTCACATAATGGCTGGTCTCCACAAAAGCATGAAGGCCAAGCTCCAAAACACCCCAAACCTCAAGCTTATCCTCCTCGGGTTCTTCCTCCTCTTCATCATCTTCATGATTCTAAGATCAAACTCCTCTTCTCCTCCCTCTCCAATTACACAAACCACAGCACAAGCCCAATCATTTCCCCCAACACAATCAACACCAATAACACATTCATGCTCAAAGATCCCACCCTCCCTTGTCGAATCCATCCTTCACTATGCCACCTCAAACACAACCCCACAACAAACCCTCAGTGAGATCTCAGTCTCTGCCAGAGTCCTCGCAAAGAAATCACCCTGCAATTTCCTAGTCTTCGGCCTTGGCCATGACAGCCTAATGTGGACTGCCCTCAACCACGGCGGCCGCACTGTCTTCCTCGAAGAAGACAAGACATGGATAGAAACCATCCAAAAGAAATTCCCACAACTGGAGTCTTACCATGTCAAATATGATACTAAGGTAACAATGGCAGATGAACTGATGGAGTCAGGGAGAATGCCAGAGTGCATTGCTATTGGTGATTTGAAGTTTTCAGAGTGTAGGTTGGCATTGAAGGAGTTGCCAAGGGTGGTTCATGATGTGGAGTGGGATGTGATCATGGTTGATGCGCCGACCGGGTGGATTCCGGAGGCACCGGGGAGGATGGGGGCAATATACACGGCCGGAATGCTGGCGAGGGGGAAGAAGGAAGGAAATACTGATGTGTTTGTTCATGATGTTGATAGGATTGTTGAGGATAAGTTTTCAAAGGAGTTTTTGTGTGGAGGGTATTTGAAGGAGCAAGAAGGGAGGATTAGGCACTTCAACATTCCCAGTCATAGGAATAGCTTGGCCGTGCCTTTTTGTCCTTGAGGGAGGACTTTGAGGGTATTGCGGTTTTGTTTCCTTCCCTTAATTTTGTTTCTTGTTGATTATTCTTGTATGTTATAAGGGGATGAGGGCACCGGATTGGATGGGAATGGTTGTTTTGTTGAGGGAATTACTACTCTATATTCTTTGGTTCTCCTAAAATGTTTACTTTCAAGATTTCTACACCTCTTCTCTCATTTCAACATGGTTTACTAGTGTTCTTTCTGCCATAGGCGATAGTATTGGGTATTTATTACTGCATTTCTTGTACCATATTTTAGTGTTGGTGATATCTGGAAGTAGTTCATTTTAAGGTTACAAAGATTGAACTCTGCCGTGGGTTTCCATGTTGAATTATCGACATTTCTCCTTCTCTTGTTACTAATTAATCATCTTCTAATTAACTGGCTATATTAAAGATGTCTAGTGCTGATTGTCGACATTATATGATCACAGTCTGCTAATCTTCTATCCCTGATGTTTTATGTTCTTTGTATTGTTGGAAGTTATCAAAATTTATGGTAATTTTGTGCAACCTCTTGTTCTGATCCAATGGAGTATTCTTCAATTTTCTTGGGTCAACTGCTAAGGCTTTTTAAATGCAACTAGAAATGTTAAGGAAAATGGTATTTAATTCTCTTTTGACAGTGATAATTAAATTTGCATCGAATTTGTAGACAACAAACGGCAGGTTCCCGCTGAGTTCATCTCAAGAGATATCATGGAAATTATTCGTTACCAGGTTTTTGGCTGAAAAAATACAGTGGCCATTGCAGGAAACTTTAGTTTACTGAAGCCTAATATCAGAAACAAAACAAAAAAAAAAAGAAAAAAAAAGAGAAAAGCAAACATAAATGTAAAAACAATCGCGAGAGAATGTTAAGAATAGAGCTTTTGGGAGAAAAGAGACTTATTTTATTTATTGTATTGAACTGCTTAAATACAAGAGTAAGAGTATAGGTTCTAGTATACTAATCGATGTGGGACTAAAATAAAAGGAAATACTACTATATTTAATATCCCCCGTCAAACTTATCGTTGGTAGAAAACTGTGAGCTTGGATAAGATGAGTAAAATTTTGCATGGATGGTTGTTGACATGGCTTGGCGAGAGGTGGTTGAATTGGAGTACATCGGTAGTTGACAGTTGCAGTCGGCGAGATCATGTTATTGCAGTGGTGATCGACAGTCATGCACCATGGTTGCAAGAGGGCGGACCTGCAGTTGCAAGAGAAGGCCTGGTGACTAGATCTTGCAAGCAGCGAGGTGTGATGTTGCAGTAGCAATTGGCCGTCACGCACGGTGGTCGTGAGAGGGAGGACCTGCGGTCGCGAGAGGAGGCATGGTGACCGGATCTTGCAAGCATCAGTGAGTGGAAGGCGTTTATCTGGAGAGAACTTGGTCCAACGCTAGCCAAGGAGGGAGAAATCTCGCTAAGACAATTCTTCGAACACATTGTATGCATGTGATGAATTGCATGAACAGTAACCCCATGGATGAACAGTGTCATTATGGCGATGTTAGGACTAGGGTTTTGCTATGAGCGAAGGTTTTCGCGGATGAATTGTAGCCCACGGATAAACAGTGTCATTATGCCAAGCAGCGAGGTTAGGGCTAGAGTTTTACTGGCTCAAGAGGTGCCGTGTTGTGCAGATCTAGGGTTGAAGATCAAAGGGTTTGAGGCGTTGTGGTTGGCGGGGATGAGTGCTGCAAGTGGTGAGGGTTGTCGATAGTTGAAGCCGCCGAGTGGAAGAGTGGAGAAACCCCTAGGCGGCACCAAGATCAAGGAGAAGGAAGTGGTCTCTCTACGATCAAGAGGATATCTCTGATATCATGTTAAGAATAAAATATTTGAGAGACAAGAGACTTATTTTATTCATTGTATTGAACTGATTAAGTACAAGATTAAGATGAGCTTCTAGAATTCTAATCGATGTGTGATTAAAATAAAAGAAAACATATATCTTAATACTACTATATCTAACAGAGAAAACGTACAGGGTCTTAAAAAGGTAACATAGGACAAAAAGAAACAGCTGGAAACTTTCCTGCATATGCACGGGTCTAAGCTTCCATGTGCTCATGGCAAAGTGTAAGTACATGAACTTCATAAATGTGATTTCTGAACAAAAGCAGATAATCTTTGCAATGATGACAAGCGCATTGCAATAAATTGCCAAACAAATCACATAACCTATTTGTCAACAAACTCAGCGAACTCTCTCTTCCTGTCCTAGACCAAGAGATCTCTGAGCATCAGCAATTACCCCTGGATCTGCAAGCACAAAGCAGCAATCAGTTAAGATGCAATCAATATGATACAGATTTCTCAACTCAACTTACATGTCTTGAAGATTGAAATAAATTGCCACCGACATTTCAGCTTTGGTTAGTAAAATCATCAATCAGATGTGACCATTAAGGAAACCAGATGAACTCAGGCGTATTTCAATTGTTTCATAGGTATTAGATGTTGGAAATTTTAATTGAAAAGCTTGAGTTTCTAATTTTATTGATATGGTTTGTTTATTCTTCATTGTTATTTATTTTAAGTTTTAATATAACATAATGTCATGCACTAAAGTATACTTAATTGATCCTATTAATATGCATTCATTAACCTATTTATTTTATAACGGTCAATTAACTATCTAGCATTATTGCTAGGCCTCTCTCTCCATCTATACTATTTATAAAAGAGGATTGAGGTGTTAAAACTTTTGATTGCCTCTTTTACCCTTCTAAATTTTGATAATTTTCAATAATGTCTTGAAATTTATTCAATTCATTCTATTTATTATACTATAATTATTCGTGCAATAAACATAAGAATTAATATTAAAAACTAAAGATATATTCTAAATTTAATCATATTCCTCAAATTTTGTTCAATGCATTCTATTTATTACACTATAATTATTCTTGCAATAAACATAAGAACTAATACATATCCTATATTTTAACCATATTAGTCTTATGTTAAAAAAGATAAATATTTCACTTATACATATTAGGTATTATACAATAAACATACAATTTTAATATTTAAGATGATAATATTATAACTTATATTTATAAATTATATTGTAATTTAAGATAATTTAATATTTAATTAAAAATCCAACATCTAATCTTATACTATAATATATTATGTGCGTCTGATATATAAAAAATTCGTGGAGAGGAATACTAATATAAATGTTCACCTCTTAGTGTACGTAGTCTAGAAATACCATATAAAACTATCATAGTATATATTACTAACTATTGCAATATACTTATCATGATATTTGCATATGAGATAATTTTGAGCATGCGAAATTCCAAGCAGCGTGGGAAGCTATTATATTTGCTCTTGACACTGAATGTGGAAAGGTAATTTTCAAAGAAGATGTGGAGGGGGTTATTAGAGATATCCAAAATAGAGCAGAGCAACACTCGATTTTTAAACACTTTGTGGACGATATTCATCGATGTTGCACATAACCCGAGGAATGTGATTTTCAGGTAGTTTTTCAAATGAGGAATGTAATGACTCATGTGTTGGTCCGAAGAACTAAGAAAATTGATGATTCTATGGTATGGCTCGAAGACCCACTACTATTTTTACAAAATATTCTGTAGTTTGATAAGGAGCAGCGTAAACCACATTTTATTGTTGTGCTTCTGGGTTTTTTGTTTAGTTTAGATGTGTTTTAATATTTTTTCCATAAAAAACTATTGCAATATAATAATTAGATCCTACTGACAAAGTAATTTATCGCATTTTTCCTTCTGAACCTACTAATAATACATTTAATATGAATAGTAGTGAGAAATGAACCCATAATTAAAGCATCACCAACTAATCAAAATCTCTTAATTAATTATGCACTAATTATTTTACGACTAATCTACTCCATAAATATTTCACTTGGATCTCAAGAGTTGCATAAAATTATACTATGTATGGATGCTCAAATGCACAAAAGAAAACGCGAAAAGAATCAAAAGAAAAAAAAGAGGAAGTGAGAATTTTGATAGTAGAGTCAGTCCATCGATTATAGTAACCAGGATACCTCACAGTTCATTAAGATTTCATAGGTGATAATTGAGAGAGAAGATTATATTGCTTTTCATTGGAGTAAACGAACAGATCTATGACCGAGTTCACCTAAAACATCAACCAATTAGTTATATAAGTATGGAAATTCATGAAGAGAAAAACTAATATAAATACCAATAAATTGTCCTTCAAATGTTTAGTCTCACATCATTACCTAATATGCATAACGTGCAAAACACGTGTTACATACTAGTCATAGTAAAAGAAAGAAACAAAATGGCAATTCCGCAATTTTGTGAGAAACTCGGGGCTACTCTACCGGTGATTTCGAACGAGCGATAGTTCCGCTCGGTTGCTCCCTCCTCCCTCGCTATCCGAGGACAACCTCTTCTCCTCCATCTCGAAAGAGAAATCGCAAAAAGGGATCAATTTTCCGAAAGAGAAATAAAAAAAAGGGCAAGAAAAAAGACAACGGAAGAAGAAGAAGAGAAGAATGGGGGAAAAAAGAAAAAAAAAGAGAACGAATAAAACCTCACGGCTTTGGCGATGCAGCGATCGCCGTTGAGGAGCACCACGCCCGGATTCACCACGATAAATACGGCGCATCGTCACATTGTCGTTCTCCCTCCCTTCGTTTTCGATCTCCTCCATCTTTTCTGTTCCTCGCAGATTTCTAGGGTTTCTGAGATGATCTTTGTGATCCACAAAATAATAGCGACAGTCTGCGATTAGGCTATCTTTCTTTCAAATTCCCTTGCATTTCTCCGTGGTTGTCGGATTTCTAGGGTTTCGAAGAGTTACGATGAGTCTCAAGAAAGGCTCTGCGGTTTGGGTGGAAGATAAAGATCGCCTGTGGGAGGAAGCTGAGGTGATCGATGTCAAGGATCAGATTGCCGTTGTCGAGATTTCTAGCGGAAAGAAGGTAACTCTTCAACTGAGGTATTGTTGATGATTTTGTTGCAATTTGCGGTACTTTTCTAACTTTGGGAACATTTGTGCTTATTGAAGATTAAGATCACAGTGGAGAGGTTGTTGCTGAGAGATCCTGATGCTGATTATGCAGGAGTTGATGACATGACGAAATTGACTTACCTTAATGAGCCTGGAGTACTTTATAATCTCGAGAGGAGATACTCTCTTAATGAGATATATGTGAGTGACCTGTCTTTCTCCAAATTGATTCCTTTTTGTACTTTGGATAGAATTTGGAAAGAACTCAACCGAACTAGCTTCCTCTCATGAATGAATCACTTAATGAAGATGATTGACTTAGCTCAGGGTAAATCAAGTAATCTATTAATTTTTTCGGTCATGCTTTTGTATATTGTTAAGTGCATGTGTTTTCTTGTATCTCATTGTTTGGGATTAAAAAATCAACTGGAGATCTTAGCAGTAAGAGAAAAGAAGTTAGGAAAATGATGTCAATTCTCTACCTACTCTTATTATAGAAAAGTGAAAAAGAGAAAGTAACAATCTAACTAAATAGAAGATAAATCTCATCTTGTAAAGAAAGGCATAATAAGCAAATAATTGATGAGGCTTATATGGATGAAGTTGATCTAAATGCTGAATTGGGTGTCAAAGGATCTTCTTTAACAAACCATGTAGGGTCATTTGTTTTAGCAGTTTCCCTTTTTTCCCCCAAGTTTTCAAGTACGGAAGAATGAGAAACTCAAGCTATCATGTAAGAACTAAGGTGAGACAAAATGTGGCATACATTGTTGATTTTTAGTTTTAGGTTGCATATTCCATATTGTGGAAGGGTTTATCACTTATTAAGTTCCCCCTCAATTTCACAGCTAAGAGATTGATTTTTTTTTTTTTTCAAATGGAATAGTTGGGAAACAAGTTAAGAGTATGCTGTTTGCAATCATTACATTCATACGCTTCTTTATGATTATGACTTTTGGTTGAACCTTAGACTTTTACGGAAAGTCATGACCATCCTAACTGCCAACTGTGTTGGAAGTACCATCATGTTGTCCATTGTCTTTTCTAATCCAATAATAAGAAGGAGCAAAGAAAGAGCAAAGAAACTTCTTTTGCATTGAAAACCAACTAAATTTACAATATTTTTTTAATGAAATAATTTCTTGTTGCTTATCTAAAAGTTATAGCCCAATTCATGCAAATCATCATGCTATATTTTTATGGTGTTTTCTTAGTTCTATGAGTTAGTCTTCAGTTCTAGATTTTCTGTCTTCTTCATTGCTCATTATATATGGAGGTCCATCTTTCACGTATTAATCAAAGATTTAAGATTATCTACTTCACACCATTCCTATTTCACCATATCCAAAAATAGGAAATCCAGTCTAATATATAAAGGAAATACTAAGGTTGCAAAAAATAGGAGGAATGCAGGACACATTGCCTTTATAATTATACCAAAGGGTATAACTATTTTTACACTAATTAAAAAGTTGAAGCAAAAGGAAAGACAAAAAAGGTCTTTATCTTTTTCATATATAATTTTGTTTCTATTCTCTCCACCCTCCTATCTACATTCTATCCCTCTCCCCATCCCTTCTAACATTCAACTTTCAATTCACATGTTTTCTATAAAACTACTTTAACTATGAAGTTTAAACAAATAAGTTCCTCAAAAGTTTTATTAGCGTCATCTATCAATTTTAGTCCTAAAATACATTAAGAACTTAAGCTTATACATCAAATTATATAAATAAATAATGTTTATCCTTAAATTCTTATGGAATAATTTAAGCTATGTATGATGTATCTATGTGTAAAGAATGTCTTACAAATAGTTAACATCTGGAGAATTGGGTGGGCAAATCCTCTCACTTCTACATATATAATGTAAGAGTATCCATGCTAGGCGTTTTGTTAAATTCCTCTGGTATAAAAGAAATTTATAGAACTTATTATTTAAGGGATGTAAAACAATCCATGTTCCTTGCTAGTTGTTAGATTCATTCTGGTATGAAAGAAATATATGTAGACGATAATAAGGGATGTAATAAAATCCATCTTCCTTGCTAAAGCCACGACTTGAGAAAAAAGAAGAGATATATAGGATGAAAAGATAGTTGCTTGTGTTTAATTTTACTTCATAACCACATCTAAATATTTGTCTTTTTGTAAAACTCCATAGAAAAAATAAAATTCCACGTGAAATTGAATGTTTTCTGTACGTGCATTCCATGTGAAAGGTGTTGGTATATATGTAAAAAAAGTAATTAAAATTATGATTTTTAAAACTTTCTTACCCTTTATATTCCTAGATACTTTGAGGTTTGCTACACACTATTCATTGTTTCTCAAAGAAGTCAAATATTTGTGGATGCTATCTTAAGTTTCAACAAGTTGACTTTGTTTTCCAGTATACGAGATGAAACAAATGCATTTCTGGGATGTGCATTTTCTGCAGTTCAGATCTATAATTGTTTAATCTCTACGCTTTCTGTAGACATACACAGGAAGCATCTTGCTTGCAGTCAATCCGTTCGCAAATCTTCCTCATCTTTATAATGGGCATATGATGGAGCAGTATAAGGGTGTCCAATTTGGAGAATTAAGTCCACATGTTTTTGCTATAGCTGATGCATCGTTCAGGTCTTGTTCCATATAAAACCTAAATGTCAATGTTTTATGATAGATTGCTCTTATAAGAATTGAACTTAGTCCCTTTCTTTTTTTAGGGCTATGATGAATGAGACCCGCAGCCAGTCTATATTGGTAAGTGGGGAAAGTGGGGCAGGGAAAACAGAGACAACAAAACTCATAATGCGATACCTGACATTTGTTGGGGGGAGGGCTGCTGGTGATAGCCATTCAGTAGAGCAGCAAATTTTGGAAGTAAGTGGTGGAAGTGGAACATATTGATATTTTGTGATCTGCAGCTTCACTAGTATATTTGTATGATCTCATTGCCACTTTTACTTCTATCCTTTTTGAAAATCTTCCTCCACTTGTTTGTGTTATGTTGCAGTCAAATCCACTTCTAGAGGCGTTTGGTAATGCAAGAACAGTTAGAAATAATAACTCAAGGTTTGCTTTTTTGTTTGTGCCTAATGAACTTATCTCTTTTTCTTTTAGAATTGTTTATAAAGATACTTTTTCTTTGTATGTAGTCCTTTGATCACTGTTTTCTTTTTTTTTTTTTAATTACTAAAGATAGGTGTTCTTGCTTCTGTAACCCAAATACGCCTTTATATGTATCTCCTTAATGAAGTCGATTATCATGACTAAATCGCAGCAAATTACTTCCTACTTTCACCTTAGCAACTTTATATTCTAAAGTATTTAAAATGCATCCTTTTTTTACACTCCAATACGTTATGGCAATGATTATTGCACAGATATCTGTTTGTGCCCCTTGTATTGGTGCATAACTGTTTCATATCAACTCATCTTCACTTCGGAGGTTGCCCCATATCCATAAAGCACGTGTTCCATCATCTCAACCTCCATCTCTTATTGCCTATAGCTCTTCGGCTTTATCAGCTCAAACAACTTACTCTTATCACTATCAGAATCGTTTCACAAGAGGTTTTGATTGAATTTTAGCTGATATCCTGCAATATCTCGCGTGCGCACACACAATTTGTTGATTTCGGGTGTACAGTCGCACATGTTATAGTTGTGTCGTTTACGTATGTAATGTAATATATTGTTTTATCTCATTATTTTCTTGCATGTCCTTGTATTTGTGTAGTTTCATAAATATGTTACCAGATGCATCCCCTTTCGATCTTTATCTTTATTTATTTATTCCTTATAAAGAACTGCTTTCCTCTTTCCAAAAAACCCTTTCTTTATGCGGGAGAATTTTCGAGGCTTCTTCCTTGTTACAAGATCAAACTGCATAATGATTGAGCTACAACATTCTACCTGCTAGACAGCCATTTAGGATTTATTGCACTCCTCTTTTGCATTGTTTCCGTGGGTATATGTTTGGAACTTTATAACGCTGATGTGAGATTGACACTTTGTTGTAGAATTTATCATGTCTTTTATGAAACCTTCAACTTTGCGCTCTGCGACCAATACCATTAGTGTGAATAGGCTTGCGTGTAATGAGATGTACATATATAAATCTGCGTAATCTAAATTTTTTTTGCCATGTCCACATCATACAACTACCTTACATATTTAAGGATTCCATGTTTGTGTCATGCATGCTATATCTTTATGTGGTGATATTAAGATGGCTACCTACAGGATAGAGATATCTTTGCCTGGTGGATACTTAAGAAGTAGGAGTCTGACGTGATCCATTAAGGACTCACTGACCAAAACTTATACAGGCCTTGCAATTTGTAAACATCATTAGTTACATGTATATGTTTCAAATATATCTAATCTGCAGTGTTTGTATGCCATGTAAATATTTTTTATACATTTATTTTGTTATATAAGCTGTATTAAGTCTAGACTATTTCATCTTCTTACTTTTCCATTTGAACATTTCTGTTGAAAGAATACTAGGATTACTCTTTCTACTAAACCATTATTGGAAAGTTTTTTCTTGCAAGTCTATCTCTAGATGAAATAGGAAAGTAAATCATATATTCACATTTGTGATGTCAAAGAAACGTTGTAAATTATATGTATCAAGGTCTTATTCAAGCAAGTGTAATAAAAATCATCCAGAAACTGTTATATTCAGTACATATTTTAAACTTTCAAGTAGGACATGTCTTCACAATAAGTTGTATGCGTATAGCTCCTTAAAGAGTTAAAGTAACTTCCACTAAGCATGGCACTGAATTTCGAAGTTAGGTTTAGTGTTGAAATATTTGTTTTACTCAACTCTCCCTTCTAAGTTAATGCTCTATTTATTTGGCAAAACCTTGGCTTTTTCATAGAATTCTTTAAATTCCACTTTATATTATTTGTTTATCTGGGTTTTAAACATGGGTGGCTTTGATGCCATCTTCAAATCCTTGCTAACCAGCAATACTCCAAACTTAATGCTGCTGAAGTGAAGGCATTCAATGTCAGAGACTGCAGACATGAGAAAAGCTTGCAGGTGATTTGACATGGTATGATGGAACTACAACAACTTATTTCCATCGACCAAGGATGGACATCTTCTATACCAAAGGGTGTCAAAAAAGTGTTACAAAAGCCCTAAACATTGAATACCAAAATCCAAGATTTTTTAGTGGCGTATAAAGCTCAAAATAAATCACCAAGAGTCACCAAACTGTCCCTAAAATTTTTTCTGAGGTCCATAAAAACTCAGTCTTGGCTTTTATAAGACCCAAGACTATCATCATGCGGTTAAAACCAGTAAAATCAGACGGTCGATTGGTCAACTGGTTTGGATATCCTGTTTTAGCGCCAATTTTTACTACCTAAGCATTATAGTATCTCGGTTGAAATCATTTTGTTCTGAGTAATTCTTGTATGATTGACCAGTGGACCAGTTAATCGTCCACCCAATAGGAAAACCATGGAGTCTTAAAGGTACAAACTCTACATTTTCCGTCTTTATTTGGTTAGAGTCCAGTCACAACGATCTCATCGTCTTCTCTTTTCCTCAAAGCCCCGTAGGAATCAACCTTTGTAAATCCCGATCAAATTTAAGCAATGCTTGAACTTGCGCAGAGGAACAAGTTTTATATACATGTTGCCTTGATTATTTGTAATGCCAACTTTCTTGACATTAAAGCCTCTTAAGTTCTAAGATAAACTGGCATCTAATATCAATATGTTTGGCTCTCTCATGGTACATATCCAATCTTCACTTAGCTGTATGACACTTTCTCTGTCAAAAAACCATGTAATCCGAGATCACCAACCAAACCTCTCAACCAAATAGCTTTCTTAAGTGTACTCAATTTATGTCATGGATAAGACGACTATCAGATGTAAAGTTGTTTTCCCACTAACGATGCAATTAGACAAACTGAAGGCGCAATGTGCGGGTACCTTCTGCTTCCCGATCGTCAACATAATCTGACTCTGAACATCCAGCCTATTTTTAGCTGTTCCCACAATCCTTCTGATACAACAAACCAATGCCTGTTGTCTAATATCTTAGTATCCACATGCAGTCAAAACCTAGTGATGGGATGACCAACTAGTCACCCTTTTTGGCCATCTGTTTTAACAACCACTAGTTCCAGTCCACCAGTTTACTGTCTCAGGTCGAGTGTGCTTGTTCTGGTTTATGTTAGGTGCTTGACCAATCACTAGTTGCATCTGTTGAATTTAAGACTAATAAGAATATTTACACCAACTAAACTAGTAGGCATATATTTTAATACTTAAAAACTATTCTTGTTCTATCTTCTATTATCTTTCTTTATTTGAGCATATATTTTAATTCTTAAAAACTATTCGTTCTATCTTCTATTATCTTTTTTTAGTTGAGGCATAAATCCATGAAGGTTTCAGAGAATCGGTAATTTGGCACGAAGGCAGCAGTATATTCTGGCAAAACATTGGCCGTCAGACATTTCAACTCGAACTTTCAAAAATTGGGATACTCCAGTATCTGTCTTTCTTCATTATTGTCATGTAAATATGTAAATATTGCTTTTAACCTTTTCTTGGAATTATCCCTATACATGTCAGGATTCATTAATGTCTTGCATCTTCAAAGAGTTGTCTATATGCATTGCTTCAAACTTAGTTTTAATGTGGACATTCCTTACTGCTTCTGTTCTGCAGTCGTTTTGGTAAGTTTGTTGAACTTCAGTTTGACGTAAGAGGTCGGATATCTGGTGCGGCAATTCGAACATATCTTTTGGAGAGATCACGTGTTGTGAATATTACAAATCCTGAAAGAAATTACCATGTTTTCTATCAGCTATGTGCTTCAGGAAAGGTATATGTTGAACATTAGTTGGTCAATATTGAAACTGTTATTTTATTTTCAGATTATTTTTTTATTTATTGCACTGAAAACTGTTTTTGGAAGTGTGCTTGTATTCATAGCTCACAAACATTTATGCTTTGTTAGTCTGATAATCTTATGTTCCACTTTTTCCAAGCATAATTTGTTCTATTCATAGTCATGATCTTCACTGTCATCAGTGGTGATCTTATCCCTGCAAATGGGTTGGCAATGGATCTAGAATAGAATGTTCAGTTGTGATTTTAATACTCCTGAATCCTAATTAACTTCTGTATTGTAAGTGCAGTTAAGATCTGTGTTTTGTGTTGTTTGACCGTTTTTGTTATGCTATTAGATAAATCATGTTGTTTTAACAGCAAAAATTGACTTTTGCTGCAATTAGCTTTTGTTCCTTCTACTGAAAATCGTGCTCCTATGACCTATTAAAAACTTAAATACAGATTCTGTAAAAGTTTAATGCTGATGTCTCTTTTTCTATGACCCAAAAATCTGAGTCAAAACCTAAATCTAAGCATGAACTACTCAGGTTCTGGTGATTATATTAACCTAGTAGTAGAGATAGAATACTTAGCATCAATTTAACTTTAGGTTAAGTGCCCAAATCCCTAAAGGACAGTTGGATGAAGAGTTATTTCTCTTTATTGCTATAGTGATTTGGTTAATTCAAAAGGAACTATTCGCAGTTTATTCCAATGACAAGAGCAAAGTGATTATTTCATAATTTCCCAAAAAAGATTAGATTTACAATTTTCTTGAAACTTTAGCCAGCTCTTTTGAAATCCTAGAACATAATATATACTACATATGTTAGTGTATTTATTATATTAGGGTTTGTTAAAAACTCTATCATAGGAGCTCTCAAGGTTTGAAATCTTGGTATTGGTATTAATAAAACAAATTATAGTATCAGTTTTGGAAGTTTTGAGAGTTTCAGCAATTTTGGATCAGAAGGACCAACTCAGGCACCGAAAGTTTTGCTGGTTTGGATGATTCACAAGCTTTCTGCATTCTTTTTCTTAATAAAATTTTCCTATATAACAAAGTCAAATAATTTTTATTTCAAATCTGATATAGCCATTTGTATTGACCAGCTAACATCAACTTGTGTGAGTTGTTATCAGTCAATATCAACAATATCAGTTGGTTTCATTTGGATCATATCAGCATGCTTAAGATACGATACACTATAGTTGATATGTATTGTTATCGGTCAAACTTTAAACATTGGTTGCAGGCAGATTAAGCTTAAAGGTTTAGGCCTTCCATGTTGTATTGTTATCCAGGATGCAGAGAGGTATGGGCTTGGGACTCCCGGAAACTTCTATTATTTAAATCAAAGCAAGACGTATGAGTTAGATGGAGTAAGCAGTGCAGAAGAATATATGCGGACACGGAGAGCAATGGATGTTGTCGGGATAAGTACTATAAAACAGGTTACTTCAATAGTTCTATAATACTGAGATTCGGATAGCTGTTTTACCTTTTACAGACAAGACATCTGATGTCTGATGTTTACACTTTATTTCTATATTTTCCAAGGAAGCTGTATTTCGTACTTTGGCTGCGATTCTTCATCTTGGGAATATTGAATTTTCTCCTGGAAGTGAGCATGACTCATCAGTTATAAAAGATGAAAAATCTGGCTATCACCTTCAGATGGCATCTAATTTGTTTATGTATGTCCTTTTCTCATTGGATATTGCATTTTTATATTTTTATATTTCCAGTTCTCATTGGAAAATTCAATTTTATATCTTTATACTGTCAATGATAGTGATTATTATCCATAGATACATCTTTGTAATTTATCCAGCTTATGGTATTATACAATGGCATCCGCTAGAATTCTCCTGATTCGATAAAAATTAAAGTTCTGTTTATAGAAGTCTAAGACATTAATGCCATATAAGTACTTTGGAGAACAATAGTAATAGAATGTTTTAACATATGAACTGAATGTAGCGTATTTCACGGAACCATCTTTATAGCATATAAATGAGAACCCAAATTGTTGATTACAATGTAAATACTTTAGCAGTATACTTTGGCAGCATTATATTTTGTGACCAACTGATGCATAGTCAAGAAATCAGAATCTTGCAGAGTCCTGTCTTTGACATTCTAAATCTTGCCAATCAAGACAAATGGAGCTGGTATACAGTTTGAGAGTTTCATCAATGGATTTGAATAGGGAAGATCTGCTTCCAAAATTTTCTAAGACTAGCAAAGTTTAACTCTATGCGTACATGTGCATATTTGTGTGCGCGCGCGTCTTTGTAAGCACGTGCTTGTGCATGGGTGTGTGGGTGAGCGTGAGCGTGCACGGGCACTGGCATGTGCATGGGGGGGGGGGGTGTTGACCACACACACTTCTCGGTTCTCATTGACTCATCAAGGAATTAATAAGTTCCACACACATAATAGTATTATTTGCGTATGTTTATGTCTGCCTGTCTCAGCATATATATGCAATTATGCATGCACAAGCGTGCTCCTTTATGCATAAATAGACTTTATACAAGTATGCATAAATGTGATTATGTGTGTTTGCGTGGGCATACGGAGTATAGATTAGTATGCATGTATGTAATTTTGTGTGTTTGTGTGGGCACAGGTGTTGTTCATTTATGCATGTGTCTATGTATGTATTTATCTGTGTGTCTGAAGAGTTGAGCTAGGCTATTTTTTGGAGCATCCTGAATGTGGATATTTCGACTTTATACTTCTAAAATGAAAGTCTAACAATTGGATTGATGCAATGTAAACTTAATTTGAATGAAAATTTTTGAGATATTTTACTCTTTTATCAAGTGTCAAATAAATAAGTTATTTTATCTGAGACATCTATTCTTTGATCAGTTGATCAATCAATGGCTGATGCTGGAACTTCTTGTTTTCTTGGTTTCTATATAGATCAAATGAGCAATTTTGAGTTTTATTTTGAAGCTATATAATGTTTTAAAGTGAAAAGTATCAATGCTATGGATACTTCTGAGACTAGTTTAGCTCAAACTTGTGCATTCATAGGGTTAGTAACATTTATATGTAAATATGGATATAGAGTATGAAGGAAATGGATGGCATTGGTCATATGCGAATACAGGGAGGCTGAGTTGGATATAGAGAATATTGAAGGAAGCACATGGAGATATAGCTCTCCAGGCTTTGCTTTCCAGGGGAGTGCAAGTTGGCAGAAAACTGACTCATGCATTCAGGCTATCCCCTATAGTTTTCCATTGGGTAATGGTCTAATTTGCTGATCAAATATTGACTGCACACTGCAAGCCATATCTTCAACTGTATCAAGTATTGAGGCTGAGTTGGATGGATGTAGAGAAGATTTGAGGAGGGACATGGTGTATAGCTCTCCACATAATTGTACAACATTCACTGTTCAAATTTCAGTGAAGTGCAAGCTTGCAAATAATTCGCTCATGTATTAAAAATTATCTCATATTTTATGGTCTAAGTAGGCGATCGTGTTTTAGCTTCGTACTGCAAGCGGTTTCTTTAACTAGGTCTTTACCATGGTGATTAAAATGACTTGTGTATGGTCTATGTAGAGTACCAACTTTGACTTACGCTCTATATGATCTTTAACATATCTCAGGCTATATCATTTTCTATGACACTGATTTTTTAAAACTTGAAACTGGTTTCTTCTAGTGTATTCTATTCACTATAGCCTATTACTTAGTCTCTCATTGGGATTTTTTCTCTTCATCAGGTGTGACATGAACCTTTTGCTTTCAACTTTGTGTTCCCGTTCCATAATTACCCGTGAAGGAATAATAATGAAAGCTCTTGATTGTGCTGCAGCAGCAGCTAGTCGTGATGCTTTAGCGAAGACTGTTTATGCTCGACTGTTTGACTGGCATGCTCTTTTCCTTCTTCAAACTCTTCTTTTTCATGTGCTGCAAAAATAATTGCTGTTCTTTTGCCTTGTTTTCTGCAGGCTTGTTGAAACTATCAATACATCTGTTGGACAAGACCAAAACTCCAGGGTACAGATTGGGGTATTAGACATCTATGGTTTTGAGTGCTTCAAAAACAACAGGTCATTTATGTTGATACTCATAGTTTTGTTGATGCATTATCATCTGAATTGATATTAATTCTTTAAAAGAAACACTGACATTGTCCATCCACATACAGTAAACCGTGAGAAACATTTAAAATCTAAACTCTGATAATTTTATTTGTGAAGCATCTCATTCTCACATCATGTAATGTGGAGCATATTTGGAAATGAAACAAAGATGGCACAGTTTGGGTATACAAGGTTTTACAAGTAAGGTTAGGATTTGGAGGAAATTAAGGGATTAGTTTTAGATTTGATTGGCAGACTTTTGAAGGGGAACTAATAGAAAAAAGTCTGACAAGGAAAGGAAAAGTTTAACAAAATAAAAATATAAAGTGTTTTCACCTGTGATCTATGGACAACGATACAGGTGTCATGCTTCATGCTTCATGAGGGACACAGGTGGTGGACATGGTGGTTATCCAAAATGCAAGCATCAGTACACATCTATTTGGGCATATTTAATCTGAATTATATGTATATGTGACTCTTATAAATATATCTATTACATAATTCATGTATCAAAGGACCTGATTTTAGTAAAAACTGATCTGTAAGACAGTTGTTTTCTTGCAAAAAAGGGACGTAGCATACTTTACACACACATACTTATGTAAAATGAATGATGGTAACACATTTGAATGTGCCAGACTCAAGTAGATACTGGTCATTCTGGGGTGTCTTATGCCAGATATTAACAGTATATAGGGTTCCTGAGATCAAAGAATTTGGATTTCACATTTACAACTCATGTTACATCCAAACGAGCGAAGAAATTTTTTTTCTTCATCTAATATATAGTCTGAAATCAGGAAATCTGCATCTCTCTCCCCTCCAAAGAAAGCAACAACCCTTTTTAAATAAAAGTAAATTACCAGTTAAAAAATCAAAATGAAGAAAAGAAATCTAATTCTAATATAATTGCCTTTGAAAATTATTCTACAGAATACTAAATCTAATTAATTGAAACCAGCATCCTCTCTCTAATGATAGATTTGGCTTTGGCAACCTCTTTTGCTTCTTTTCTTTTTCTTAATATAAATGAGCATCTTTAATTGGATGTCATACGAGCCCATATTTGGAAATAGATGCAATTCTATTACCAATTCCTCAGCTGCAGTTAATCAAATTTCAGTTGAGGATATCATGCATGAATCACCCAAAGATTTTACTTCTATTTGAAATGAACTGCTACCCATGAATTTGAAAACTAGAACACCAAGCTTGAGCTCTAGTTGGAGCACAATTCTAGCCTTTACGGTCTCATACTTTTGAATCTATAGAAACAATGAGCCTGAATAGGCCGAAACAAGGAAGAGCTGTTGATACATCACACATGACATAGATTAAGATTGTAAGCACTCACAAACTCAAATCTAACAGAAACAATCTGGAGTTGTGAGATGTAAATTTTAATAATATGCAGAGTCTGCGAATTGGCTACTCCAGAGGATATTTTGTATGTACGTTTTATTTCCTACTATTTGAGTATATCTTTTTCATATTATATATAAGAATTACAAAATTACCTGCAGTGACTCCAATTTCGTGATTGTAGTACATCCGTATTAATTTACTGTAAAAATTGTCTGCAGTCAAAAAATTGTCTCTTTTTTACAACGGCAATTGCAGAAAAGCTATAGTTGGAGCAAAATAATAGTTACCTATAAAATCATCTGTCTTTTTTCAAATTGCAACAATAGCTGCAGTTGCAAATTCCCGAACCAAACAGGCCCTAGATTTTAGTGTGAAAGTCGATAAATGTGGTGTTAATGTTGCCCTCTTCTTTAAATAAGAATAAATTGTTGGGAGTGATGCTGCTAGAAACTCGAAAATTTAAGAGAGTACAACTTGTAAGAAATATAGGAAGCTACAGACCCGTTAAAATCGTGCATGGAAAGTTCCTAATAAAATCATAGAACTAACATTAACAAAAAGTTGCACTTAGCTGGTTGGTGATGCTAAAGTATGCATTGTTTTTAACTTAGGCTTACCGAAAAAATATATCTTTTTGACGCCAACACTTAACATTAGTGAGAGATTCACTTTTAATTTTTTGGAATCCAATAATTATTTGCAAATGTATGAAAATAGCTCAAATTAGCAAATATGTTGAAGGCCCTTATTATCCTCATTTAATCACGAATTAAACACAAATTTTTTCATGTTAAAGTTACAAATTAACATCTTTTGCCTTTAAAAAAAATTAGTCTAAATGAGGCATGCAGTATTTGAACTGCGGTCATTTGCATGAAAAGAACAGTGTACCACCAAGCTGTTGTTTTATTAGTGTTACGCCAATAAGATCTTGTGAAACTCTTCTCCATCCCAGTTTTTCCTCGTCTTTCTCTTGTGTCGTGATGATCATCCAAAATTTCCCCAATCAACGAAAAACATCCAACACAGACCCACACCATATCACGGACATGAGCCAATGTGCGCGCACACACACTGCATTTATTGCTATTTCTAGTGAGAGAAAATGATATGAGACAGAATGGGGGGATCCCCTGAGGGATTCTTGGTGCTGCATTTGTCTCACTTTACTCTGGGGAGGGATTGGAAGCAGGCAAGGGAATACAAATTCATTTCCATATAAATAAATAGATTTTATGTTCTGGATTATTTGTATGTTGATAGAATGACATCATTAAGTCAAAACAAGCAACAAATTCTAGATGTTGCCAAAGAACAGATGCATGCACCTCCATGCTACCTGCTTCACACACAGAAGCTTATGTCTTCAATATATCTGTTCCCTGCCACATACAGTTTTTCACTGTCTACATTATAAAGCGCAATGAAGATTTCTATTTAAACACATTTGGACAATTACCTTAACAAATGAAATAATCAACTTTTCTCTAACTTTCTCCCTTAGTTATTTACATTGTTGCATAGTTATGCTCTCATAGTTGCTCATGGTATATGTTCCCATAGTTGCGCTGTTGTAGAGTTTTTCACGAACTCTATAGTATTTCTTGGACTGTATAATTATTATTGCTTGCTAACCTATAGTTAGACTGTTTGTAACTTTCATTATGGATTCTTTCTAGTTGACTAACTTTTCACTCATTCAGTTTCGAGCAGTTCTGCATTAACTTTGCCAACGAAAAACTTCAGCAACATTTCAACGAGGTGAAGGATTATGCTTAACTGAACTTATTTTTTATATACCTGTTTTCTTAAAGCCTGTTTGTTTTCATGACAATCTTCGCTACCTGTTTCAGCATGTATTTAAGAAGGAGCAGGAAGAATACAACAAGGAAAAAATCAATTGGAGTTATATCGAGTTTGTAGATAATCAAGATGTTTTGGATTTGATAGAGAAGGTCCTTTTCTCCTTATCGAAGTTCCTCATTATATAAATGGTCACATATTCACTTTACTCGAAATATCTTTAGACAAACGTCATAATACATCCTGGTCCTCTCGGCTTCTTTTCTTATATGAGCATATACTATATAGTGTATGAGTATGCTTCTATGTATGAATGCACACATATATTTGCCATTGTAAGTGTGCAAACATATCGCCTAGCAAAACAGGTGTGTTTGATTTGATATAACTGATCAATTAAAGAGGAGTAGGGTCAGTTAGTCAAGGTTGAGTGTCATCATTAGGTCATTTGAGCTAACGGATCATTCTTCCCAGCTTTGGACATGTCAGGTTATCTTTTATGCTTTTCTTGCGCTATTTATTGAGCAAAATAATCCAATGAGGCAAAAAGCACATGCTAAAAGTCAATATCTTTCTCATATTCTTCCCACTAGAATTTGTCTGCAGTAGTTGCTTTTACATATACACACATTTACAAATACACATGCACACCCTAATCAGCATGTTGAGGCTGCTTGCACTATATGAACCTACATTTCGTAAGGAGCTTTTTAGATTTATTCTATTTCCTTGTAACTATTATAATACTCGGTTTCCATTCTTTTGCAATCATGTCACTCATTATCTTCTTAACTCTCATAGTCATCCAAGCATTTTTCATTAAAGTTTCATGAAGGAAACCACCAACTGCTGACCTGCATCAGATTCTATATGAGAGGCTGTTCAGTTTCTAGTCAAAGTAGCTGTAAGAAGAAGTGGCTTCAGTCATATAACCTTGATGATCAGGATACCTCTATCTACCTTTTTTTTGGTTATGAAGCTTAAGCTCATGAAATCTAGGAGTACACGTCCAGAGTCCCAGACTATCCTAAACGGTGAAAATTGTAGATAAGAGTAGGATGATACGATCTAAGGGAAGGAATCACATTCAGCTCAGAGACCTATCTTATATTTGTTGTGAGATGCTGACTGAAATAGACACAATATATGATGCTTGCCAAATAATAGGTAAAAAGAACTTAAATTAACTATTAATCAGCAACTGGATTATGCTCAAAATTCAAGAATGATTTTTCATGTTGAAGATTTCTTGATGTTAAGCACTTACTTTAGTGCTATATCTGTTCTCCACTTTCTGGAACATATAGGCTGCTTGACTATTGGTTGTTAAAGGCTCAGAAAAGAAATAGTGGATAGTGTAGGGGTAGGGCAGACTATGATTTTGAGTATTCTCAGTCAACTCCTATAAGATGCAAGGCAGTTTGAAAGCCATTGTTCTTGATGTTACTGTTCCAAAGTCTATGAAAGAATAAATCTCATAAGAAATTGCATTACTGTCTTTTTTGTTAACATTTTCTTTATATTGTGTTTTCCTTTTAACAACTACACTCCCAAGCCCTAACTTCTTCTGCTTAACTATTTCCCGTTACATGCCTTCCTTCTGGTGAATAATTCTGCTTTCTCATGCACTCATTTTTAATTGCTTTAACTATAAATAGAAACCTCTTAAGCTTAAGCATTAAAAAATATACTGTTACTGAATAATCTTTCGTTACTAGCTTCCAATCACATTATGCCACTATCATTTATAACATTGTTCACTTAGCTATTGATTCTTGATACTGAAAGAAGGTAATCTTGTGCTCCTAGTATTTTCTTGAGCTCTACACTGGAAATATGATAAAATGCCTAACTACTAGGATTATGTTTCTCAATTAGCCTCTATACATATTCCTATCCGCATATACATGTTGCATTTGTCAAAGAAGGCATAAAGATCTTAAGTATTGGGCATCTATCGCCAGAAAATTGCTTCCATGCACTTCACCTTGACATATGCTTAACGCCTTCTCACAAGTTCTCGTGAAATATTTACTACTTACGTTTCTATATTCTTTGCAGAAGCCAATTGGGATAATTTCACTTTTGGATGAGGCATGGTGAGGGTTCTCTTTTTAGCAGTTTGATCTTCAATTTGTAAGGCTTATGTTTTCTCCTCAAACTTTCATATTTGTTCGCCTTTACAGCATGTTCCCAAAATCAACACATGAAGCATTTTCAATGAAGCTGTTTCAGAGCTTTCCGGAACATCCGAGATTGGAGAAAGTGAAATTTTCCCGAACAGATTTTACTTTATCTCATTATGCTGGAAAGGCATGTCCTTTGAGCTATTCTTGTAAGCAAGATAATTATTTCAAACTTAAAGTGAGGAATTCTAGGTTGTAGTTCCATCATTATTTTCTTCTTTGTAGGTGGCCTATCAAACACTGACCTTCCTGGATAAAAATCGAGACTATATTGTTGTAGAGCACTGCAATCTTTTGTCTTTTTCAAAGTGCTCTTTCATTGCTGAACTTTTCACTTCATTGCCGGAGGAACCATCAAAGTCGTCTTACAAATTTTCATCAGTAGCATCTAGATTCAAGGTACCATTATGCACTTCAGGAATTTTTTTTCATACAATGAATTTTCTGGAAGGCCTGTTTTTATTGGCCCTGTGCATAGGTTTATTTAGCTGATAGTCACATTTTTTTGTTTGTCTTTGTCACATAAATTTGCAGAAAATACTATTGTTTGCTCATGATACGATAATATTAATTATCCTGAAAATATTTTTAAAATAACAAAGTATAGTAGATAATTACTTCTTACATGTATAACAATTATTGATGGAGAGTGGTGGGAGGGCTTAGATCTGAACATGACTTTGGATTGATGAAAACTTCCATTGAAAACTTGATCGGCAATGGAGGACAAGAAGTAGGGAATCTGGATGGTGAAGAGGAGGTGATTTTGGGAATGTTTTGGGGGCTGATTTGTGGTAGGCTTTGTAGGGATTTTGGATGGATGGCTAGGACTGAAAGTGGAGAAAGTTTAGATAAATAACTAGGCTTTACATCTAGGAGCCTCCCATCCAAGGGCTTCACACCCCAAAGAGGCAAATCACATGCCACAAACAAGCAATTCACATGCCCAGCGAGAGAATTCTCAAACTCAAATCTTTTATTAATTAATGTCTATCCCTCATGGAGGATTACAACTTTATTTATAGAGAAAAAACTAAATCTAGATGCTAAATCAAATCATCATCAAATCCTAACGAAAAGGAAACAAAATAAAAACCCTAACAAAATAAATTCTCAAAGATCCTAAATGATCCTAAAATCAAATCCTAAGAAAATCTTACTTAAAATAAAGATTACATCTAGTAAATCCTAAAATCTTTTGATCAACAAATCACGATCATCCTGCATCAATTATTTTAACCATTAACAAAAAACATATTATTATTATTTGATTAAAAGGGTATTTAAATTCTGTTAATGACCGAAATGGTAGTTTATTGTAAAAGTTAAATTCCATGGGCTTTTTCGTTAACAAAGAAAATTTAACGATGGTTTTTGGGAAAAACCCAAAGTTTTTGGTAACATAGGTTGAATATTGTGGAATTCTCATTAGGATTGAGTGAGATATATTTGTCCTTTTTTACTCTCAAAAGCTAACTTTTATTTGTCCATAGTAAGCAGATGTTATCTTCTAAATATACAAAATTATCTTTTGTGTGAATAGATTGTTAACCTTACGGGAGACATTTCCTATTCTTCAATTCCCCTCAACCCTCTCCTCCTCCCCCCAAAAGCAGCTTTAATCCATATTCTAGACATCAAAATCTTCTCTTGCTACCCCTCTTTGGAAGATATTTCAGCACTTCCAGACACCTTATTACATTTTTGCACTATGTTTAAACAACATCATCTAAATTCAACATTATCATGTCTATCATAACACTGCACACAAAGGACATCACAGAAGCAAATTCAATGCCCTGGTAGCAACATAAGTATGAAGAGATTTACAATAGTACTGCAGACATGTTCCAATGAAACAGGAGACGTGATTAGCAGAGTTTCATACAAGGGGAAAAAAGAAGCATCATGAAATCACTAATTGAATCATAAAGTTAATAATAATAACTCGTAATCATTACCTTTGCGAAGATAGCCTGTAAGGGAAAAATATCTTAAAATGTTATTATTTCTTGACCGATAATGTGGTAGGTGAGCTGATGAGGTCATCCAGTCAAGATGCAAAAGCAAGTTGTGGCAGAGGAAGAAATGGATTATAAAAAAGATCAGTGGCATTTTCCCTCAATTAGCCTTCTTCTGGAACAGATAACTAAGGTGACCATTGAATATTTTGGTAAAAATTATATATGAAATTAAAACTACAAGAATAATACTGTTTGACACTGTATCAAATAAAGGTAAAAAGAACGCTTACTAATAGAAATTCAAAGTTGTAAATTTAGAAAACTAACCGAAGGAAGATCAACTCAAATTTATTACTCATCGAACTCTTCACTTAAGTAGTTACTTGGATGAAGAATATCCTGATGAATGACGATATTGTAGTAATGAAACCGCTATCTTTTCCTTGCTAGTCATATCAATTTCTTTTTGAACATACTAGGCAATTCTGATGTCATAGAGTAAGGAAAAAACTAAATGATCTCACAGTCACCATCGTGTTGCATTTATTGATGTCCTTAGAAACTTCTTTGTTCATACCAAATTTAAAAATCATGCTTGTTCTGTAAAGCATAAAATATTCAGTCAAGGAGCTACTAAAGCATTAAGTGGGCTGTGTTTGAAAATAGTTCGAAAAATTGATCGCTGAAAAATGCCATGAAACTCGTTTATAGAAGTTTGTACCCATATGAAAAGACAGTAATAGCACGATAAAAGCTTTATTTATCTCTCTCTAGTGACCCTATTTGGATTTTCTCGAGAAAAATTAATTTCTTTTGCATAGGAGGGAAAATTATCAAAGTCTGGACCAGATATTCTAGAAATATACAACTTATGAAATAAATTTTAGTTAGAGCAGGAAGATTATATTGGTTTATATTTACATTTTTCCCTCATTTTTAGGTTTAAACTAGAGTTTTCTTGAACTTAAAATTTTCTTTATATTCTTGAAATGTACAACTTATGAAATAAATATTAATTGCAAAAGCAAAAATAAGAGAGGTCAAAATTTACATATTGTCCTCATATTTAGGTGTAAACTAGAGTTTTCTTGAACTTACAGTTCTTGCACATTTATGACACCTATGAATATGTTTAGATTTGTTCTGTACATGCGTGCGTGTGTGCTGGACAAGTTACTCTTTCCTGAGAAGGGAAATGAAATTTCTTCAATGCATAATACATTTGGGGTCTTTTCAGTACTGCTTTAGACACCCACCTGATGTTGGACTTGGATCCATCTGGGAGTCCAAGGGATTCATTATGTTTGCATTTCCCATGTTTTTTGACTCATTTACCGTAGGAAATTATTAACCCCATCTTATTTCTAGTATTGCAATAAGAGAATGGATTTATATATGTTTAATTAATGTTCGCTTTGTTAGTTTGTCTATGGCAGATACACTTCTGTAAGGGTCTGCTAAAGTGGTTAAAACCATCATCTGCAATTTAATTGAAGTTATTGATATAATGTATACGCATTGACTGAGACATGTTACAGTGTATATTTTGGCAATTGGCATCCTTGTCTCAAAGTTGTAACAGCAGTAACTTAGTTGACTACTTCCCCCATTTATTCTTCACATTTATAATATCAATTCTCTTAGTGTTTTAAGTTCTCTGGCTATTTTAGATTCCTATCTTATATGTTTGTTTTGTATATGTAGCAACAACTCCAGGCACTTATGGAAACACTGAACTCATCTAATCCTCATTATGTGCGCTGCATAAAGCCTAATTCTGCAAATTATGCCCAAAAATTCGACAATCAGAGTGTCTTACAACAATTGCGATGTGGGGTTAGTATCTCTTTGGTTAATTTCTTTTGTTTGCTTCGTTTGACTTGGACCTGCTGTATCTCATACTCATCTAATACTCACATGGATTTTTCTTCAAGCTTTTCTGTTAAGCATTTCTAAAGAAGTAAGAAGAAAAAAAAAACTAACTATCAAGTGATGTTATTAATGCCATCGTTGCATGGATATTCTTTAGTTTAAGAAGATATATAAACCTTTTCGTATGGGCTACATTGCACATTTATCTTATTGTAAATGCAATTAGTTCAAGTTTTTCTTGCCTGTTATTGGTTATATGAGATTGCCATTAATGTCTGTTTATACTTTATGAAGTTAAGTATCTTAAATCTGCAAATATAACCTAGTATATGGTTGGATATATTTTGTACAACCGAAATTATTGAATTCAAATTCCTGTTATTTGGTTGGATTGTTGGGAGATTGTATTTGTACCTGATACCATTTGTCTAGCTATATATTCCTATAGGCTATCGCCTTGGTGAAGTTACTGAATCCTTCAATTTCTAAGCCTTGATATTGAATTCAGGTGAATTCCAATTCACCCACTTCTTGAGTAGTGTTTAAAACGTAACTCCACACGGGATGGAAGTCCAATTCACTCACTGACAGATCCAATGTTCTTTAACAGTTTTTCTTGTGGGATTTTTCTTGCTATACTACATCCTTTTACAACTGGGAACCTTCAATTTTCTATCTTTAGTTTTGTTCTCATAAGTAGTCATAATTTTATGTGGTTATTAGATTGATTTTTTTTTCAGGGTGTTCTGGAGGCTATTCGAATTAGTCTTGCTGGTTATCCTACTCGGAGAACTTATTCAGATTTTGTTGATCGATTTGGAATTTTGGCACTTGAACTCATGGACGGAAGGTAGTTGATTTGCACTTCTGAAAGTTTTGCTTAAGTGTTCTTTTTATATTTTCCTTTTATGCTTTAATTTTCTCCTTAAGCACAGTGACGTTTCTGCTGCAGTGACAAATAGATCACTAGGTCAAATTACCATGCAGTTTGAAGTCAACATATTTTTATAGTGGAAAATGTATGGTGTATAAGAGAATTTTATTTAGTAAAAAGTAGCGTGACAATAATTTATTGCTCTCCTTACCTTGCCACCACTATAATCTATGCAGGACATAATTGTGTTGGCACTTGGTCTCACATACTTGTAAGCGCTGTTTCCTGTTTCACCTTTGGAGAGTGCTCCTATTCTAATTTCTAAGTATGAGTCAACCTATTTACTTCACCGAGAGATTGGTGTGAGTTGACAGTTTCCTAAGCCATCAAGGAAATACATTTAATAACATGGACAATCTCAATATATGAAATATTATGACATTTCTTAACTGTTATCTTGCTGTGTTTGGTATGTACTACAGCCCTGTATGTTTCATGTAATATGATATAATTCCACCAAGTACCTCTTTTAGGGACTGAGAAGATTACTCCATATTTCTAAGGTTCTTATAATTGAGGGAAAGTGTGTAACTTACTGTCACGAGGAGACACTTCCTCCTCCACCCAAGCCCCAGGCAACCTAGCCTCCTAAACCCACTTCTCCAATCTCGATCATGTCTACCAGCAGGCTTGCTAGGACACGTGGTGTGGAGAAGTAGTCTGATTAAAAAAGCTACGTCTTGAGACACGTCGCAGTCATGCCCATATGCATTTATTATGTCATGCCAATTTCTCTCATCCAAAAGTCACCCCCCTATCAGAGCTGGAGATAAATCTACCGACAAAATCATAGTTACACGGTACACGATATGTAACGGGTCGTAGTATATGAATTTGGGTATGCAATTCGCCACTTAGCTGTTTTGGATTATTATTATTATTATTGGGTGGGGGGGGTTGGCGGGGTAAGTTTCTTTGGTACGCAAGTTCTCTACGTGGTATGCTGTAAATTTTGTTGGGTGCACTTAACATTTTCCAAAGCCTACAGTAGAAACTAGAAAGAAAATTATGCAAACTGTGACATTATCATGGTAATCATAATGTAATATAAAACAATAGTATGAACCTATGGTTCTGATTATTTGTGATTACCTGAATTATGCATATTAGCTTATTTGGATTAATTAAAACTTTTATGTGCATTTTGTTAGTTGATATTATCTATCTTCAGTCACAAGTTAAAATTCTGGACGTCTTTTTTATGTGACAACTCATAGATATGTTTCTTCATGCATGTTTACCTATTATGTGCATGGTGTGCGCCTCGCTACACTAGAGCATGCACATCGCGTGTGCATGTAAAGGGACTTTGCGTGTCCTCATAATTGTAAGCAATTTCCAATTTAGGGAACCAATTCGTGTACCATAGAGAATCAGTTGCAAATGCACCACGAATTGGTTCGCAGGAACTATACGACAGTTCGAGGGGGTCTTGGGAATTACACAACTGTGGACAATATATTTCAACCTTAATCTTTGATGGCATCTAGAATATTAATTATATATCTTTTTTTTAGAGTTCTCGCATGTTCCTTAATCTTTGAATTTGCGCATAAAAATTGTTGATCAAATTATTTTTTTAGGACTTAAAAAGTTAAAAACTCTTATAAATCTATTTATTAGGTTTATAATAACCTTATATGATATTGAAAGTTAAAATAGGAAACTCACTGTTTAGTTCATTCAATTTGTGACCACTTGATGCGTAGCTAAATAAACTAAAAAATACCTTTTTTTTGACATCTTAAATGACGCAGATTAATTTGAGTGGATTAGGTTTTTAACTAACTTTTGCTATTATTAAATTTAGAAGGAGACAATTTGCTCCCAAATATTTTCTAAAGATGCTAAGCTATATCTCTTTATATTATATCCACACACATGCATATAGAAAATCTTCAACTGAGATTCTTAATGAGCTATATTACAGACAATCAACAGCGTTCATCTTTTTCAACACAAATGTTAATTCTGAATGAGAGATTGGATGATTCCGATGCTTTCCCATTTTCAAAGTCAGTAGCCAAAGAAAAGGAAAAAAAGAAAGAGATTATGTCAGTCGTAACAAAAAGATCATGAGATGGACATGTAAAATATCTTCAAATTTCTTGACCTTTTCACCCACAAATATTTACGATTGAAGATCAAGATAAACAATGTGTATCGTCTAAAAGATGAGTCACTTTGAAGATCTCAAAATTATTATATTGAGAATTGTGGAGATATCCATGTGTGTGTGCACGCGCATATGTGTGTGTGTGTGTGTGTGTGTGTGTGTGTGTGTGTGTGTGTGTGTTGTTGGGGGGGGGGGAGTCTTGTGTGGGTGCTCAAGTCTTGTGCTTGTGCGTGAGAGGGAGAGTCTTGGCTATTTATGGAAGAATTTGTAGTCGAATTCTCTGCATCTAGGTTTAGAAGCCCAGAAGTTCCACTCCATTGAAATTGATAAGGCATCATCTAAAATGCTGGGAAAAAAATTTCAAGTTAAGTTTTTTTTCATTGATTCATCAAGAAGATGCAAATGAATGGGTCTAAACAACAGCAAGTCGATTAATTTAACTGCACTTTAAGTGTTTAGATCAATATCCAATCTTCGGATCAAAATTTATATGTCCTAAAATGTCGATTCAAGTGAAGTATTATTTTTGGGTGTCCATTTTACACTACTTGGTTCATGGACCCAAAAAAAAAAAGACTCAATTCGTAGATATTATATATGATGTTTTTTATAATTTCGTAAAGTAGATATATATATTATATGAAGCCATGATCCAACTTCAAACTTTAATTCTTTCCAGTGGAGCCAATCTCTCTCTCTCTCTCTCTCTCTCTCTCTCAGTGGCTTGTGTGTATAGACATATTGGTGTGTGTTTACAAGATAAATACATGTCTCTATCTGGTGCATGTGTTGTGTGCACTTGTGCTTGTTCCTATCCGTCCTCTCTGCTTCTATTTCCTTGCTACAGCAACTGGCAACTTCTTTACTAATGTTTTTTAAGATTATTACTTTTGTTTTTTTTATGGCTTCTTTCCAATTGCAGGCTTGATGAGAAGGCCTTGACAGAGAGAATAATACAAAAGCTGAAACTTGACAATTTCCAAGTATTCTTCTTTCACCTTATGTCATAAAAAATCTTAGTATGGAATTTTTCTGCAATTGTGGTTATGTGTATGCTAATAAATGTTTTTTGTTTACTTTCTGAAAATTTAATTTTGTAGTGCTGACTTTAAATTAATGGATCTGAAGTGCTGTATATAATGTTCTTTTAGTGGTATTTTAGGAATATTTGAGGAGCAGCTTATTAGCACAGGATAATGTACATAATGTTTCTTTCAGTTAGTGGAAAATATCGCCATCCTCAATATGAATGTTGCATAAACATAATTAAGGTTGTGAGTGGACTTTAAGCCAAACGATCATCAAGTTAATGAACGACTGTGGTTGTGAACTTTCAGATATGGTTAGAAACTTGTACTTGCAATTATTCAGCCAATTATTTCCTGTGCAGTGAGATCCTTTTTGTTCTCCTTCCCATCTGATGGTTGAAGGATGTTACTAATAAAGGAAGATTCATTAGAGGGCATTGTATATTTGCTGGATGCAGTCTGGTACATAGACTAAAGGTGTATTGCTTTGACATTCTTTGAGCTTTTTTTTGGTTTTAAACCTACTTTTACTAATTTTGAATTCTTTCTGTGCTCTCCTTATGAGCATTCATTCGGATAACCGAGCAACCATCTGCGTCAGTTACCTTGCAGATTGTCATAACTCATTAGGTAATAAAAACATTAAACCTGATCATCATTTTACTGGGAGGTGTTATGGAACTCCACTCAGTTTGTTTGATCAGAGAATCAGTTAGCTGATGTTGTCACCAGGACTACATCACAACCATTGTGGATAAAACCATTGTCTAATAAGTGGTGAATTACTAATTGTTTTATGGAGCAACATACTCCCTATATGTTGAATATAGCTTGAGAAGCCTGTAGCAAAAATGGGACTTGAGTACAACATGGACCTTAGATTCAATCTAAGGAAGCACCTTCAAAACTACGTTATATGCAACCTGTATATATATGAAAAATGAGTATCCTTAATATCAAGGATAAACTTGGTCCTTGGTATTCAGGTGGCCACATCATAACCACTTATCTAAGTGGATCCCCACTTAAAAAAGGTCCCCTCCAACCCACGTGGAAGCCCCCCCTCCCCCCCGGTGAAAGTTGCCCC
>JBAKGM010000139.1:13871240-13883638 GCA_037177215.1 Asparagus racemosus
ACATATGCATATATAGATAAGTTCGTGTGTCCAAAAAGTCTAGACAAGTTATCCTGATTGTATACAACATACAATGATTATGATATATGTTAAAAATAATAACACACTATAAATTTACGTCTTCAGATAAGGACATGACTTACTCGTCAACTTTAAATAAAGCACGTAGACATATCTAAACTTATCACAGTTTTATTCAAGTTAATACTTCTATGGATGGTTTTAAGGAAATCATAGTACACAACAATGACAGAATATGTATATATTGATCTATTAATAAATTTTTTTTAAAAAATGAAGTTTAGAATGATAAATTGCTATTCTAAATCTTCTAAATGATGTTCCAAGGTCTTCTAGAAAAATTCCTCAAGAGAAGATGCTTCCAATTTAATCCACCCGTCACTGTGAGGATGCAAGATAATAGAGATAGAATCTTTGAAAATGTGGATTTCCTCAAACCTTCTAAGAGTCCAGAACTATTTAGTTTTTATTTACTCCTTCATGGCTACGTATGCCTTTCTTTTATAGGCATGACATATCTTCAAAGTAGTACTCTTACCAATGTGGGATAATTCGAGAAAGACAGGTGGCTACCCAAGGACAAGCCAAAGGAAGCTTTTGCATGACAAGTCTAAATGAGTTTGCATGACGAGGCAAAAATGAAATTTCTTTTCTTTAAAATTAGGAATATCAGTTTTTCTATTAAGCAATTTATCGAGCAGGACAATTCACCTATTTGCTCATACGGTCATACCAAAAATCTCATGACATGCCGAAAGTAGCAATTCCTGGCCTGACCAGTGCCAGGCCTTCTCGGAACCAAGCTGTTTCATGTATGCAGTATAGGAATTTCAATGCACTAAAGCACAATCAGTTGGACAAATTAAGTATGAATTTTTCAGAAATAAAAATTTTATTTCTATTTTTGGCGTGTAAATTGTGCTGTAAATGCAAAGGGTAAAATGCTATAACATTTGTTTGGTAACAACAAAGAAGATGAAAGGTTTTGTTTAAATAACATTCACAAACGAGCAGCAAATATCAATCATTCTTTGACTATGAATGGATGATTCTCAGAGAATCATCACCTATTCATCCAAGCTAAAATTGATTGGCATAACAGCATAGGTTACAATGTTAAAGCATTGAGCTTCTGAAAGCCTTGTATAGAATTCCAGTATGATTCTTTTGTTTTATTAAATGACATGTTTTTACGTTATGTATACCTTCCTATTGATGTTAATATTTGATGCTTGCAGCTTGGTAGAACTAAGGTTTTCCTTCGAGCTGGTCAGATTGCTGTTTTAGATTCTCAGCGGAATGAGGTTTTGGATAACGCTTCAAGGATCGTTCAGTGTAGTTTCCGAAAATTCTTTGCTCGCAAAGAGTTCATCCTAACTAAAAGGGCTGCAGTTACTCTTCAATCATGTTGTCGAGGTATGTTTTGGAATAAATTTTGGAGTTCATGCATGTTTATCTACGTATGCTTCTTTTTAAGAACAATGTAACAACTGAGAGGGTGTTTGAGGAGGCTTATTTGTAGAAGTTTATAAGCTATGCTAGCTTTTGGTTTTGAAACTATGTTAGTTTTTAGTTACTTTTTTGGTAGAATGGCTACTTACTTGGGTAGACCTAGCTTATTTATGTGAGTTGAGCTACTTTTTCATAAGTGGGTAATTCCAACTTTTTCGAATGGGGCTTGAAAGCTAGGTTGTAAGGATTTTACCAAACATATAGATATAAAAAAGCTAACCTAACACCCGCCCCCACCCCCGTCCTCCCCAAAAAAAGGAAACCCACTGAATCTAGTGGAAGTTTGGCCAAACGATACTTCATTTTATCTTCTCACTTGCTTATTTCTGAATTTGTAGTCATCGTGTAGTCAGTTATTTTGAAGAGTAGATGGAAGTTGGGTGGGAACTAGTTTCTTGTATGTTTTCAAACTTTTCTTTTTTAGTTTTTTGGGTTCGGGGCCCGGGGGGGGGGGGGAATGAATCAGTCATGAACTTTCTATATATGTTTACATCATGACCCCAAACCTCATATCAATTTACCAGGGTACATAATCTTGTTAATACAATTTATCAGTAATATAAATAAGCTCTAGATTATCAGATCTAATAATTCATAATATATAGAAACCTAAGTACCATCACTATCCATCTAACGTTTCTCCAAAAGAACCATAACCAAAATTCTGATATTATTCCTGATGAATAACTTCAATATTCTTTCTGCATACTCATAGCTCGTGTACAAATTTTACTAAAGACAATATTTAGTAGCTTGTCAAAAGAAGTGCTTGCTTATCATCCACAAGCGAATTATTTCCTTATAACTATGAGAAATTTCGACTTATGTCAGTTGCTATACGCTTACTACTATTGGTTTAAGTTTTAGACATCCTTTTTTACATACTCTTGCTAATGCACAAGCGAATGTTCTTTACGTCTTCTGCAGGTGCGTATGCTTGTAAGTTTGTAGAATGATGAATTTGATTAACATAGAATATTCACTTAGTTTTACATTAAGATTGTTTCACCTATTTTGCAGGTTGTTTGGACCGAAAAATTTATGTTATTAGAAGGCAAGACGTAGCCGTGCTTTTTATTCAAAAGCATGGTCGAAGATGGTTCCTACAGAAGAATTTCATTCATGTTTGCTCAGCAGCTTTGGTTATTCAATCAAATATCAGAAGCTATGTAACCCGCCAAAGGTTCATCAGCTTAATGAAGCATAGGGCTGCCATCAGAATCCAGGTATGTTACAATGCAGAAAATGCAAAAAGAACAAGTTCCTTTGCGATCATGTCCTTTTGTGTTTTTTCAGATATGATATGGTATATAAATGACTAGTACATCTCCTTAGCTGTGGTGAAAGCGACATACAATCCTTTCACAAACTAGTTTTTCTTTAAGATTCTTTTATGTATCTGATAGAAAGAAGCTGAAACAATGTATTTTCATTTTCATAATTGCTTATGCAAGAATTCTCCTTCTTGCTATTTGAAGAGTATATTTTCATGAAAGTTACAGAGGTGGATATGGTAGAATTTTTCTATTTTCATAACTGCTTATGCAAACATTTTGATCTTACTATTTAGTGAATACCTTTTTAGGGAAGTATGAGAGCTTTTCTTAAATGGTGATTGTTTCCCGTTGAGGACCATGATGATTTGGCATTACTTAAATCATTTTGCTATGGTAATATAAGGTTGCCTTTCCTGTAACTTGTTATGGTGGTGCAGATTCAAAAAATATTAAACAGTTCTGATAACTGAACATGTAAAAGTTAACATGATTTTAGTGATTTTAGAAGTTTACCTACTTTTGTTGGGAACATAATGTGATTATCATGTTTGTATTACATTACTTCATATCCAATTATTTATAAGTATGGTTGAACTGCCCATTGGACTTCTTACTGGGACTTTATCCTGTTCTATTCTCTTTTAAGCAGCAATACTCGTGACTTAAGCTTACAACCTCTCAGCTCCATGTTCCTTGGCACTTTGAGGAGCTGATGCCAATTTGGATGTATTCTCTGGAAGGAGCATCTTCCTTTCTTTTTGTTGATGTTCTGATTTTTCTCTTCCTTTGGAAGACTTTTTGAAGGCTAGTTAGACATTACTGTAGAATGTTTTAGTGTGATGGTAGTCTTAGCTCCTCACCCAATAGGCTTAAATAGGCACATGAGAGATTAAAGCATATCAAAGGTTCACTCTTCCATAGAATCTCCACATCGAAACTACAATTAGGTTGATCGCAGGGATATTGGAGTCTCAAGTTCAGTTCCTTCCACAGTTCTAGCATTTCTATGATGATACACTGAATATTTAACCTTCTCAAGGTTCGTAGTGGTTTATTTCATGATTGTGTTGATGTCTTATTATGAGTAAATCATAGCATGTTCTATTTTGTCTATTAGCACAAATGATTAGTGGTAACTAAGCTCAAGGTGATAGACTAAGATCATTCCACATGTAAAACAATGACTTTCTGCTTGTCCAGAGAATGAGTACTTTGGGCTTTGTGGGAGGTTCTGTAGTTTTAATATCTCAGATAACCTTTATAAATCCTTAGTGACTCCTCGGGTGGTATCTGCATATAATATCTCTTGGAACCTAACCTCTTCTCCTTAGGCCTCTGATCCTCCCAATTGATGTATACTTGCAGAAAGAAGTGAGAGCAATGGGGACGACTCTTTGTGGGTCAGGATAATGTACCAGTAATCTAGGATTGTCCTGTACCATCTTCTTGCTGGTTGTTGTTGCTTGACCCATATCATCTAATATGTCAAACCTCTGGAAACACTTAAAGTCCCATTCATTTACTTAGCTTAACCATTTGAACAATTTCCTTTAAATTTAGAATTTGAAAATTAGAAATAAATATAAATCATAACACATTTATTTGTGTACTAAGTGCCCACATTCTTGGCATCTTCCTGTTGTGCATATAATCTTCTCTGAAGCTTCTTGCACCCCACTGTCCACGTAAAAATGGTAAAATAATAGCATTAATGACTATCTGAGTTCAGTATGAGGTGTACAATGTACTTCTGTTAAACTTACATGTAACAGTTGATGTTTATTGTGATCACATAGGCATGGTGGAGAATGTGCGCAGCAGGCGCCGTATTTGAACGTTACAGACGGGTTACAGTATCTGTTCAATGTGCTTGGAGATGCAAAGCTGCTAAGAAAACGCTTTGTAAGCTTAAAGTGGTATGAATAATCTCAAATTATTGTGAGGACCTGTCCTTATGAATCTTGCAAAAGATAAGTTGTGCTTTTTTATGTTTTTCCTCCTTGTTAACATATGAAAGTCATATGGCTAGCGTGGGGATTATCATTGCTTGTTGAAACTGTTTCATAATTAGTTCAACATTTTTGGCTTCCCACATCTAAACTCCTTTGAAGGAACTAATGTCCTTGTGAATGTTTTTACCAACTTGCACATGAGTGTATGTACGTGTGCGTGGGCGGGCTCACGCACACTCTGTCACACACACACACACACACACACCCACACACACACACACCCCAAATGACTTTTTTTTAGTACAACACCTAAAATATATGGTCCTTGTAGCTGCAGATGCTACCAGTTGCCGATTCTCGCATTAGATCTACATGTTCTAATGTATCAGTCATACCCAGTGGATAAGAATCCTAGGAATCAACGTTAGTATCATAGTAAGACCTGAATTTTGATTAGATTATTAACTATCATTTGTTATGTCTTTTGAATTTGATTTCTGTTCTTGCTTCTTTGGCATGATTATAATGATTATATATTACCAGGTTTGTCCAAACAAGTTTATTTTTCTTGTATATACTTGTACTTCTAGGTGTTCTAGCTGACAGTATATCCTCGCTAGGAAGAAATGGTCTATGTAAAGAGCTACCGTAAGGTCAATATGCTTGTGGACTGAATTATGTGATGCTAGGTAGCATGGATATGGGCGCGGACACGGATACGGACATGGGACATGGCTAATTTGTAAAATGCAGGATACGGGGACACGGCCACACACACACACACACACACACACACACACACACACACACACACATACACACACACACACATATATAGACACACACACACATACATATATACATGATACATACATATGTTTATGTGTTTGTGTGTGGATCAAATTTTGAATTAAAATGCCTTTAACGTTTGTATGTTTCTTTCTATTATTTATAACAATTAAGAATCAAGTTAAATCAAACTAAGAATAGGGTTTAGCAACAAAAGTTTAGTTTTGATCATATGGGATAATACGATGGGTATTTTTCAAGTATTTAAGTAATGGGTTTTAGTTTTCGGGTTCAAAAACCGATTGGTTTTGGACCCAATATTACCAAAGAAACTATTTTAGGGTATAATAAGAAAATTGGGTTTTGCTTTGAACCACACGTGTCCATGGCGTGCCTGCGGAGAATCCATGACAGACAACACGGCACCCAAAACGCCGTGTCCGAGTAACCTAGATGTGATGGTTTAATGATGTTCACTTGACTTCCATTTTGTTGGTTCAAAATCTTATTACCACTGTAGTGTTCTGGATTTTAAATATGATAAGGGAACCATGAACAAAGAAGCCATGAATCTTTAAAAATATATAGAGCAGAGAGTCCAATAAACATGTCATCCATTGAAATATTAAAATGTTATATAGTCGCAGAATTAAATGCAAGTGGAAATGGAAAATGGTAAACTTAAATAGAAAGTCTGGGTTAAGACTTACTGGATTTAGATTTTGGTTGGAAAAATGGATGTCAACCATATTTGAGGTCTGCTACCATCGTGGCCCTATTTTGCCAACTATGTTCAAAGCCTACACTGTAGCCAGTGCGGATCAAGACCTCATATGAAATTTGGTAGCCGCATAGGTTGCAATAAACATCTGTAAAAGTTCTTGGTGCTGGTGGTTATTGTCTGATAGTGACGAGGGAGAACCAATCGATGGTTGGTGCTAGGTTAGCTCACCAAGATTTCGATCCTAACATCAATTAGTGGTGAAACAATATTATTTCCTCTAGTAGCCAACACTCAAAAAGCTTTTTTATTGTGCGCTAGCTCCTTTGCTGATGTTACTGTTACCTTGAGATAACAGGTTTTGGGTATTTGTAATTTTTGTTCGAGAAGCTACTTTAATAACAAGAAGCTAACTGTCAAATGAACGTCTAATTTCATACATCATAATCTCTATGTTATGTCCAGATCTCAAATTACAGAACCATTTTTGTTAGAATATTTTGTTTGATTGCAGAATTTAGACTTTACAGTTTACATTCATGACTTGCTATGATTTGAAAGACACTTTTCCTGATTATTCATTTCTTCTTCAGTCTAGAAGAGTATGCTGGGGCAATATATAAATGGGTACACACTTCTGCCCCAAATTATCATAAACTACTAGTTATTTTTGAGGGGCAAACACAAATCATATAGACATAACTGTTTTCTGGTAGTGTTTTTACCATTTTATTTTAGTGTCTTTCTTTGTCTTTCTGCAGTTTATAATCTGGGTTAGATTTCTTGTTTGAAAGCTGCTAAAGTTCTTCTGCTGTGCTGTAATCTTGTATGATAATTAATATATTGTACACCTTATATATGCACGAACAGAAAGTTGTGTAGACGTGTTTCTATTATTTTTATTGTTTTCTAATATGAATACCTTATAGTTTTAAGCAGCTTTGGAAACTCATGCAGGCTGCTAGTGAAGCTGGTGCATTACGTGAGGTGAAAAATAAACTAGAAAAAGACTTGGAAGATCTTACTTTGAGATTGACTTTGGAAAAAAGATTGCGGGTATGACATTATGTTCTTACAGGCATCTACTTTATTTGATATCAACGATTTTCGTGTTTCAAGCTTCTTCTTTTTAATTGTGTTCTATCCTTTTGCTTGTTCTAATAGTAACAATTTCTGTTTATGTTCCTTGCACTTATTTAATTGTTGTGGTTATGGATTTTTTTTAACTAAGCGTCCAACACAAACCAAAGGACAACTGTACTAGAGTTGAAGTAACTGTTCCTTTTACTACCTGCGATTTTATCTTTTCATAGCCTGAAACATCATTTTCTTATTCTTTTACACTGGACCAGAAAGCTGTATTTCCTTGCGCAACCTAAACTTTCAATTTTCTTATCCTTTTACACAGTAAATTCTAACATTATTAAATTAATAGTGCATAAACACCGCGGGGGGAGGGGGGGGGGTTGTAACAAATGAAGTCATTAGGATGTTACATTGCTATATCCTCCCTCTTCAACTTTCTTTCTATTTCTCACTTGCTAAGTTGCTAGGATAGGAAAGTTACCTCCATATGCGAAGGTTTTAGGTCAATCCCTTTATGTAGAGTTCCTAACTTTTCTAGGTCTTCCATACCTAACAGCCTTCTATTTTTTTACGTCATGCGGTTTCTTTGCTTTGAACCTAAACACTTTGCCTAAGCCGTAAATTTGCAGTTCCATGCGGATAAGGATGAACGTATAGTCTGTTCCTTGACATTTTTAGAGTATAAAATGTATCCCTCAATCCACACATATTTGGATGTTTAGTGTAGTGTCAGGTACTTTGAAATGTTACCAGATCCAATCATCTTTAACTCTGTCCAGGCATATATTTAAATTCAGATAGAAATAAGACACCTCTTACTTGTGCTGGACTCAGATTTTCACTAGAAATCAAGGCCCTCAATCTGCAAGGAAGTGTTAAAGATAAAGAAAGAATATAGAATGTATACCCTTCAACTCTCACATTAATTTCATGATTTTTGTGTAATGCTTGGGAGTTAAATAGGCATGTATTTGCCTTAATTCCATTAGTTTCTTCATAGGCTCGTGGAATTCTATCAATCTTATCTTATCCACTAGACACTAGCATCCAAAGTTCAAGTGCTTTTCTAGAAGGTTGATACCTCCCGACATCCCCATAACAGGGGAGAAAATATTTTCAATATCTTATCATCTTAACTTGACCTGTCATTTCCATTCATAAGGTTAAAATATTATCAGCAAGGGTGAAGGAGTACTTTCTACAAATTGGTCTTGATTATCGTTCTTTCCAGTGGAGCCTGTTAGAACCAGATGATGCTGACTAGGGCTGCGTACAGTCCGGATATGACTCGGATAAGATACTTACCCCCATCTGTATCCGCTTACCAATCAAGGATACGGATATGGATATGGATACGGATATGCTTCAGCAAGGAAACTTCATATCCATATCCACTGAAATCGGATATGGATACGGATATGCATGTGGATATATAAGTGGATATACATGTGGATACAAAACGAATATGAGAAAACTAGATTTGAAAATATATAGTTCATATGATACAAAATTCATTAATATGTTCGTTACATCTGAAAAGCTAAGATTAGATATCTTGAAGATATCATCAAAATTAACCTGAAATCCATTAATCTAAGGATTAAAAACTGTTGCAACAGTATGACAAATATATATTTGGATATTTCGGTTACGGATCCGGATATTTCACTACATAACCATATCCATAACCATGTTTTATCAGTTATAGAGTTTAGTAACCATATCCATATCCTAACAGATACGGATACAGATATTTCCTCAGTTACGAATATTTTTTGTGCACCCCTAATGCTGACAGAATACAGCCACTAGCACCAGATAAGTTTTGAGGTTAACATGAAGGGAAAGCACTTTGTTACCAGTGATCTACTGCTTAAATACTTTTATCCTGTATGCACCAGCCCAGAGGTTCTTTCACCTGATTTTTATGATGTTCTGCCAATGCATTCTACTGTAAGGTAATACATATCAACTGGAAGCATGGAATATGGATGTGAAATTTTCTTTGATCCTTGATATTGATTTGGTGGCTGACAGGCTGTCGTTGTTTGATTTTGATGCGGGTTTTTTTTTTTGGTTGACCTGATACTTCATGGAAGGGAGGAAGAGGATTTCATTTTTTCAAATTGAGATTATATTGAGGTGTTAAAAACATTGTGTGAGACACCTTTACCCTCCCATTTGGTGTATGGGTGCAAATGCCCTTTAATTTTTAATTTTTAGAAGGTCTTTGATGTCGTAAGTTGAATTTCATATGCTTGTGGTACAAAAGCTAGGATGTACACATGCAGTACCAATCTCAATACATAACTATGCATACTAAGACAACCATGTCCATATATTAGAAAATTTCGGTTGATGAGTGTTAAGACTTACTTCTTTATGTTTCCATCTGTGTTTGGTTTATTATTTTCATTTTAGAGTAAAAGCATAAGAATGTAGGTGACTCCCACCTCATATAATATCAACTATCAAGTCTATGTAACTCATATAGTGTGAGATTAACTTGTTAAAGTACAAAAAGGATGAACTCATCGACCCAAAGATCACATCAAAATTTTGTTTCCATTTAGTTTATGCACTAGGTTTTGGAAGTTTTAGGGGAAGAAGCGCCACCTTATGATTTGTAACGAGTAGTACCAACCACTGGCAACTGTGAGTGGGGATATGGTCCTTGCATAAAGCTTCTTAGATCTGTTGTGAGTTTGGAATACCTACCTTGAGTGGGGATATGGTCCTTGCTTAAAGCTTTTTGAGGTCTGTTGTGAGTTTGGAAAAACTGCCTTTCTTGTTTACGTAATTAAAGTTCACACATCTATGGTGCAATGAAGAATAATGAGAAATTAATAGTCTTTGAATGGTTCCAATGTGTGGTTTTCTGTACTCAAAAATAAGTCTGAAGAGCAAAACTTACAAACGATAGAATAATGTTGATGACTTAAAGGTCCATTTATTACTTGTTCAAATATTTTATTTCTGGGTATAAAGTTGGAAATTTTGAGGTGAGAAGCATCCTTGGTACAATGTGTCAGGCTGTGGCAACTGTGGGCAGAGTTTTGCTCAATCATAAAGCATCGAATGTCAACTGCAAGTGGAGTGAACCTATTTTTCTTAATTATGCAATTAAAGCTCATGTAACCAAGGTGCAATGAACAATTCTAACGAAATAATAGTCTTAAATATCTGATTTGCTGTAGTCAAATTTAAAAGTGTAGCTTCTTGATGGAGAGTATTTTCTGTATATGCTCCCAGTCTTTGTTGTATGCTCAAGGCCGTTTTTAAAAAAATTATTTCAGGATCCGTGCAGCTTCAGCTATTAGATGCTTTGTCATGCTTAATTACTTAAACATGAACATTGTAACACAGGTAGCTAGTGAAGAATCAAAGATAGTGGAAGTTTCAAAGCTCCAGACTGCTTTACAATCAATGAATATGGAACTTGATGCAACCAAGCTTGCCTACAGTCATGAACTTGACAAGAACACCACACTTTTAGATCAATTAGATTTATCAGCAAAGGATAATGCAATGCTGTTGAGTACTCTGGAAAAACTAAACAAGGATAACTTATTTCTCAAGGTATGAAATATGTTACATTTGTGCATTTGGAATTGCTTTCGTTTAAAAGGTATATTGCAGTTTTCATTTATTTTAGTTTTGGGTTTTTAAGAAATTGGTCCCTCAAATGTTATGTATTTTGAAATAGGTCCCCACATCTCAATATTATGATACAAGTCCACCAAAACTCCCAAGTTCTACCAAATCAGTCCTTCTGTCTAAGTCTCTTAGATATTAACTCAGAGTTGGGTTAAACCCTCATTTATCTCTGACACACTTGAGTTAGTCATTAGTTATGAAGAGAAATTAAATAGGATTTGGGGTTGAGGGCCATTGCTAGCCTCTTCTTCTTCAATGGAATCTTGGCCACCATTCTCTATCTGGCCCATGTTGGTTACTCAGTCAAATTCATTTCCAGCGAAGGTCCTTTAGATATTAAACTGGCTGGCCATAATCCCATTATGCCAGCCACTTTAAACCGTCGCCACTAACAACAATTCACAGAAATGAACACTTCATCTGCAGGGAACCAAGAACTATGACTATGATAATCAAGCTCGCGAGTGAAGAGCTTGCTAAACCCCTCCAGGCTTCTGTTTGTAGCGTCTCTAAAGAGCTCGCCAAAACAAACACTTTGTTTGCAGTGGCTTACTTCGCCATACCTAAGCTAAAGGACTCAATTTGTTGCTAGATTGTTGAGTTCTTTTTCATTAATCGAGGTTTTAAGTATTGTTTTCTTGAGCAGGCAAAGGCCAAGAACTTAATTGGAAGCAGAGAATGAGAGAGGATGTTGTTATCTCAGAAAATGATAATGGGATGATGTTTGATTCACTTGAGATGACAAAAACAGTGTGAGTTTTGATTAATTCTTAGAGAGCCTGGGAGTTTTGATCGGTCTGGAGAGAGCTTATGGCTAGATGGTTGTTGGATTTGAGAGGAAGGAAACAGGGGTATAACGGGAAAGTGAATAATGTAACATCAGTTAGTTCTTAAAAAGTTACTCACAGACATGGGCTAAAGGGACTGATTTGGTGTATTTATTAGCTTTTGGGGGACTTGTATCATAATATTAAGATTTGGAGGACCTATTTCAAAATACATAAGATTTAGGGTCAACAGCTATCTCAAACACCCTTTATTTTTTCAGTTTCATGCATGCTACTGCTGTAATTTCACAATTTTCCGTTTATTGAAGAGACATAATCTAAGCACAGTAAGAGATTCTGGCCAGAAGGCAGGGGCCAGACACATGACCTGACTGGCATTCTCTATTTGCTTTTGATCTGGCCTTTAATATGTTCGAAAAAACATCAACGACCTTCCCTTTCTTTATCAATTTAAAGTTTTTAACTTAGTGAAATCCACCCTAATCAGGATCACTGAAACTTTGTGTTTTTTTCTGGGGGGGGGGGGGGGGGGCAAAAAAACTGATCACCCAAATTTTCCCCTATTGCTGCACCTTTTTCCCCTGATCCCACCAGA
>JBAKGM010000139.1:13883648-13894461 GCA_037177215.1 Asparagus racemosus
CCTCCCTCTCCCCCCCCAAACAAACTGATTACATAAATTTGCATCTATTGCTGCATCGTTTTCTACTGATCTCATCAGAACAAAATTTGCATGTGCAACAGTATACATGAAACCACAAATAAATTGACCTTTTCCTGATCGCTCTACAATCAAACTAGTATACCTGATCTTTTCTGTACTATAAACTCCCCTCTCTCTCCAACCGAAAATTCTTCCAATTTCTTTCTATCATTTGCCCTCATCAAGTTCATCATCATCACATTGAGGCGGCACTCCAAATACCCAATCATGTACATCCAAGTACTTGGAACGAAATTCTTCTCTTTCTCGTGCATAACAGTGCATGATGATGGATGTCGCTATGCTAAACACAACAACATCTGGTTGTTTCAATTGTGAATCCTACGGACACAAGCTGGCATCTGACATGCACGTGAAGAAGCTCTCAATGGCACGTGTAAAGCAATAAAGAGATATTTCAATTCTCCTGCTCTTCTTCTCAATTGCTAAAGCCAATCCTGTAGGAAATGTTCCCATTGCCACCATTGGAATGTTGCATCGCTGAAGGAGCCTGAACAGTAGGCAAGTCCAAGCCCAGGCAGACGCACAATATAGTGAGAGAAATAAGCTAGATCTTGTGGTGCCCAGGAGACCCTAAAATTGTATAAAGCCTTTTCAACAGACCTTGACGGTGAATTATTAATGCAGGGACTAAATATACTGGAAGATAAACTTCTGTGTATTTCTTTATTCACATTGCTATTTTGAACAGTAGACGATGTTTTATTACTATTAGTGTATTGATTTTAAACCGAAAAAAAATTCACAGGGGCCAGTCTTCTAAGATTTTACAAACTTGACAAGTTAAATATATATATGACTACTTTTATTTAATGTGCTAGCAGTATGCTTGATTTTGAAGATGCATTAACACTGCTAGGGGCTTCCATTGGGAAATTTTGAAAGTTTAGGGGGATTTTGTGAGACACCCCAAAATTCAGCGGGATTTGGTGGGAAAAAGTTCAGTAGATTTCGTGGGAAACGCTCCCACACTTCAGGGTTTTTTGGTGAATTTTACCGTTCATTTTTTCACATGTGATCTTTACTGGTTAAATTGTTGCAGGTTCTTTTTTCTCATTCTTTTAACTGAACATGGTCAAAGTTAATTGGACTGATATCTTCTTTTTGTACAGAACACACTGGAATCCATTGCTAAAAGGAATCAGGAAATGGAGCACGAGCTTTCAAACACTCAAAAACGTCATCGGGACACTGTGGACAAGCTGCAGAATGTGGAATCACGTTGTTCACTACTTCAGCAGAACTTACATAAGTATCGTTTTATCATTTTGGAGAAAATCTTATGACATGCCAGTTAATCTGTATAGAGAATAAAGTCAAATCCAACAGAACATTATGATTTTTTTAGTTAGAGTGTCTAATACACTTATCGCATATGCTTACCTCACCCATCTGGGAGGTTTTAAGAGTCATTCACCATTGGGTCATTGATGATTATATTGTTGTTGCTTCAGAAATTTCTCTTTGTCATCAATTGATCAAGTGGTTCCCCTTAGTTGTCTTTAAGAGCAACAATGCTTTAAAGTTTAGGATTTTGGGATATCATCAGTTAATGTTTATGAAATGAGAATGTTGACAAGATTTGAGCAATAAACTAAAATATAGGTGAACAATTAATTCTTCATGGTTAGTAAAAATCTACTTCAATTGAGGGTACGATGATCGCGTACCTAATATGGCTTTGATGTGCAAGAGATCAAATGGTTCACTGGTTAGGAGTACTGGCTGTTGGTCAGTCAAGAGGCCATGTACTGACTGTTGGTCAGTCAAGAGGCCATGTTACTTGCTTAACACCTAGGAAGGTATAAATCCTTTTAGAGTTACTAGGAGTATTTATTGCTGAACTAAAGGATTGGAGAACACCATTGTATTTGTCACTTCTGAATCTTTAGGTTTACACCAATATTGTCCCTTTGAAATTAATCTCCTCATTTAGGACTCATGTATAGTTTAATTGTCGCATCGTTTGAGCCCATTGAGGCCAGTTACTGTCCCGCTTGTCCTGATTGATTCAACTTCATCACACAACGCATTCAACTTTATTGGCTTATTTTTCAGTCTTTCAACCCAAGCATACAACAAAATTTGCATTTCCCTTGCATTGTTCAACAATTATTAATTTCACTTTGAATTTCATAATTCATTCATTTTCTCTCTAGCAAAGATTCTTTTTTAGAGGAGTTTGTTTGTCTTAGGCTGACTGTTGTTATTCTGCGCGTTATTTACTCTTCTTATTCCTGACTTTGACATTAATTTGTTTGTTTCTTAGATTGGAGAAGAAGCTCTCAAGTTCAGAAGACGAGAACCACACTTTGAGACAAAAGTCACTTCACTTATCTCCGCAGAGCAACCAAACTGGATTCGTAAAGCATTTCTCTGAGGTTCTCCATGTTCACTCTTTAATTTCAGCATTTAACTTAATTGCAAGTGCTGCTTCCTTCCTAGGATATCAACTTACACAGCATGGGAATCACATAGTGTGATCATTTTGTATAAACATAATATCATCCGTCCTAATGTATAACCACTCTTTTTTGCACAAGGTATTACACTTGTCGCCCAGGAACAACCAAACTGGAGTCGTAAGCCCATTTTCTGAGGTTCTCTGTCTTCCTTTGTTGATTGCATTATATAATTTGATAGCAATTTTTCCTTCTTCCTAATTATACAGTGTTGCAGTCATATGCCACAAGCCTTTTTGTATATATACTATTATTCTGACTAAAGTTTTTGCATTATGTTTTGTACAAGAACTATTCTGTTGCGCCAGTGCTTTCCAACATCAACCAAATGCCTCTATTAGTAAGATAAGGTTATTTGTCTCTGTTTTCTTCAGAACCTCGTGTATACCTATCCATATAACTCTTTCTATTTAATTTATCTTGTAGGAAAGTTCTACACCTTCAATAACCTTGTTTCAGCTTCAGCACAGTTTATCCGATTCAAGAAGATCCAGGATGACTTTTGAGAGGCATGAGGTTGGTTTAGCTGTCTTCGACCATTTGCTGTTGAATTTTGTCATTGTTAATTTTTGCTTCCATCTCTGTGCATAACTAGTGAAGGAAGTTGGCTAGGATTTTATAGGATATGAGAGCTCAACATTTTTCCTCATTCCCCTTAAATGTTAAAAAAATAAGTTCTTTCAACTAATTATTCACTGGGGCTCAGTGAGTGGCTGCTAGATGGAACTTCATTTACATCACATTGGGATGTTGCTAGATTCTTATTCTTTGCTTCTTCCTCCTAAATTTGGAAGCTTGGAGTTTAACTTTTTAACGTTTCTACAGGAATGCAATGAACTACTTCAGAAGTGCATAAAAGAAAATTTGGGGTTTAAGGATGGAAAACCAATTGCAGCGTGTATTATATATAAGTGTCTTCTCCACTGGCATGCTTTTGAAGCAGAGAGGACTGCTATTTTTGACTTTGTAATTGAAGCTATTAATAATGTCCTGAAGGTTGGAATCTGTCTGCTTTGCACTCATTCATCTTTAGTACAGAGATGGTTTAATTTTCTTAAAATACTTCTTTCCGCTTATTAATGGTTCAGGTGGACACCGAGAGGGATATCTTGCCATACTGGCTGTCCAATGCTTCCGCACTTCTGTGCCTCTTGCTTAGAAATCTTCGGTCAAATGGGTTCCCTAGTACACCACCTCGACAAGCTGAAGCATCAAAGGGGTTGGGTGGAAGGATAATGCAAGTTAGTTCCGTTCAATTGAAAGTACAATGACATATTTCACTTGCTGCCTACAGTTTATTATTCGCAACTGAACTTTGGCTTCCTATTTTTGCCTTGAAATACAAAAAATATATCCCTCAGTAGTCACCATAACTTTGGACTTTGGAGTTTCGTTGCAGTAGCGAACTGTGTTTGGATAGGAGGAGTTGGAGCCTTGCGTTGTTCATCATGCATCCATATCTCAACATACATGTTTGGTTGGATGTTGTTGCAAAGACAAAATAGGTTAAAATAGAGTTGCTACTGCATTCAAATTATAGTGTTCAAATACCAGGAGTTAGAACTACATGATCTTGTAAATTTATTTGCTCTTCCAGCTACTATTTTACCAACACGCTCCCAGATATAAATTTGATCAGGTTCAAACCTTGCCCGGTATGCATTAGGAAGTAGAAATAAAGTAAAGATGATATGTTGTCCAACAAGCTTAGGTCTTGCTCATTACAGAAGAGCGCTCAACCAGGGGATTGTTAGAATATAGAAGATATCCTTCTGTGCTGACCATAATTTAGAGTTTTGATTCAGTGGCAAAGATTTTAAGGGTGGACTGTCCCTAGAAACTAATGTAATAAAGATTTATCGATGTTGAGGCATGCTGAGAGGAAAATAGGATATCATGATTTAGGTTCATGAGTTTTATATGCATATTAGAAAAAAGAAACAAAGAGGGCAATTCAACCCTGGAGACTATTACTTGATCATCCCATTTTATAGAGGTCGTGTGCTCCCTTTCTTGAAAGAGGAGTCAAGGAAATGATGTAAAGTGATATTTGGCTTAATCTCCCTACTAGCTTATGTACTCTTGCGCAAGTTAGACCGCAATTGGAACAAACTACATGTGCAAGATCAAATGATTTGGGATATTCATATTATGAAGTACCTGACACTAAAGAGAAACTTACAAGTAAGTTTTGATCTAAGTAACACTTACAGCTACCGTGAGCAGTGAGTGTGACAATCAAGACCATATACTAATAATGTTTAGTATGATTTAAGTAGGTGTTACTATGGACCAAGTTAGTAGATGGTTTAAGGTAACAGTGCTTCGACTTACCAAAAGTGAAGTACCTAACTTACCACATGAAACTACATGAGAAAATCCCTCATACCCAGCCCAAGCTAACCACTTTGATTAACCTATATTTAACTTCACAATGTTGTAATATCAACTTGTTAATGAGATTAAAAAATATCCATTTTTTCAATAATCCTATGCCTTCCACCTTAACACACTCCACCCCCCCCCCCCCTGGCTGTGCCCCGTCCCCACCAAAAAAAAACACACACATACAAAACAAAGAAGCAAAAGAAAGGAAAGAAAAGAGAAGGGCTAAACCAATCGAGTTTATTAGCAAAAGACAGACCCAAGCTCAGGGAGGATCTGCAAGAAAACGAAGTGCCCCCTTTTATTTTACTCCCAGAAGTAACCATGCTTTTATATAGTCTAAGTTTATCCTTTATGAACAATCAGAGCCTAGTTCAGGGAGGATTTAAGAGAAAAACAAAGTGCCCCTTTTTTAATTTTACTCCCAGGAGTAGCCATGCTATTATACAGTCATAGTTTAGTGGTTATTTCTAGTTCAAACATGCATCGAAACTATCCAACTGCTGATATGCCCGCATGGATCACCTTGTTTTTAATATGCTAGTCTGTGAAGTTATATATCCAATTACTAGCTACGTGTTTCAATCCTTTATCTACCTCATATTTTTTTTAATGCTTTCTAGTGATTTGCATTTAACTCTTACTTCTTCCAGGGTATAGCTTCTCATAAACATAGTAGATCGGATGACAGCTTGTCACATGTAGATGCACGATACCCAGCTATGCTGTTCAAGCAGCAACTAACTGCATGCTTGGAGAAGATATTTGGGTTAATCCGGGATAATTTGAAGAAAGAGATATCTCCACTTTTAAGCCTTTGCATTCAGGTGAGACATGCATCTGTAGCTCAGTGATTCTTTATCATAGTTAGTCTTAATATCTTGAAGTAAAATTTATGATGATATATAATTTTTTGGCAGTAAAAACTGATACTGCCTGCTGCTATGATGTAAAAATAGGTGAAGGACAGATATCTGTGCACGTTCAATTGAATAATTCAATAATGTTATAGTAAGAATGTCTTTTGTGGATTGGCTATATCTTTGTGGTAGAGTTGAATGCAATTCCAGTATAATAGATCTATTAGCTTATCCCTTTTAACTCTAATGCTTCGTTTGGTACGCGGGAATGGATGGAATGGAATGCTCATTTCCACTTCTCATTTATGGGTACCAAACACAACACCTTTTAGAAAGCTAGAATGCCCATTCCCACATAGCATTCCTTCCTACTTTATGTGGGAAAGAGCATTCCCATTGAGATGGTAGGGAATGGGCATTCCAACTTGAGTGGAAATCAAAATTTTGAAATAATGCCTTGATTGCTTATTAATTACCGCCATACCAAAAATAAAAAAGATTGTCATGCCCTCTTCATTCTCAAATCCCATCCAAACATGGGAATAGGGATGTTCCATTCCCACACTTAATCCGTTCCATTTCTTATTTCATTCCATCCTCATTTGATTCGATTCCCGCATATCAAACGAGGCTAAGACTTACTTTTTAAGATAATTTTTTGGTAGTTCTTTGGAAATGCAGGATTAAAATGTGTGATCTATAAGGTTGGCTTTCTTTCTTATCAACTAGACTTCTAGATTTATGTTGAGGCCGCTCTTGTCATAGTTTCCTTGGATATGCCATTTGGTGCCAATTTTAAATGTTGGCATCACATCTGTGTCTAGATGTAAATTTCGTCAAATCTTTCATAGAGTCTTCATGCTCTTTAGCCAAGTTCATTCTAAAGGGTAGAGATTTTTAGGCACTTTAGTTGGTGCAGAGCAACTTTAGCGGTGTAGATATTTCACATGAATGTAAATGTTGAATTTTAATGAGAAGGATTTGGCCTCAAATTTGGAGTTTCTTTGTAACAAATCTAACACCTTTGATATTCCATGATGAATCACGCGAATGGTCCACTCTGTTCAACCTGTTTAATAATGTCATAAAACGTACATAAATAGAAAGTATGTATTTTGAAACTTCTATGGTAGTGGGGTCCATGTAATGATACCTTTGATTTTATTTTAAACAGTCCTTAATTTGCAGCCTTTATATTAGTGGGTTAGAATGTTTTAAGATACATAATTTTTAGTCCGTGTGCCTTTTATGATGTGTGGATTAAGATGCAACATGTGGGTCTTGCATAATGAAACCCACCATATAATTTGATAGGTGGAAGCAAACTTTATATTTGTTCTGAATGAATTTTTAAGTCTTATCATCATGCACACACGCACACAGATAAGATTAATTAACCAACAATTGAGGAGGATAATTTCCTCCTACTGTGAAAATCAACATTCTTTATACTTTCATCAATCAGCTTTCATCATGTTGATGTTCATGCCTTGTGATGTACATGCACAAAATAATGTGTGTAGCATGCAGTTTAACAATGGATCCAAGAATGAGAAATGATATATTTATTATAAAATATTGATTCTTTATCCACAAGATTTTTAGGATATTCTATAACCTAAAATTTGGTGTATAAAGTTTCATATTATTGGAATCTTGATTAGTTGGCTAAATCGTTAATTTACAATATCTATTACAGTTTGATTCAAAAACTTAGTATATTGTTTCTAGACACCTATAGATGAGTTTGAATGAGTGGATGTTTCGTATGAACTGTGAAACAGTAAATTTGAACGGGAAGGATTTGTCTCCTGATCGACCAAGCCTATCCCTCTCACTCTCTTCATGTGCGGCGTGTGTGTGTGTGGGGGGGGGGGGGGAGCGCACGCGTGCATGGTGCATGTGTGAGCATGCGCGTACACATGCAAAGACGTACATTTGTCTTTCTTGTTGATGTACGGTATCTGTGTGCATAAAATTTGTTTATATGTAACATGTGTATGTGCATATAATGAGTTGTTTGATATCTGTATTCATGTTATGTAGCAAGTAATCATCTAACACAGAAATATGCCCCTGTGAAGGCACCAAAATCTTCTAGAGGGACTACTGGAAGGACATCCAAGTCACCTGAAGGTGCTGTTCAGCAGCCACTGACAAATCACTGGGATCACATCATTAAATTCCTGGATTCTTTTATGGACCGACTACACAAAAATTATGTAAGTTTTTTCTTTTTTTATTGGTCATTGCAAGTCCCAACCAATTGAACTGTGTGACCATCAGTAGGTACTTTTTGTTCTGTTATTCTTTTCAAGTTGTAATGTAAATATGTGACATTGTGCATCTGATGAAGCTTTTTACTCATATTTTTGGAATGATATGAAGATCATTGATACATCAAAAAATACTGGAAAAGATGCACAGATATTTTACGAAGGAATATCTTCTTATCAAGGATAGTGCTACCCGACTTCCATTGAAGTTATTGAATATACAGATGTATAGAAAATATGGACTACTTTATTACCTTTTGGTGTTCTCTGACAAATCACATTCCTGCTCATAGTGGTTTGACAACTTAGGCGTGCTTCTTTACCTTGTAGTTGAGAGTATTTTCCTTGTTAGTGTACCAAGCATGTAGGTTTCTTTTTTGTATTTTCTAGATACATTAATATGTGTTATCTACATCTCTCTTTGCAGTCTAAAATAAGGCCTAACTAGTTTGAGTTATTTGTTGAGTTGTTTTTCTTTTCCAGTGAGTATGAGCATGTGGGTTGTCCTTACTTCTATTCAAGGCCTTGCTATTCTCCTTTGTAGGATGATATAACTTTTTACCAGCAATAATGTATCTGATATTCACTCTCTGAGTGCATTCTTAGGATCTTTGAGATCATAGACCTCCATTTTATTGACCTTTTGATCTCGAATTTGCTTACAGTCCTGGTTGTTTGCTCATATATCTGACATTTATACAATTTGCTATGTCTTGCGTACTTTCTGGGTAGGTGGGTAAGAGTGCTTCTATAGCTGCCAAGCTTCATGGATATGTGATCATTACACATGCTCCTTATCAGCTGCAATATCTCACGAGCTTGTTTGATAGATGATATGTTTGCTTCTATATCTCCTGCACTTTACCCAAAGTTCAGCTTTAATGATGGTTATTGTTAGGAATAAGTATTTCATACAAATGGGCATATGTGTACGGATGAAAGGAGAGGAGATTTTGTTTTCCCCATCTTCTCACTTTCACCAATTAATCCCTAATTCTAAAGAGCATGGTACTAGAAAAGGTATGACATAAGAAGTCATCCTATGGTTTGACATATTTTCCCTAGATCATGCTTTAGCAAGTATGTGGAGGTACCGTAGGAGTTTGATCTTATTCTGTTTTTCCCTAGAACGTTGTTAAAGATAAGAGGATTTTTGTTGTGTAAATATCAACAGTATTACTAATTTACAAGGGAGGAGAGAGGGGCATTCATGCTGTAAAGGCCTACATACAACAGTATATACATGTAGAGGGCCGTAGACGTTTATTCTTATTCGAGTCACAAAAAGAACATTTACATGTCTCGGAAGTATGTTGCATATATGTTGTCTAAAGCTGAGATGCTAGGACGTAAGTCAGTGGATGCTTCAATGATCCATGTTCCAAGCTCATTCCATACTAGAGGTGTCATTGCATGATCAGATTAGTACAGGAGAGTGCAGAAGAATAGTGGAAGAACTTAAATACTTAATAATTACTCAATCAAATATAGGTTACCCAGTGGTATTGGTAGTCAGTATACATTGTTATCAGGAATTTGCTGTGTATGAACAGTGCTCTAGTGAAAGGCTTTCTACACATTGATTGGAGTCCTCAAAGATTGTAAATTGTTTGGTAGAGTCACCATTTAATAGACAATTTTACCAATGGGTTGTGTCCTTGATCTAGGGATCTTGTCTCTTGGAAGAATAAAAAGGCGGACTGCTATGTTAAAAGTAGGTATATGCAATCCTGCCTTTTATAATCCACATGTAGCACATTGTGACTTGTACATATGTGATAAGCAAACAGGAAACCCCTTCCTGCAAAAACTGATATGAACTGATATGGAAGGTTAAACACGATGCTTTTTTTGCTCAGTCAAAGAAAACAAACCAGGAACCTTTCCTCCAAAATGGATATGAGCTGCTATGGAATCTTAAACGTGATACTTTTTTCTCTCAGTCAAAGAAAACAAACAGGAACCTGTCTTCCTAGGATATATATGAACTGATATAATTGGTATGTGCATTCGCACTATGGTAGGTTCGATTCTCTAGTTCATCACGTATAAATGTTTAATATCATCGGTTGCTGCAAGATAACAGTGCTTTGTTGAAACTATTTCCTTGTAAATTTCGCAAAACCGCCCAACAATTTTGGCCTCTTTTGAGATAACCCCAAAATAGTTTGGAATGTCACTTAACCTCTAAAACGTTTGCATTTTGATGAATCTATTTTCAGACGACCCTAACTTTTTGGGGTTATCTGACAAGGCTTTAGGGGTTAACTGACATTTTCAATCTTTTTTGGGGGTTCTCTCAATATGGGCCAAACCTCCTGGGGATTTTGGAAAATTTACCATACTATTTATCTCAGATGAATCTTGGGCTTGAGTGTATTAGCATCTTTGGTTCCACTACCACTGCATAGTTATTTGATTTGAAATTCTTATGATCTTATTGTGGTAGTTTTGTTCATATAGGTTTTAGCTTCTTGCTAGGATTTAGTTTATGTTTGTTAAATGATTGTAGTTGCATATCGTCCATCGGTTGTTTGATTGGTTCATTCATTTGTCAATCGTTCAGTTCTATCCTGTGTTAAATCTTGGTGTCAGAGCCCTGCATTAGGTCTGTGTATGTTTAATGATAGCTTGAATTATAGGGATAGGACAGGTAAAGTAGAGCTTGACGAACAGTGGAACACCTAGGTTGCACAGACACGAGTGCGGGACACTGACACGGGACACGACAAATTTGTAAAATGTAGGA
>JBAKGM010000139.1:13931072-13941488 GCA_037177215.1 Asparagus racemosus
TATATATATGTGTGTGTGTGTCTATATATATATATATATATATATATACACACACACACACACACACACACACACACACACACACACACACATATGGAAAAATGTGTATAAGGTGGCACCTTAGATGCAATCTAAGGTAGCGCCTCTTGATTCGTGAATTACACTATTCTAATTGATGATCCACGCCATTCACCGTGATCTAAATGTCTTAAAACATCTATAAATAAAAATCATGATGATTAGATATTTCTAACACATATTTTTCATTGTCTCTTTAGGTATATTGTTGTAAAACCGTTAATTTTATAAACACTTGATGCATGAGTAACTAAAACTCAATATGGCTAATTTTTTTATTTGTATACAATCTAAAACATGTAAATCAAAATGAACAGAGTGGATCGAGTAATTTGATAGCATATAATATAGTTTTGAAGCCGCTATCTTAGATTGCATTTAAGGTGCCACCTTATACAGACTTTATACACACACACACGCACACACGGGGGGAGAGAGAGAGGGAGAGTATTTGCTCTTTCTCTAATTGTAATCTACATGCGATATTACTTATCATGTCAATCAATAGTTAAAAGAAACAAAATCCTTAACTCTGAAAATCCCAAACTATTTTTGTCTAACAAAAACTATGAAATCCTTCGTTAAAAGGTAGGGTTAAATTCATATAAAACCCTAAAAATTGGGGGGTATTGCACATAACCCCCTGAACTTTGTTTATTTTACATAGCCCTCTAAATTATGGGGTGTCTTACTAAATCCCCCACATTTTAGCTTATCTCCCCTAACCCTCCTACATATAATTTGTAACTAACTAAACTTTTCTTGAGAGAAAAAACTTAAAACTTTAGGGAAATGAGTACGATGCTTGTAAATAGCATGTTATAATAGTTTAGGACCTTTTAGCCAATAATATTTTAGTTATTTGCAAATCATAGGCAAGAGGGTCATATAAGATAAGCTAAAATTCAGAGGGATTTGTGAGGCACATGATAGTCAGGTGGGTTATGTGAGATAAATAAAGTTAAGATGGGTTATGTGCAACATCCCGAAGTTCAAGGGGGTTGTGTGAAACTAACCTGTTGAAAATAACCTTAAACTCTTATTTCTTGGAGATAGTTTGGAGTTTGTAATAGTAATTATCATTTTCCAAGCAAAAAACATTCTTTGCTTTGGCAATTATAGTTGTTAGAGTTGGTCGTCACCGGTATTTTGTGTGGGTATTAACAAACAAAAAAAAAAAGAGAATTTTAAAATTTTTGATATTTTTAAATCTCTGACAAAATCAGGAACTGATATTGTAAATCCACAAGCGAAGCAACCCATAATACTGTCATGGTAGGCGCCCTATGCTATGTATGATGGTCAATATCTATGATGGTCAACCGCACATACAGTAAGTAAGAAGAGTAGCACTTAGGCTAAATAGCACTTAGATACCTTATGATGGTCAATATCTATGATCATCTTACCTTTCGTGGGTCTCAAATAACATTCTAAGAACTTGAGAGAGAACCTTTCGTGGTTCTCAAATAGCATGCTAAGAACTTGATAGAGAACCTTCCGTGGTTCTCAGATAGAATTCTAGGAACTTGAGAGAGGTGGTGGGTTGGGTTACTAATTTGATTAATATATGCTAGAGAGGTTTACTCTTATTTTATAAAAACTTCTTAAACTAACAAAATATTTGGGGAATATACTTAGTATATTGCTTAAAAGAAAACTTGATGGTGACTTAAAAGACCTGACTATTTGAAAGTATTCATTTCAGTTATTTTTATTACTACTTTTGTTGCACAGTAAACAAATTTTTAGGCTGCTATAGTTTAGCTAATATATATTTGATTTATGTGACAGGAGATACTTTCCATATAGTTTCTCAAATAATGAGGATAGTCAAATATCACAAATAAGTGAATACGTATGGTGTGGAGACGGATTAGAAATAAATTCTCAACTCTCTATTTTTAGGATTCCACAAACATTGTGGGGGCAATCGGGAAGAAGAGTCAGATCTCAGGGCGTCAGACCTTAGGGCATGCAGTGTTGTCTTTTCTCGTGATACCTGAGACTACTGGGCCTTTACTTCAAAATGTTTTGAAAAAGGGCAAATGTCAGCAAGCCCCCTTAAGTTTTGAGCTTTACTTATGAAACTCCTTCAAATATGTTAGCAACAATTTTCACGTGGATCGGTAAAATATGAAAGGAAATATTTTTGCTAGTGACAATAGTGGTTTATGAGTTTATCACGCTCATTATGGAGAGTTTGGGAAAACATTGAAAGTTGAAGGGTGTTTTATGAGCACCCCAAAACTCAGGGAAGGTTTTGCAAAATTTTAAAAGTTTCAAGGGGCTATCCAAGAAACGCCCAAATCTAAGGGTTGATTTGCGAAATTCTAAGAACTTGACAGAGAACCTTCCGTGGTTCTCAAATAGAGTTCTAGGAACTTGAGGGAGGTGGTGGGCTGGGTTACTAAATTGATTAATATATGCTAGAGAGGTTTACTCTTATTTTATAAAAACTTCTTAAACTAACAAAATATTTGCGGAATATACTTAGTATATTGCTTAAAAGAAAACGTGATGGTGACTTACAAGACCTGACTATTTGAAAGCATTCATTTCAGTTACTTTTATTACTAAGTAGTTGAGGTTGTCGTCTCTTGATTAAAAACCAATTTTTTTGATATTCAAAATTTGCATTTGGGTATTGGAATGCATCTTGGTACTGATCAGAGTATAGCATTCTCATATTGATGGTTAAATGATTCACCTGTAACCGGTCATATGGTAAAGCTCCAAGGAACGTGTCTTCAAATTAAAAATAATATTAAACTAGTATCCTTCTCTATTAAGTTCTTTTCTTTTTCTTAATTGTTAGATATTCAAAGGAGACAAATTCAAGGACCACCCGGCCCTATCCAGTATTCTCTCAACAAAAGGGAACATAGGAGAAAAAAAAGTTTCATGGATGTGAGAATTGTGTACACATTTTGCAACCAGGAGGTTGTATTAAGCTCCAGTAACTTGGGTGATATCCAGAAGTGTGCTAAACTAGCTTGTAGATCATAGTTTTTGATGCATTATGATACAAGCATCGAGCTTCTAGTTTTCTGCCCTTCCATAATTTTCTGTCTTCTGATTTGCGTAACTAGTTTGATACCTGTTTCTCATCTTGATTTTTTTTTATTTCCCTTGGATGTGCATTTGTACCAGTAGTTTAAAGAACTAGCTTCTAATACTAGGTATAGAGATTACTCCAATCTAAATCATTCATGATTGTGTGGATTAGGAATTTTTTAGGCGAAATGTTAAGTGCTATTAAACAATTTATGCAGGTATCAAAGCTAAGCCAATTAAGCAAGCTTGCTCGTGAAAACAATACTGCAAGCAAAACTGTTGAGGCTGATATGCTGCACACAATATTCCTTGCAATGGCTGATGCCAGAGCTGTACTTGTAAAACTCGCAGATAGACTCCATAACATGATGACACTTGAAGCTTTGCCTATGGTCAAGCAACAGAGGTTTGCAAAGGAAACTTTAGAGGTTTTTGCTCCTTTGGCTAACCGATTAGGCATTTCTAGTTGGAAGGAAAAGCTAGAAGATTTGTGCTTCAAGTATCTCTATCCTGAGCATCACAAAATGCTGTCCTCCAAACTTCTGAGATTCTTTGATGAAGCAATGATTGCATCAGCCATAGAGAAACTAGAACAAGCTCTCAAGCGTGCGGGCATTTCCTATCATGTATTATATGGGAGGCACAAGAGCTTGTACAGCATCCACTCCAAGATGGTAAAGTATGTAGCCTCGCTTCTTTCTAGTTTGTCAATATTTTATAAGTATATGCACCTGTTTTTTTCCCCATTTACTGCCCTTTTCACTTAGGTTAAATGAAGGAATATCAACTTTTAATTGCTGCTGCTTTTGGACGCTATTTGGCTAGAAGACTTAATTTGTAGATGTTGTGCATTCTTAGAAGCAAAGTAAGCTGGTATTTGATGTATGATGAGGTGGAACTATAACCCAAGGATCTCTTTGCTGGTGTTAAATGCAAATTTTAGTAACACTCCAATACTATCCTTCAACTCCTACACACTAAACCTTGTAATTTTGTGTGTGCTTAGCAAGAGTTAGCCTTAGTTCAAGGCTAACAGTTGTTACAAAACAGGCCTTAATTTCTCAAGATTAACATAGGAAGAGATTACTTTAGATATTAGTCGAGCTGCTAAGATTGGAGATAGATCAGTAATGAGGATAATGTAAAATAGCATAAATGCTTTCAAAGATATTTTAACTAGTTATGTTGTTGGGATGTTGTTGGTACATAGTAAAGTTGTGTTTGAGGCTCCAAGGGCACCTGTTGAGCCTCATAGGCATTATTATGTAAATAGATCTTGTTGGTGTCTGTGCATGTTCCACCCAAGTTTGATATTCAACACTGCCTTAGTAGCCTGTCACTGCCACAGCTTTGGCATACAATAAGAGTTCAGTTTTACAATTTCAATTTTTTGGGGAGGCAGGAAAAAGGTTTTGACAAGATTGGAGCATTTGTGAATTATATTCCGATAAATCAATTCAAATTTAAGTCATATCACTAGTAAGTTATTATTGTGTGCGCACCAATATGTCACTTAAAAGGCCTAAAAGTTGAGTTTTTGATAAACAACATCATTATTCAACACTTCACATGCATTGCATGAATTAATGTTCCATATCTTATGAAATTATTTGAGCTAATTCTAGTGTATGAATTATTTATTAAACTGTGTGACCAGTCGCAGTCTGTAGAAGATTTAATAGATGCTTCTAACTGACTAGTAATCTCTCACGATTGATTTAAGAAAATCTGTATATATGATGCGAAAGGAACAGTCATCTGCATTTGCTCTCATGACAGCTGGCTGGCTTTGTTTAGACAAATACATTTTCTAAATATTATATTAGAGATAAACACACTATTGTTTTTGTTAATTGATGATGGCGACCTTTTTGCAGGAAGAATTTAACCATGGATGAAATCTATGATATTCACGGCTTACGTTTAATAATGGAGAAAGAAGAAGATTGTTACTTAGCACTCAACATCGTTCACCAACTATGGCCCAAAGTCCTCGGAAGAGTCAAAGATTACATAGCTCATCCTAAATTCAATGGGTATGTCATTAATTTGAATTGTAACTCTTTAATTGCCTGATTTTAGTATCTATAGGCTTGTACTTATTTACATTTACAGGTACCAATCTCTACACACTGTTGTTGCAAGTGAAGATGCTATCCCATTGGAAGTTCAGATACGGACCAAGGAAATGCACTTACAAGCAGAATGTGGGTTTGCTGCCCATTGGAGATATAAAGAAGGTGACTGTCAGCACTCATCTTTTGTGCTCCAAATGGTTGAGTGGGCGAGATGGGTGGTGACGTGGCAGTGTGAGACGATGAATGCTGACCGACCCTTTTCTTATGGAGATTCTGGATCCATCACGCCCTCCTGTCCATTTCCTTCCCATTTGAATGAGTGCCAGTACTCTTCTATACCTTGGTGTGATTATGGTGGGCCCATCTTCGTCATTTTGTTGGAAAATGAAAAGGTTAGATTTTTCTTTGTTCTTTTAATATGCATTTATGTAACTTATTTGAGTGAAAAAAAATCCATTCTTGATATATTCAGTCAAATTTATCTACAATAAGAGGAACTTGAAAAACCACAAGTCAAAGGCATGCTTTATCATTATGAGAGGGAAATCTTATTAAATCAAGGAAGATAAGGTGACCCTCTTTATATTAATTAAAAAAGCTCCCTCTACAACTATTAAAGAGTAACTAGGCAAAAATATGAAATACTTGATTCGTGGGTCTCATGGAATGTGTCCTGTAATATGTTGCGATGATGCAACCTATTGAAGGGATATGGATCACTTTTTCATGACTTCATGTTGCAGGTAAATGATTTCCAAACAACATTTGATCATCCAATGTATGTTAACAATTTTTCTCTTAATGTTGGACCTTAACTGAAAGAAAGAAAGGGGTTCATGCGTCCCAAAAGTTCGGGATAAAAGCTAAAAGTTTTGTTGTTGTTTTCTTCTCTCGTGCTTGTTTCAGTGTGCAGTTTTTCTGAGATATATTACCAACGTTAGGCTTTCTTTCAATTGTCCATGTGTATGAAAACATGCATGGTAAATTGTTAATGGCTCTAACACTTCTATTGGCTCATACATTTAAGATGATCTTTCTAGGATCCCTAATTTTGTTCATTTTAAAAATGACAATCTTGTGACTAATCCTGTTGGCTTATATCTAGTTTTCTGTCCAGCCATATTCCAAATATAGCTAGTCTCGTTCCTTCTTTTGACTGGAAGCGATTTAGGATCTTTCAAATCACGACATGCATCTATTAAGTTATTTTGGAAAGCAAATTGATAAATCTTAGTTCAAGCCTAGCTCCTTGTTTTCCATTTCATAGTTATGTTGTATTACGTATATTCTGCTTTCATTAGTTTAAATTTCTGTACTAGATTTATCTATGGCTTTTATGCCTTATAGTTTAAAGTACTTGGCCTGCTTCATTAGCCATATCTGTCCTTTCCAGGAATTTGTTGGTGTCTAGTGGATATTATATAATTGCTTGTCCAGCCCTTTGTTCTGATTTCAGATTATTGTTCTATTTTTAAGTAACTAGCATAGTTGCAATGATTTCAGATGTCAGTGCGGGAATTTGCACCAAACTCTACAATAATGGATCTATTGGAGAGAACTGGGAGAGGGAGCCCAAGGTGGTCTAATAACAATTTCCCAATGAAGGAAGAGTTGAGGCCAAGGCTGAACCATCAACCAGTAAATGATCCCAGCCAAAAGCTTAAGATGGGTGATGTTGTGGAATTATCACCATCTATCCCTAACGAATCCTTAACAGAGTACAGAGAGGAAATCCAACGCATGTATGATCGAGACCTGAGCGTATCAAGTTGGGGTCGAAGGCGAAGATGACGAAGATTTGTCTCTTGTACTAATGCCATTATGCTTTCCTAATTTAAAATCCATTAATTCTTTGTACATATGTGTATATGTATATGTATGTATATATGTGCCATTAAAACGTCTATAGCAATTGGCTTTGTTCTGGAACAGAATCAGATTGATGAAGTTGTGTAAATTTCCAGTTCAGGTATCAATATATGTGTATATGTGCTTACAAGTCCATGTTTTTCTACATAGAGAAGCAGTTCGTATGGTCTTTCCCCCCAAGTTGTTAATATCTATTGACTCTTGTTACCATTCTATGCTAAATTAGCAATATCTCCAGTACGGAAGTTGCAATTTATAGTTTTAATCTATTACATTTTCTGCGGAGACTTCATTCTTGTTTAATTCATGATTTTTTGAAGTCAATCAGAGAGGAAAACATACACAAACTAAGAGAAAAAGCTATTGCATATCATGGTTTGATTCTCATATTTTTTTTCCAACTATAAAATTTTCTATAAAATAATTCATAAATGGAACATATGGAGGGGGGTGGGAAATGCTCGCAATCACGCATCATCTGCTTGAAATCCTTTTGATTCCATGAAACGAAATAAAGACTATGCAAAAAGAGAAAATTTCTTTGACAATTTACAGCCAAAAAAAAAAAAAAAAATTGATACAATAGGATTCTTTTTATCTTTGGATCATTTTGATCAACCCCTGGAAACCAGTGAGAGAAAAAAAAATTGTTTATTTCTGTTATTACCAATAATCTCGACAAGAACATAAGCCATTCTTAAAATGATGAAACCTCTTGGCATCTCTAGCAATGATTTCTTTTCCCACAACTCTAGACACCAACTTAATCCAACTATGACAATCACCACAAACCCTAAGGTTTTTGAAAATCATAATACAATTATTTCTCTTATCCAAACTTGTTAACACCCCAAAGGCAACTGCCAACTTCTCACTATGATAGAACAAAGACCTCTGCTTCTCAATCTCTCCCATTTCTTGCAACACAAACCTAGTATCTGGAACATAACCCAACTCCTCAGTTTTCTCAATCAACCTCTCTACCTCTTTAAAGATTTCTGGTGCCATTGGATGAGAATCATCTCCAGCCATAAAAGTATGCATCTTTTTATCAACCTCAATCCAAGTCATTGCTGGCTCCTTCTTCAACCTGATCTCCTTCATAGCACATTTCAGGAGCCTAACTTCATCCCATTGACCAAGAGATGCATATATGTTAGATAACAGGACATGAGTCCCTTCGTCAATTGGATCAAGCTCAAGTATTATTCTTGCGGCTTTTTTTGCCATCTCGAGCTCACCGTGAATCTTGCAAGCACCGAGTAAAGTTCTCCAAACAACTTTATCAGGGTTATCGGTTTGTGTTATTAGTTCTTCAGCCTCCTCAAGTTTTCCTGCCCTACCGAGTAAATCCACCATACAAGCATAATGATCATTAGATTTCTTAGTAATGAGTGAAAATATGCGATCGCCTTCTTCAACTAATCCTGCATTGCTACAAGCTGATAGAACGCTGGTATATGTAACATCATTTGGTCCTAGATTTGAGCTCAATACTTGATCAAACAATCTAACAGCTTCAATTGCATTCCCATTCTGAGCATAACCATAGATCATTGAGTTCACTAGAACCAAATCAAGCTCTTGAAAGCAATCAAAAACAGACTTGGCCATTGATACATGGCCACATTTTCCGTAAGTGTCAATTAGAGCAGCACCCACAAATCTATCTCTGTCCAACCCATGCTTTATAGCAAAGCCATGAATTAATTTCCCTTGTTCAAATAAAGCAAGGGATGAGCACCCTCTCAAAGCACTTGACAATGTAAATTTGTTTGGGGTAATTGAATCATGAATCATTCTTCTAAGCATTGCGAGAGCAAGCTCTTCTCTATGATTGCACACTAAACCTCCAATCATAGCAGTCCAAGTAACAATATTTGGATCCTCAATCCCTTCAAAAACCTTTAGAGAATCATCAATAAGCCCACATTTTGAGTACAGACTTAGAAGTGAAGTTTGTGAAGCAACCCTAGAGCACAATCCAGATTTAAACATGAAGCCATGAATCGATTTCCCTCCATTCAACTCTCCAAGATTCCCACAAGATATCAAAACACTAGAAAATGTGAAATCATTTGCTTTCACATCCAAATTGACCATATCTCCAAATATCGCAATGGCCTCATTATCCATTCCATTCTGAGAGTAGCCCACAACTAAAGCCGTCGAACAAACAACATCCTTATCATCTATCCTATCATAAACTTTTCGAGAGTCTCCCAATCTCCCTAATTTTGCGTACATATCAACTAGAGAGCTACCGATAAATGCATTTTTGGCATCCAAGCCCAAAATTACAAGAAGCCCGTGGGTCCCTCTGGCTTCTGCAACGAGACCCAGATTGGAATAGGCCTTAAAAATCGATGAGAAGGTGAATTCATCGGGAGATATTCCCTTTGGAACCATCTTCTTGAAGAGTTTTATAGCATTGGAGTTTCTTTTGTGATGAATGTATGAAGATATCATAGAGTTCCAAGAAACTATATGTGGGTGAGACATTTCATCAAACAATTGACGGGCATTGTCGATAGCGCCAGACTTAAGATAGGAATCAACAAGTTTGTTGCCAAGAGCAATGTAAGGAAAGTTTGATACTATCATTTGGAGGTGGATTTGCTTGGTTTGTGACAAGGATTTGTTTGATGATGATTTGTGTAGAAGAGAAATGTAATGGTTGAAGGCAGAGGGAGTTGATGGTGGAGAGATTGTGGGCGGGTTTTTGGGTGAGGTTAATGGAGTGCTGATAAGGGAGGAGAATTTTGAGGCGGAAGAAGAGGAGGTGCAGAGATTTTTGAAGGCAGAGGGTTTCATGGCTGCTGTCTAATGGTGATTTTGTTAGTAGCATCACTGGAAGGAGAGGAGATGGTACAGCAAATGCAAATAGTTTGAATGAGAGGGGTTTATATGATTATTTAGAGAGAAAGAATTCGGTTACTAGAGAACTCAGAACTTGATTATAAAACAAGAGAGCACACAAATGGGAGGGGAAACATGCCCTTGAACTGAAAGGGCGACTTTATGTCTCCCAAGTCTTCATAAATAAGCTTGATGTCTGATTATATGATATTAGTTCATCCTGTAATAGGGAAGACAAACTGCCTATCTAACTTTTCCATGGAACAAATGCAACTAGAAGTAGGGGTGGTAAACGATCGAATCGAATCGAATACTGAGGTGTTCGTATTTGTATTTTTGTTTAAAATTATTGAATTCGAATGCGGACTCTAATATTCATATATGGAGCTTACAAATTTGAACTCGAATGCTTGGTATTTGATAAATATTCATGAATATTCACGAATACTTATCGAATATCAAAGTATATTTATTC
>JBAKGM010000139.1:13981257-14001261 GCA_037177215.1 Asparagus racemosus
AAAAAAAAAAAAAAGAAAAGAAAGTATTCTGTGCCTTCTTTGGCTAAAAGATTATTTCATCTTTAATTTCAATTAAAAAAATCAATACCAAACTTAAATGTTCCTCAAACGACCAATCATGAAATGGGAAGAGTTTTAGTAAAAGAGAAAAAGGAAATTCGGCTAGTGTAGGACTTGAAAACAGGCTGGAAAGCTGTTGTTGGGAGTCACATCTCAACCAAGCGGTCCAATCAAAACTCGGCCATCTTCTTCTTATTGAATCGAATGTTGCTAAGGGCCCGTTTGGTTGCCTCTTTTAGAGAGGGAAATGAGCTGAAAGCCTGCTAAAGACTGGCAAAACTGTCAGTTTTGGCAGGCTTTCTTGCAAAAACGTCTCTAAAATAGGCGTTTTTGCAAGAAACAGTTTTGGTAAGCTTTCCCCTTCCCCCTTATATGCAACCAAACGGGCCCTAAAAGATCGCTTAATTTTTCAAAGAAAATTGTATATACGTCATTCGATGGCTCCAACTGTCTTTCATTCGCCCGGGATATACGCTTTTGATGAGCACCACGCACCAGCAGAGTGCACGTCCAACATTCAGTTCACTTAAGTTTATTTGCCATCCACAATAGAAAGTCTCTCGAAGTGATTCTGATCATGATAATTGATGGGTACCATAAAAATGATATCAAAGATCCCAAGAACAATGTGACTGCTCAATCTACCCTCTCGGTCTTAATCGTCCGAATTATCCCAAGAAATCGGATGCACTGCCAGCAGAAACAACCATTCGCCCACCTACCCTCTCGGTCTTTGTTCACGGCTTTTGCTCGGGTGGCAGCGAGTTCAAACCAAGTGCCGCACGCACCTTTTTTGGTTGCGTTACCTATTGGTCTCGTCTTTGTTTTGCTGGGATCATGTTTGTCACTGCTATTTGTAGTTTAATTGTTGGTAAAAGGCATAGCTTGAATTCATGAGTTCTCTTTCATTTGGTAGGTGTTTTTATAAAAAAGTAAAAAAAATAAAAAAATCTGTCTTTCGTATAACCTCTTGGGATTTGGATTCTTTTCAATTAAGTGGTAACTGGAGAGTATCATATTCTTAAAGTCATTACAATACATTCCAAATTTAAAGGACGAGATTAGACCACATATGATTTCACTATTATAACAGTGATTTTCAAATAATAGTGGTTTCCGAAAATAGTGATTTTCAAGTCTATAGTGATTTTATCTCATGATATAATCTCGTCCCTTGAATTCAAAATGTATGGCAATAATTGGAGGAATTAGATAATTACTCTGGTCCAACATTTTGATTAAAAAAATAAATTTTCAAAATCTCATACCCATTGAACACATTCCTCATTCTCTTAGTCACTGTAAATGGCAAGAAACCTCGTAACCTCTTCGCTGTGAATTTTTTAAACAGCTTATCTATTGTTTAGGAAAAAAAAAGAGCTGCTTATTTGTGAAATCATGAAATAGTTGATTGTAATAGAACCGCAAAATGAAGCTTGTATGATGCTGGCTGTTGACCAAAATTGGATTCGACATTATTCATACAATCAGATATCACGTACTAGATGAACCCAAAGGGATCTTTTTTTCCCTTTTTTTAATTGCCATATGGGAAGAGCAAGGATTACGATTATTTTCTATCATTTAACCTATTTTGATAGGAGCATTAGTAAACCTTTTGCTTTGCAATTCATTTTAACATCTTGGGAAGGATTATTTGACCCTTTTTGCATTTTTTTTTGTGGCTGACAATTTATGGAGAGTGAACTCACCATATTCTCTCTCTAGTTTTTTTTTTTTTTTTTTTTTGGTTTGGGAGTTTAAGAAGGGGTTAAGTTAACTCTCCTTAACCCATTATCAAACAATACCTAGCAAGTTAACTATTTCTACATCGGATTAACAAATAAGCTAACTATGTTAACCATACTCCTTAGTCTCATTCTTTATACAAGTTCTATTTAGGAATCTGACGAGGAATAAATTTGAAAGTGTTAAAAATGGAGGTTTCCCCCCAAAAACCTACTTTCAATTTCGGTTTTATGCACAAACCACACTTAAAGTGGGGTTTTGTTGCAACAAAACACCCGCAGCCAAAATTTTCACTAAAATCCAAAATTGCCCTGAAAAAAATCACATTCAAGGCATATGCCTCGGTTTTAAGGGGTTAATTTTAGAAAACCCCTCTCAACTAAGGAGCTTGTCTCAGAAAACCCCCCTTAAATTTTTTATCTTTAGAAAACACCCCTTAAATTTGAGGGTGTTGTGGATAACCCCCCTCAACTTTCAAAATATGACTAAACCCCCCTTAACTATTGGGTGTCTCACAAAACCCCCTTTATCTTTCTATTTTTTTAAATAACCCTCCTAATATTATTAATTTGAAATATGCAATAACTAAAATATTCTTGATTGAAAAAAATTCATGTGAGTTTAAAAACCCAACCCAATTAAAAGAAGTTTAGTATTTTAGAAAAGAAAGTAAACCTAGCAATGAAGATGGACGAATAAGAAGAGGGGGGAAATAAAATGAAAAGTATTTTTAACTAAACAAAATTAAAAAGGAACACCATGGTAAAAAATTTAATGTCTTAGGGATAGTATGGTCATTTTCAATCATTTGTTTCTTTAGATTTAAATTATATTAGTTGGGGTTTTTAAACTCACATGAATTTTTTGAGACTACCCCATAGTTGAGGGGGATTTTATAAAATTAACCCTAGTTTTAAGTCTTTAGGTCTTACTAAGATATAACTCACGAACTTTGAACTTGAATTCTTTAACTTATTTTTGATTTTTTAGTGAAAGTTTGAGTGGGAGGTACTTGATTGCAACAAAAACCCATTTCAAAGATAATTTACGTATAATTAAAATTGGAAGGTGATTTTTTATATAATTACCCTATTTCTAAAATAGTTTCCAGGAAAAAACTCTAAAATTGCCAAACCCAAAAGACATGCAATTCAAATGTTAATTTTTGTTCTAATATATACACTGCATTTTATTTGTTTTAAAGGCAATTTCACGTATGTTTTCGGATGTACAAGACATTTGCGAAACATAACACTCTAAAATAAAAGAAAAGGAAAATAATTGAGTATCTCATAAAAATAAAAAAAATAAAAGAAAAGGAAAATCCTTGAGTATGCAGTTCGCCAGACCGGCTTGAGAACCAATACTCTGGGTGATACTTGGATGTCAAGAATCTAAAGAATAAAGAGAACCGCCTCTCTTATCTTGGCACCCAAGTTCTTGGAAAATGTCCCATCCCACCCAATCCGCTTTGACTTCGAGGACCAAATAAAAGATCGTCCTGTTTTTCCGTCCTTGGCCATAATTTTACCTCCCTCATAAAACGTTAAAACCCTTTTCCTCTCCCTCCGCCTCTCTCCGCTCCGCTGCAAAATCTCATCGAACTGATGAACAAAAATCACCCGCAATTGTAAATAAAGAAATAAACAATCCAAAAAAAAAAAATTCCTCCTCCATTATCCCTCTCCTTCCTCAGCTCCAAGTCCCACCACCCTCCAAATTCCTATCTTCACCCCAAACTAACTCCACCCACAATCTCACCCACCTTCCTCCTATATAAACCGCTTTACCATCTTCATCTAGGGTTTTTCGCTCTTAGGGTTTTGCACACCTCCCGCCATGGACGACCTCGAGAAAGCTATCCTCCTGATCTACGATCCTTCATCATCTCCAGATTCATCTCTTCGATCTCAAGCCATTGATTACATTAACCAGATCAAGTTTTCAACAAACCCTTCATCTCTTTTGCGCCTTTGCCTCGAGCTCTTGAGCCGATCTTCGTTGATCCCGGTCCACTTCTGGTCACTCCAAACCCTACACGATTCTCTCTACAACCATTACCCTTCTCTCTCTCAATCGGAGGACTTGCCGTTGCTGAGATCATCCCTTGTATCTCTCTCGTCGTCGATTGCCCTATCGCCGCCGTTTTTGAAGAACAAGTTGGCGCAAACCCTAGCTTTTTTGATCCGGTTGGAGTACCCTTCGTTGTTCCCGTCGCCGTTCGTTCAGTTGATGCCGAACCTCTCGACGGGGGCCCCGACGGCTGTTGATTTCTTCTCGAGGCTGCTATCGGCGTTGGATGATGATTTGATCAGTCAGGATTATCCGAGATCGGCAGAGGAGATTTCGGCGGCTTGTAGGGTTAAGGATGCGATGAGAGCTCAGTGTGTTCCTCAGATTGTTTCCTTCTTTTTTGATACGGTGAATGCGTATCGGTTGTCTGATCCTAATCTTGCTGCTGGGGTTTTAGAAACGATGAGAAAGTACGTGGCTTGGATTGATATTGGTCTTGTTGCCAATGATGTTTTTCTTCCTTTGCTGTTTAATCTTGTAGAATCAGGGGGGTCGCCGGATTGTTTGAGGTTAGCTGCTGTTGGTTGTGTTCTAGCGGTTGTGTCGAAGAGAATGGATCCACGATCGAAGCTGGCATTGCTTCAAACACTGAAGCCGCAACTTAGCAGAGTGTTTACGTATGCTGAGTTTATGCTGAAGATTGGATCTTTGATCACTGGGTATGCAACAGAAGCCTTGGAGTGTTATAAGAAGTTGGGTTCCAATGAGGGGATGGGGCTTGTTGAGGAGTCATTGCCTTCAGTTTTTTATGTTATGGAAAACTCTGATGAAGCTGATTTAGGGAATATAGTTGGATTCTTGTCGAGTTATGTGGCTGCTTTGAAATCATCTCCATCACAGAAACAAGTGCTTTATATTGGTAGGATACTAGAATTGATTCATTCCCAGATTCGGTATGACCCGAGTTATAGAAGGAACCTTGATATCCCGGATAAAATTGGTAAAGAAGAAGAAGATCAGATGGGTGAAGATAGGAAGGACCTGTTCATGCTCTTGCGGTCGGTTTGCAGAGTTGCTCCGGATGTCACAAAGCTATTTATCAGGAATTTGCTAGCTAATGCTCCTTCTAGAGATCAGAATGTGGAGGAAGTTGAGGCTACTCTTTCTTTGTTATATCAGTTGGGTGAGACCATCAGCGAAGAAGAGATGAAGTCTGGAAGTGGGTTGTTGGCTGAGTTAATCCCAATGCTATTATCAGCTAGGTTCTCTTGCCATTCTCATAGAATTGTGGCACTTGTTTATTTGGAGACGGTCACAAGATATCTGAAGTTTGTGCATGAGAATACACAGTACATACCCAGTGTGTTGGCTGCATTTCTTGATGAGAGGGGGGTTCGCCATCCAAATCTCAATGTGGGTCGACGGGCTAGTTATCTATTCATGAGAGCTGTGAAATTGTTGAAGGCAAAGCTTGTTCCTTTCATAGAAACAATTCTTCAGGTATATATCTTTATGATTTTCCTTATTTTAGCTACATAGAGTGTTGTTGCTTTGCCTTTTTTTTTCCAAATGCTTTCTTCCTGTAGAACTAAAATGCTTTGAATTCTAGAAACCATGTGAATTATGCATAAGCTACACATTCATGGATTTCAAGTACATGCGTAAATTTTAATGACTAGCTCACAAAACAACCACTATTTAGTCAGGTCCTAGTTGATTTTTTAGACAATTGACTTATAAATAGCTTATATGAGAAAGGTTCACAATCTCTATGAAATAATGTGACAAATGATACTTAGACGAACCGATATATAAATGACAACCTTTGCCTTAAAAGTCAGTCTGTCCGTTTATTCTTGTACTAGATTGTCTCTTTGCAGTTTATTCTTCTACCTGCTGTCCATTTAGTGCGAAAACCATAAGCATTTGAACACTGTTGACCCATGTTATTCATCCTTCAAAGTTATACTGTTCATTTTAATTTCTTTTGGAAAAGTTGTTGCATTTTAGCACTCTTTACATTCTCTTATTTTTTAATACAAAGGGTATAGTATCTGTGTCCTTGAATTTTTAGCAATTCTCACATTGCTCTTTATAGCATACATAATGTTAAATACATTCCCTTCTAATTCGAGGCATGTAACAAATCTTTTTAAAAATGTCAAGAAGGCATAGCTACATTTTAGATATCAAATCAAATTCCATCACATCCTTAAATTAGACCCTATTTCTATTTTCTCCACTAAAGGAAACCTAAACTTTTAATCCGTCTATTCATAGCTTTCACAAAAAATGTATCTATGTACCTCATAAAAATTTTAAGGGTATACATGCTCAATCTGAAAAAAGTATACTTCCTTCTAGTTCCTAAAGTCTCATGAATTTTACCCAAATTTCAAATCTACCTTAACCAATTTAATCTTAGACGCTTAATTTTTGACTATGCTTAGTTCTGGGTATCTCATGGTGGGCAGAACCTGCAAGATGCACTAGGTCGCTATACATGTTTGGATTGGTCATCAAAAGAATTGAAGTCCTCTTCTTCTGAAGACGGTAGTCACACTTTTGAGGTGTGTTGCTTTTTGTTTGGAGGATGTTGTTTTGTTCTATATAGGTTATTTTGTCCATAAGCCACAACTATGCTGTTTGTTTTAAAGGCAATTGGGCTATTGATCGGCATGGAGGATGTTTCACCAGAAAAACAGTCAGAGTATTTAGCAGCATTGCTCAACCCTTTGTGTCAGCAGGTAAAGATGAGTTTGAGAACACCATGAAACGATTTAGTACTTGTCTATGTGTCATTTTGATGCATTAGATAGTCCATATTTGAGTGCTTGACTCACAGGTAGAATCACTGCTCCTGGAAGCAAAAGCACAGGGGCTAGAAGAATCTTCGGCAAAAGTTGTGAGCTTCCAACAGATTATCATGGCACTGAATGCTCTCAGCAAGGTTGATTCCCATCTCTTCATCTGCAGTAGTATCCTTCTTATTAAAGGGAAAACCATTACCATACTTCTTTTAGAAAATTCACTTTCACCTATAAGTTCATCACGCATGTCAATTTTTTGAGTTCTTCCTTTGTTATACTTTCACTTAACCTCGATGTTCTGCTCTAAGAATCTCAGTATTAACTAGGTGATTGATACATTGTCAAATATTGAATCCTTGTGCTGTCTTATGATCTAGGGCTTTAGCGAGCGGCTCGTCACAACTAATCGTCCAGCTATTGGTATCATGTTTAAGAAGGCAAGTTGAGGCTGCTTTTAATTATCATTTATACATTACATATAGTAAGTGAATAATTTATGCATTGACATGCAGATATAGAATAATTTATGCATTAACACGTGGTGGAATTTATGCTTCAAGGTTTCACTGAGTTGCATGTAATTGTAGTGTCTGGTTAATATACCTGTATATTATATTTTCCTAAACCAACCATTTTCCCGTGTTATTAAAAATGAATAGAAAATAATATAATGTTTCTAATTGACTAGCGCGCGCATGTCTGAAGTATTTCTATCTATGGTAAATTTCAGACTCTGGATGTTCTTCTTCGCGTCCTTGTTACATTTCCAAATATCAAGCCCTTGCGTAATAAGGTAACTGGTGCACTGTTTCTTCCTTTGCTTTCTTTCTGCAATGATTATCTGATTTAATTTAATGAACTGCAGATTACTTCCTTTCTTCATCGGATGGTTGATATTTTAGGACCATCTGTTTTCCCTTATCTTCCTGTGGCATTAAACCAATTACTTGTGGAGAGTGAGGTATGTTTTAATGTTTTATAATTCTGTTATTCGTAGACTTGAATGTTACATTGAGGAAGATTTTGTCCTTGTCCAATTTCAAATTTAACTTTACGTGTGCATGCCTTTTATTTAATTTTAGGTTTTTACCCTAGAAACCACCTTTAAAATAGGGTCATTAAATAGAAACCACCTTTGATTGTCGATTAATACATAAACCACCTTTAAAGGGGTTTTGGGTTGCAATCAACCACACAGACCCATTTACAGTTAAGTTTTCTCAGTAATTAGCCCCACCTAATTTCCATTGAGGCTCATCTCTCCAATATATTTGGTGTCTATCAGCTAATCATTACGTCAAAATCGGAAAAAAATTAACTGAAAAGTGGGTCCATGTGGTAGATTGCAACACAAAACCCCTTTAAAGGTGGTTTATGTATTGACTATTAATTGACAACAAAGTTAGCTTTCCATATGATGACCCTATTTTAAAGGTGATTTCTAGGAAGAACTTTTTATTTTTCCTATGCTGGTATTGTTTGTCTTGGTAGAGCATGTGATGCCCGTTTGGTGCTCTTTATTAAGCTGATATATTGAACTTTACTTTAATCTAAAGGTGTGAAAGAGATATCTACTAATAGGCTGTGATGTGAAATTGTAGGGGAAAAAAGAATTTGATTCACCAATCTCCGTAGTCTACTATATGGTATATAATCATTTATATGCATTTACAAGTTGACAAGTAGCTTGCCACTACCAAGTTTTTATATGTAATTATAGTATGCAAATGCACATGCATAAATTCTTGTCTATCCTTTATTTGGAGAGTAGATTCATCAACATAAATTCAACCAGAGAAAGGGAGAGTTTTTTTGTACATCCTGTTCCGAGAAAGACATAAAGAAAAAAATGATTTCATATTATGTAAAACAACACGTTTCTATCTAGAATTATCTTTTTTATTTTTATTTTAAAGTCTAGATAGTCTGCTAAGTTTTCCTGAACAAGTTCTATAAAGACATTGACTGAATTTTGTTATCATTTATGTTTGTCTTTTTACATAAAAGGGGGCAATGGATGGTTTCTTGAGCGTATTTTCTTCATTGGATTTAGATTCTTTGCACTTATTTGTTAACATTGAGATATTGTGCATTTTGTCTATATGATTTTCTGCAACTTTCCTAGCAACTTAAGGAAGATTCACTTTTGATTAGTATTTTTGGTGTTGGTTTAGTAGTTCATGTATCATTCTTTGATTATTAGTTTCATTCATTCTGCCTTTCTTTAAGATGATATTATGTGGAGTTAATGTCAACAGTGTCTTCCTCAGAGATGAATGCAACCCCAACCCCACCCCAGCTGCCATCCACATAAAAAGCCCAAAAAGAGAAGCAGACATGAAAAAAAATGCTGTCTATCTATATATAAGATTTTGTTGGTCTGCTCTTGGTTTTGACATGGTTAACCTATAATAAGGTCAGCCTTCCTGCCTACTAAATTTTATATCGGACTCTTGGGTCCATATACTTTTTAGCTAGGAGTAGCAAAAAAGAATGATGTTGTATGAAAATCTGGTGATTAAATTTTTTATATTTATCATAAGTCCTACTTTGGTCTTTTGCTTCAGTATTGGTGCTGTTTTGATGTGAGTTACAGGCACCAACAATTTAGCTTTCTTAACCATTTTCCTGTGGGCAAAAAGGGGGAAAATCACCTGCTTGTATGTAAAATTATATTACTCTAATAATGAAAATGATGCTTGCAGACAAAAGATATGGTGGAGTTTCTGGTGCTAATCAATCAAGTTATATGCAAATTCAACACTTCTGTGGCGGCTTTGCTTGAAGAGATATTTCCTACCATAGCAAGTAGATTATTCAATACTCTTTCAAGTGATGCATTTCCTTCTGATTCTAGCTGTAATACTGAGGTATGGACGTCTACTGAAGCTATGTCATAGTAGTGTTATGACTATGGATGTCTACTGAAGCTATGTCATAGTGACTATCTGCTCAAATTTATCTGGATTATACTTATTGCAAAAGTATGCAGATTTATCTTTTACTGCTTCCATACATTTAATTCTATTACACAATAACACAACTATAAGTGCAAATGTTTTCCTATTGCATGTCAGCTTCTCAATCTACTAGAACTGCTGGAAATAGACGTAGATATCAATTTACTAGAACTTATGGATTATAGAAACAATTTATCTACCTGAAATGACTGATGTCATGCATACTGCGAAAAATGAAAATTTTATTATTATATATGCTTCTTCTGCATAATCTCTGTAAGATGAAAGCTTGATCACTCACTTGTCACTATGCTGGATGGGTTTTGTATTTCCCAGCATGTTCTCCCCCATTAGTTCCTTATCAAGATGCTAATCATTCTATATGCTTGTTATATTGAACAATAATGATTTGCTGGTTAATTATGTGATGTAGAAATGTGAATTTTATGGCAGAATCATAACCTCATTGTGTTTTAGCATCTTTAACATTTCAGATGTGTACTTGTTGGTGATAATTCATCAAGTGTATGATGATATTTTAAAAGCATGGTTTATTGTAGTATATAGACCATTGTTGGCCAAAAACTGTTATGTTTTTGTTGGTGTTTCGGACGGGATGAAAATAAGACTTGGTTGAACCAGATCAAAGAAAATTAGCAAATCAAACTAGTACTTTAAAATTAAACAAAATAAATGGGTTTAACAAAAAAACTTAAACATTGTGGGACCCACCAAAAAAAAGATATGAAAGAGAGGACTTAAAATGAGTTTGCTTATTCGACTTGGAATCCAAATCCAGGCAGGAAGGACTAACCTGTGTCAACTGATATTTTTCCTCTGTCAGATTTTTTGTTTTGAACATCAGACCAGCTGCCATAGTGCTGGTTTATACTTTTCTCATTCTTATTAGGGTTTGGAGACTTAACGTGTGTTAGGTTTGATTTGGTTGGAATGATGCTCCAGATTTAGGTTTCTACCCATTTAACTTAAATAGTCTCAGGTTTTCCAATCTCACGGAGAAACTTATGTAAATTATGAATCAGCAATCTGCATATAAACCCCTGATGGCTTTTAAATTTGCATACACCGACTTACATATAAAGAGATTCTCATTCTTCATTCTTATTCTATGATCATTTATGTAAAAACAGTCTAGGTAGGTGCTGAACTTCTAGGCAATCCAATCAGGCGGGCTGCTTAAGCGGAGCTAGGTGGCTTTGGCACTAGGTGCCTCTTGGGCAATTGAATTTCTTAGCTTTTGTTGCTGTTGGGTTCTACCTTTCGTAAAAAGTTCAGATTTACTAGTTCAAATTCTTATTACCTTCTTCGAAGGGTTATACCTTGATTATACCTTGAAAGAAATTTTATTCTATCGTTTTAAATTCCACTTTCTAGAGCGCGCTTAATTTTATTAATATTTCCATGTTAATTTATGTTTATAAGTTTATATACATTTTGTCTTTAAATTTTCCTTGAACTTTTGCAATAAAAAAAAATGAAGATTTAAGTTGTGTAAGTTGCTAATTTGTTATCAAAACATTTTCTTTCAAAATTGACCAGTATCAGTCAATTTTGGTGATAGTATGGCTTTGTTTTCTGAATCATTTAGGAGATACGTGAATTGCAAGAGTTACAGCGAACGTTGTATACCTTTCTTCATGTTATGGCAACACACAATCTCTCTTCAATTTTTCTAGTTCCAAATAGTAGAGGATATCTGGATGCTATAATGCAGTTGTTGCTGTTAGCTTCTTGCAGTCACAAAGATGTTGTTGTGAGGAAGGTATGATAGTATTTATGTGTTAGAGTATTTCTTTGACTGTTGCTAATGCTATTATCCATTTTTTTATCACCGTTTTGAAGAATAACAAACCTAATGATTTGATGCCTACTTTTAGATGTGTGTTCAGATTTTCGTCAAACTTGTGAAAGACTGGTGTGCAAAATATAATGGTGAAGACGAGGTATTTTCACCTTTTCTAGCATTGTTCCAGCAATTGATGTAACTGGTAAACCTGATTTTATATTCGTTTGCTTATGTGCGAGTTTTTCTTGATCTTCTCAGGTTCCTGGCTTCCGGAGCTTTATGATTGAGAAATTTGCATCAAATTGCTGCTTTTACAGTGTTCTTGACAAGTCATTTGAGCTCCGTGACGCCAATACTGTGAATTAGCTTAACTCATGTTCTCTATTATATATCTTAAAGTTTTGCATCAAATTCTTTATGGCTCGCCTAGGTTCTTAAGATTATATTTTATGCAATATACCCCTTCCTTGGATTCGATATCAGCTTTAATAATTAGACATTTATGATCCTTGATTGAATTCATGGACTGTTACTCTGCAGTGAAGTATCAGCACATGCTGTGTTTTACCCTAGTCTGCACATACCAATTTGGCAAGTCATTCTGACATTTGCATTTTGGTGAATCCATGAATAATTTGTCTCAATGACTAAAGATTTCAAACTCATCTCTGGCAAATCAGAAAATTACCAGTTTGATGTCATATGTTTTACGGATTCACATGTGAGTATAGTCCATGAACTCAAGGTTGGGCCAAATTTCTCCTTATCAATTTGTATCAGTGCCAGTTTTGTGTCCTAAGGTCAGATGTGAAGCTCAAAGGTGTCAGCAGGTTGACTAAGGTCGCCCATGATGGCCTTAACACGTGGAGGCTGCCGGTGTAGCCGATATTTAAAGTTTTTTTTTTGGTTTGGGGGGGGGGGGGGGTGCAAAAGCATGTGATGTCTGAACTTTAGGTTTTGGTTTTGGCTTGTGGGCTTTTGCTAAAGGCTTTTTTTTGGGTTGGGGGGTGGGGGGGTGGGGGGAGGCCCTTTCCCGCCCTTGTAAGCTTGCCCATGATGGCCCTGACACATTGAGGTTGCTGGTGTAGACAATAGTTTAGTTAAACATATGAAGCTTCCGCATATGTTAGGAAGATGTCGGTTGCTGGTAGCCATGTCGGTTACCAGTTCTACTAACAAATGAATGGGGGAGAATGTTAAGGATTCATATGTGAGTGTAGTTCCACATCTGACAGGATAAGAGAGCGATGAGTTCAAAATAGTAATTGGGGTCAATACCTAACACCTTAAGCTTTTTGGTTAAAATTGGTTCCTTTTCATTGTTTAATGTCTATTAAGTCTAGGTTGGGCCTGATTACTCCCCATCAATATGTTGGATTTATGTCTGAGGATGAGGGGATATTATCTGAGCTTCTTTGGTAAGGGGGTTTGTTTATTGCTGTTGGCTGGTTTTGTTTTGTTTTCTTGGGCTGGGGGGGGGGGGGGAGTAAAAGGGGGGGGGGTTTACTTAAGAATAGCAGAAGTACCTGAATGGTATTCTGTAAAGTTATGGAAGCAGTGAAACATTTGCCTTCTGTAGTATTTGACTTGTTATAGGTTTAGAGTTTTTGTGTAATATATTCCCTAGAACCTTCAATACATCCTTTTCCCCCCCAAATTATAATCCATGTCGATATTAATTACAGCTTATTATAGTCACTTTTAACTCCATCAATTTCACGGATTGTGTATTGGTTCTTTTTCCAGAAAAGGGGTAGGAATTGTACACAAACCTATGAATGTTGGGCACTTTCCATGTAAAAAATGGTACACTTGGACATGGCACATGTCCATCAATTTCCAACATTTGCAAGTTTGGTAAACTAGCATTTAACGCAAATAGTATATAATGCGGAATGTGTTGTCATGTTTTGCCCTTTCTGATAAAAAATAATTATAGATCATCGTATTAAATTAGGGCTTTTATGTATTGATAGAAGCAAGACACATGCTTATTATGAATAAAATATCTATATATAGCTGCGTATTCATGTCTCAAATTGGCTACAAGAATGTATTCATATTTATTAATAATATGCATAAACAAAAAGGAGCTAGTGTTATGGTGATATTGTCAAGTAGGGTTGCACACGGTCCGGATACGGCTCGGATATGATACATACTACATCCATATCTACATACCATATACGGATATAGATAGGAAATGAAAACAAATATGCTTTAGTAAGGAAAATTCATATCCGTATCCGCTAAATTCAGATTCATATACGGATATGCATGCAGATATATAAGCGGATACACATGCAGATACAAAGCGTATATGAGAAAACTAGATAATATTGAAACAAAATATAATTCATATGGTACACGAGAGTTCATTAACGTGTTCGTTATATTTGAAAAGCTAAGATTAGATATCTTGATAATCAAAGTTAACCGCAAGTCCAAATCTAAGGATTAAAACTGTTGCAACAGTATGACAAATATATATTTAGATATTTTGGATACGATTCTGGATATTTCACTATATAACCATACCCGTAACCATATCCTATCGGTTATAGATTTTAGTAACCATATCCTTATCCAAACGGATCCGGATATTTTTGTGCACCCCTACTGTCAAGACGAAAGAACTATAGTCTAATAGGTCTTGACACTTCATAATTATTAATTTATTAGTTAAAAAATGTGGAAGGGAAGAGTTAAGGAAGCTGGTCTAGGGAGAAAGAAAAATAGATGGGCATTTGGATGCCATGAATCACGTTGGCGCTAAAGGCTTGTGCATCACATGCATGGTAGAAGGCAAAGAAAACAGAAGAATTTGCTTGCAATTGCAAATTAATATAAGTTGGCTAGGAGATATACAGGTTAAACTTGAAGTAGTTTACTCTGAGAAAAATGCCCATGATTCACTGAGACTGCCCATGCTGAAGGATATTAGTTTCTCCTTTCTTCTGCTAGTATTGTACATTGTTGATTAGATGTATATTATAGTAGTTTAAAAAATGTATATGTTTGGAGACACTTCTTTTGAAAAGGACCACTTGTGCATCGTGCCATCATCCATGAACTACATGAAGATTCTGACATTCCATCCGTAGCTAAAGCATCTGCATATTGGTTTAAAGAGCTAATTGAAGATTAATCATATAGCTTGTATTTATAAAGACTTGGGTTGCAGTTAACATCCAGGTAGATCAGATCTGCCAAATGTTACATTGATCAATTGTACTGAACAGTCTTTTTTATTCTTACATCTGCTTAAAACACATGGTATAATTAGTCAATAGAGCTTAAACCTTGTTATTGAGAAGAACTGGGGATTTTATTTTTCTCAGCAAATTAGGGTCTGTGTTGAGGTTTACTGATAACGTGATTTAGATATGGGATCGTAAACCCATCTGAGGAAGTATGTTTGACAAACCCTCTTGATTTTCAAATAGAGGGTTCTTTTGCGAAAGCACATGCTTTCCATGGGTTTGAGGGATTTTTTTTTTGGGGGGGGGGGGGGGGGGTGTTCTTGGAGTTAAAAAAGTTGAGGAGAGTTTTCTGAAATTGACCCTTCATTTTTACCACAAGGAAGGTTATATTCAATGAACAATTAGTAAGAGTGATTAAAAACACTTAGCGTACAATATGATACTTTTCCCCCTCTATTAAATTTCTTCTTTGTAAAAATTTATAATAGTTTTAACTTAATAAAATGAGCAATAAATTGGAACTATCCACAAGGTGCTTGTGAAAATCTTAATTGAGTTATTGCATGAGAACATAAAACTTATAGAAGTTATTGATGTCGTAGGGTATCCTCGTCGCAAGGTCCCTGTGAAATCTCATCGAGTATTCAATAAATGAGTATTCAATCTTCCTTTATAATCATTCTCCTGTCTCAAAGTTTATGGATCTTATTTAAAAGGGTTATTTCATATATACCCCTTACATCATGGGTATTTACAAAAATACCCCCATGTGTTATATTTACAAACCTACGGCTCAAAATCAAATCATCAACTTTGTGAAAAAATATCCTAAAATCAACAAATTATTAACTTAGTACTAAAAATTTCACTATATTGTTGACAATTTTTACATTACAATTATAAATTAGCTTATCAAGGTTGATGATTAATTTGTTTGAGTGTAAGTTTTTTCTGATATTGATGATTTAAAAGGTAGTTTTACAAATATTTGAGATTTATAGGGTAATGTTATAAATACCAATGTTTTAGTGGGTACATATGCAAATAACCTAATTTTAAATTATTAAATCAATGAGAGAATTTTAAAATAATTTGATAGTTTCGAAGGGTTATACTAAACACGAGGAAGATTTGAATCCTTAATTCATTAACAAATAGAGCTTTTTCAATATTAGTGCCCCCAAATCTTTCCTATTTGGTACATTCCCTCAACTTTTTCATATTATGAAACAAGTCGCCCAAATCCTCTAATTATTCTAAAATAAGTCCCTTAGTTAGCATCAGATTGGAAAAGTTGAAGGACTAATTTCAAGCCAATAAAAGATTTGGGTGGCTGTTCAAACATGTAAAGATCAGGAGGACTAATAACAAATATTAAATATTAAAGATATGGGTTACTAATATGGAAAAATAATCAATTCAGTATAAATAAATAAAGAATATTCGTTGGACTCTGGTCCCTTCTAGTCTTGCTTCGTTGCCATCGGCGGTTGAGAATGAAACCGCCGAATAATTATAAATAACACCCCCTATTCTGACGCGTTACATTCCCTCTTTCTCTCTAACAAAACGCCTCTCTTTATCTCCCTCTCTCGATTACGATCGAATTCTTCTCTCTCTGGGGTTCAGATTTCGATCGAAATTCTGAATCTAGGCTCTAATGGCGTCGTCGTCGAACATTCTGGTGACTGGTGGGGCCGGGTACATTGGGAGCCACACCGTGCTCCAGCTCTTGAACGCTGATTTCAAGGTATCCGTCGTCGATAATCTCGATAATGCGTCAGAAATCGCCATCAAGAGAGTCACCGAGCTCGCTGGGGCCAAAGGGAAGAACCTCACGTTTCACAAGGTAACGATTTGAGAATTGTTGGGGGTTTTTTTGGATCTGTTGGTGATGTTGGGCTCTGTTTCGGATAGTTTTGGGGCTAATATGATGGTTTCTTTTAGGGTTGAATTTTGGTTGTTGCGTTACATTTAGGGTTTTGATTGGTTTCGTATGCCAATTGGGCTGGGCGTTAAATTCCTCTGATTGGATACTTTTAAGGTTTGGGAGAAAAATGTTGTTTTATATTTAATTATGGGTATGATTTCATTGCGGATGTAAAAATTAGGGTTTTATACATATATGGTGGTTCTGGTAATTGTTTACCGTATATTAGATTTTTATTTTTCCTATTAATTATGTTGTTTTTATTGTAATTTTAAAGGTAGGAATTTTTCAAACATAACAGTTGAAATAGGAGACCTTGTTTCAGTTTACTGTATCTTCCATCTCATTCACTGTAGTACCTTAATTCTTGTTGGTTATATATCAATTTGATATTAAATCTTGGTCTTTTGGGTATTATATTCATTGTAGTACCTTAATTCTTGTTGGTTATATTTCAATTTGAAATTGTTTTACGGTAAGCTGCGGAATCTGTATAGAATTTTTGGGTTTCATTGAGACGTAGATTTTATTTTATTTGCTCTAAAATGGATTTTATTGTTTAAGTTTCCAGGTGCAATTTTGCATCTTGTATTATAAGAACCCATCAGAGTTTATAATTTGTATTGTGGAGTATTTGGAGAACTCTGTACAAAAACTAACCATGGGGAAGAAGTAACAGAAGAGACAATATAAGCACGCCACAACTAAGAAGAGGTCCAATGTCCCTGAAGGGGGAACCTCTATATTTGGAGATAATCCTGTATACAAAGTCGATTTGGTCCCATTTATTTCTTTAAAAAATGGAGTATATTGGTTAATGATCCTTACAATAATGTATGTAAAGTCTGACCAATGGGTGACTGTGGGACTTATTTCTTAAAGCAATATTAAGAGGTGCACATATACAGTATTTGTAGGAAGTGTGACCAGCAAGTCAGCAACTATTTGAGAGGAGGTTTGTTTCACTTGTTCCTTAATAGGCCATGTGCAATAGACAATTGAGCCAACTAAGAATTTAGTGGTCAATATTAATGTGCAGGAACAGGACAAATTCAAGAGAGATCAATTTTTTAAGCAATAAATGCTTGTTTTTTAAAAAAAAATTTATTACCTGACATCTGGTATTATTCTTTTTTTTTTATTTATTACCTGATATCTGGTAGTACACAAATAGCTTGGAGTGGTCTGGGTTTACATTAAGTGTCCCAATTTTCCCTGTAAAATTGCTCTGCAAGAAACTTTTTCAAGCTTACTCTGAAGGGTTCCCTGTTGTGGACATTCCATGGTATGATAACAAAAATTGAAAGATGAGTTAATTACTTGTTAATTTACTTGTTTGTTCTAAAGGTAGTAAAAGCTTATTGCCCTCCATCTATGAAGCTTTAGGCTTCCTTTCCCTGTTACACTTTTCAGGCAGTTAGATTTTCAGCGGACCTTTGCTTATTCCTGTTTCCATTGTTACTCGTTTATATTTGATCTGATGTTTTACATGGTTTGAATGCCACTCTTTTCGTGCTATCAATTACTTAATGATTCTGGTAATTCTAAGGCAAGGACTCATGGGTTAAAAATGTTCTTGTAGCCTTTGTTTTTTTGGTGTCTTATGCCACTGGCAGTTAATGTTCTTTTATGCTGCTATTTATCTTTTAAACTTCTCTATTGTTTTAATGGAGACCTGGAGCCTGCATGATTTTGTATGTTCTTATTGCATATTTGTTGTCGTTTATATGTAACATGGTTTAGAATAGAACTCTTGAAAAAAAATTGATTTTAGCTGCCATGTATGTAGTATTTTTCCTATGAAATTCTCTGATCAATGCGTTTTTGAGATTTCTTTTAAATGTTTTCTTATAGTTTGGTATGAGTGTTTGAGATATTTGGATGGACTTGTTTCCTAACATACATGCATGCTTCTGCAGATTGATCTCCGAGATAAGAAAGCTCTAGATGGTGTTTTCTCTTCAACAAAGTAAGAAATTATAATGTACTATTCATTCTGCTATGTTTCCTATTAATTGTGTATATTTAGTTGGTAGTATCTGTGGAAAACCTTTATTTATTATTGCAGTATACTCACATGTGCTTGATACTTGTGCAATTGCGCAATGTTTTGAAAAGCGCTAGCTCAAGTAGTTGTCTATGGATGAGCCTATCATCTACAGCTGCTTAATCAGCTAACAAGAGAGCTTATAAATATATAATCTGTGTTTGCATTTCCATGAGGTGGGGGCCCTCATGTGCATGTCATACACGGTTGCACCAAGATGTAAAAAAAATACTTGTAACAACGTGCCTTGTCGAGAGTGTTTTGTATTTTATTGAATGTTATTTTTCTATTTCTGGTTATGGTGTTTAAATTTCATAGTTTTAAATGTTTGGGCATTTAGTTTTGTATGGTTTGCTGTGTGAGTCTTGGGGTATATCATTTCCTGTCCTAGTCCTTATTTTGCTGGGCAGGCATACATGCACATAAATTTGCCTTGTCCCCGGTGTATCTGTAGTCTTGAGTTGTTTTAGGACTTTGATATCCATTTGTCTCCATATTTATGTGATATAGTGTACAATATTTCTGAAGTTTGGGTAGTTGCGTTCAGGGGAATGTCCAGAATTTTCAATCAAGATATATCAATCAAGATTCAAGTACAGAATTGTCTAGATTGCAGGAATTGAATTATATCTTAGCACCATGTCATCTTCAAACCCTTTTCCTTATACAAATGCATTTTACATGGGTGGATGGTTCATTGAAACTGTATATGTTAGTGTTCTTTTTCCTAATTGATGATTGAAAGCATAACAATATCTAGCTTAAACCTCTTAGATGTCTATATTAACTTGTGCTTTGCATCATGTGCGGTAACTCCATCCGGTTTATTTATGTGTAGGAGTTAAATATCTTGATGATTTATACAAAAACATAATTGGGCTTTATGGATTACATGCATATGTTTTGGGCTACATATCATTGTTATAAAACATCTTTTATTATACCTGTCAACAAAGTAGAACAAAGTTTCTCCGAGTTTTGGATGTGCTATGAGTTGTGTTGATGCTGTTCAGTAACCTCTGGTTCTCCTATAGAAAATGAGATTTTTTAAAGACTAATTGTTCCTACTGTCATTTTTCTGTGACAGGTTTGATGCTGTCATTCATTTTGCTGGACTGAAAGCTGTCGGTGAAAGTGTGGAGAAGCCCTTGCTTTATTATAACAATAATCTGATTGGTAGCATAAATCTGTTAGAAGTGATGGGTGCTCATGGGTGCAAGAAGGTACTAGTCAAACTGAGTGGGTGATATGAGTGTTTGCTTTATTCAGTACTTGATTACGTCGATCTGCTGCAGAAATTTTTTCTTCTTTTTTTTCCCCTTATCTTTAGTTTTGTTTTTTTTAGGGGGGGGGGGGGGGGCACAACTCCAAAACAGCTAAAAGTAAACCAGCAACTTAACTTCTCTTATCCCAAGATTCAAAGTT
>JBAKGM010000139.1:14001361-14020180 GCA_037177215.1 Asparagus racemosus
AACCCCAATAACCTCCTCCGCTACCTTCCACGATGCCGCCGGAGGCCTCGACGGCTTCGTCGAGAAGCTACTATTCCGATGATGATTACTGCTATGACTATGGTGATGATTTTGCTGTTGAATCGAAGAAGATGACGATGGAATCGCCGACGGACTTGCCGCCGGCAACCTCACCGCCACCGATGCGTCCTCCTCCTCATCCTCACCATCATCCATACTTTCCTCAGAGCTATCTTCTCCTCTGCTTAATCTCTCCCCTCGCCTCCTCTTGCTGCGACTGCTCAATCTCTCTCGATCCCGATCTCGATCCTTCTTCACTCCTCGATCTCGAAGTCTCGATGACTCCTGCGTCTCTACAGCTCCATCCTCTTCTGAAATCAAACAAAAAATCAGCTAAAAAGTCATAAAAAAGTAAAGACCAAGGATTAGAAATTGAGATCGAGATCGAACCAGGCGAATCCCTCAGATTCGTCGACCGCTGCTGCCGTCTCCTTGAGATGCCGACGCCGCCGCCGCCGCCGTTGACGGCCGCCATGGTACCTCTCCTCGCTTCTCGATTCCTATCCGTCATCTTCTCCTCTTTCTAATCCTCTCATCAAACCAAACCCTAGATCTGTCCCGCTCCTCCTCCACTCATCTCTCAGGTTCCATTTCTCCGAGAAATCGAAGCTCAGATCTGCCGATTGTTATAATCCCTAACAAAATCTCTATCAAACCCTACACAAAGGGAAAAAAAATCTCTCTTTTGAGATTAGATCTCTCTCTCTCTCTCTCTCTCTCTCTCTGTCTCTCTCTCTCCCCCCTCTCCCCTTCTCTCTCTCTTCTTCTCTCTTGCTTTTCTCTTCTGTTTCTGCTGCCTTCTCATCCTCTTTCGGTTTTTCACTCGCCAAACCCCACTCTCAGCCCAAAACAAACGGCTGAGATCATCGATCAACCCACGGCAATCAATATGAACCGTTGGATCTACTTTCCATCGGACGGTTCGCGATGGATCTTGCCATCCTGGCAGACGATCTGGCCGTTGAATTATCTGGGCCCGGTGGCGGGGACCACCACGTCTCTTAAAATATCCCAGGCTTACGGTTCAAGCATTAGAGGGAACCGACACGCGGCGGTTGGACCGTGACCTCGACGGGCTGCAGCCGGTGGCCCCTGCCGAATTGGTGCACAGGACCATTTAATTCCACCCCTTTCCACTGCCTGCCATTTAAAAAACACCCCCCCCCAACCTGCTTCTGGTGGGGCCCGCCTCGAAGGACACAGCCAGAATCAGCGGTTGCGATCTCTTATCCAGGCCTTTGAAACGCTACGACCGTTCCGATTGGATGCTGACGTGGCGACATCCCACACGAGCCTAGCTGGCAGCGGTAAGCGCGGCTTACCGTCCGATCCATCGTTTCAACGGTTACGATCTCACGTGAATTTCGAAAGGTGATGGGCCCCGCTTAGGCCGCTGCCGATCGAGTATAATTAGTCGTTTTGTCCTGAGTAGCCCACGTAGGGTTCTGCTGACGTCACCCCGCCCCCGCACATTCTAACGAGTCAAAATTTACCGCAGCACAATTGAAGCGGCTTCATTCATTCATTTCTTTAGGTTTTAAACATAATCATTAAATTATGGGCAGGAGGCGTCCGCATAGAATACTTTGCGTGTGACCGTGACCGCGACCGCTGACAGATGAGAGGGCGGAAAGAGTCGCAGAGAAACATTTGTATGCGATCAGTCAGAGAGGAAATTTGAGCGGGATACTCTCCGCAGAGCTGACGAGTGAAGTCTAATTTAAACACGTGTACAGAAAACGGGAAACGGACACGTAGAAATTTGGGCCGCTCTGATTGGCTCGGGCACAGTGGTCGGGTAGCCACCGTCGTCGATATAGCACTTTTCTTGTGGATAAATTTTACAGAACCCCTCAAAACTTTGGGGTGTTTGTTGCAAAACACCCTTTGAGCTTTATTTTCACCACTAAAATATCCAAAAATAATAATCCCACGAGGCTTCAACACTGTAGAATGTCTCCAATTTAAGGGTCACCTTTCTACTTTTTTACATTATAACCCCCCAACAAATTGTTTTATATAAACGGGGTGGAGGACATTTTCATTTGTACAATTATGTCCTTTGGTTGCTTTCTCCTTTGGCCTTTGGCGGAGACCGAATTTTATCTCGGTGGTATTCTTATAAAACTTGTGATTCATTGAATTCAGCAATTCTAGAATAAGCCCTGGTGGTATCCTATTCTAATCTCAACGTATCCTAAGCAGTAAATACAAAAAAGTAAATGAAAATATCTATAAAGTAGGCAATGCAGCGGTGTTCCGTGACGCCACTGGACACCATGTCGCTCCACCACTAGCTTTCTCTATAGCTCAATTTTCCATTTATCCTTATTTTTAGGATATTATAAAAACTAAAAATCTAAGATGGTTGCTTGAAATTTTTTAAAATTTTGGGAGTTTGTGAAAAAGGTTTTCAAGGCTTAAGTAGGAAAAACAAATTTTAATTTGTGTAATGCTTCAATTTTTTTTTGGGGGGGGGGGGGGGGAGGGGGTGTTCTCTCTTTTTTGTTTTTGGGTATCATTTCTTTATGGGGAAACCTCTGAATGTAAAATTTATATGCATGAACGTCCTGATCCTGGCTTATGCTAGCATGTCCCAAGACATGAACTTTCAATACGCTCGTCCAGCTGCATGACTTCATTTAAAACTGAATTTGGTTCAATATCAAGAATAATTTTTTTTGGTTCATTTTGATTTACTGACACTGCCTGTGTTTATTATCCAAAAACATTCTACTTTCTGTGATTTCTGTATTACTTCTGCCCCTTTTTAAGAATTATTGTATTATTCCTGTTTTGCAGCTTGTTCTTTTGGGGGAAATTGTGAAGGCACAAAAAGTGATGTATGAGAAGTTTGGTGAGGATTTTCTTGTTCATTTTGTGTCGCAAACTCTCTCAACAGCGCATTGTCCACAGGATCTAGCGGAGCAATACTACCAAAAATTCCAGGTTCAAGAAGCATTAACTTTATGATTAATTTAACATCTGTTATATGTCATTGTCATTGGATGACTCATGGATTTTTCACACTTTGTGGCGATAGATAACATTTATATATAAAAGATTCTAAGAGATTTTAATTTGGCTATAATATTCTTCAGTCCTTGAGTTACCCAGAACCTGAACAGTGTATGTTTCCAAGCCTGAACACTATATGACTTTTATGAAAAAATACAGTCACTACTACCTTTGGAACTTGGTCAAATTGGTTGGTTTGGGGCCAAGATTAGCTCTCTATCTCTCCTTGTCCAAACCTAAAGAAAATTCTGTGGATATTTGATTGGGATCTGCAAATCTGATCTTAATCCTATTTATATTGGAGTAGTTAAATACTATATATATTTTTTAAGTTTGATGGCAGCCTCTGGAATTTAAGACACGATATTTTTATAATTTTTCATTCTTTAGATTCGTTTAGGCACAAACTTATTTGAAGTTTGGTAGGTACTTCGGGTGCCCAATTTATTCTCTCAAAATCTGCTATTAGCTTGCCTAATAAGTTCTAGTCAGGTTTATGTTGACTGGCCGTTGTTGCTATTTGAGTTTGGGCAAATACTAGGTATATTTTCTAAATTTAATGCCAGCCTCCGGAATTTAAGACACTATTTTTACAATTTTTCACGGTTTGATTGGTTTGGGCACAAATTTGAAGTTTGGTAGGTACTTCATGTGCTCAATTTATCCTCTCAAAATCTGCTATTAGCTTGCCTAATGAGTTTTAGTCAGGTTTATGTTGACCGGCCCTTTGTTGCTATCTGAGTGTCTATTCTTGTAAGCACTTAAGAACGTTTCCTTCTCCTGCTTATTGTCTTTAGTATTGCCAATAATTGTTTTTTTCCCTATATGTAACTTATATCTTCATTCCAATATATCTCCTCTCTTTTCAGCAGGGTAATGATATCAAGGCATTAAAATCTTTCTATCAATCTCTTATTGAGAAGTTGAGACAGCAGCAGAATGGCAGCCTTGTTTTCAGATAGCATCAGTGTTTTGTTTGGTTTCCTTAGGCCAGTGACGAAGTTTTCAACAAGTACCCTGTAGTTTTTCAGAGAGCACTCTGTTGGTCAAATTCAGGTGAGGACTCCAGTGCTGGCATTATAGTTTCCTTCCAGCATGTATTATAGTAGCTAATTTGTCATGTAATGCTCATTGCAGGATGTTTTTTATTATTATTTATAAACAACTCCTCTGTCATTCTTCATTTCTTTGAGATAATAAGGTATCATTTATAACTAGATGCTCGTCTTTATCCATGCTAGATTGTTTTTTGGAGGTCTCATTTGCAATCTAATTCGCTGTGCAACCTATCAAAATTTGAGATAACTTTTAGAGGTCTCATTATAGTTTCCTTCCAGCATGTATTATAGTAGCTAATTTGTCATGTAATGCTCGTTGCAGGATGTTTTTTTTAATTATTTATAAACAACTCCTCTGTCATTCTTCATTTCTTTGAGACAATAGGGTATCATTTATAACTAGATGCTCATCTTTATCCATGCTAGATTGTTTTTTAGAGGTATCATTTGCAATCTAATTTGCTGTGCAATCTGTCAAAATTTGAGATAACTTTTAGTTTCTTTTCTATTATATATGTTAAGTTACAAACTACTGAATGGAAAATAATTTTATGTTTAATTGGCTTAAACAATCTTTTATGCACAAGAAAATTCAATGTTTATATTCTCATGACACAACAGACTGAAAATTGTTATATTTTTAATCCATTAAATAAAACTCTATAACAGTAAATGGTGTAGTTTCTGCATTTAAAAGAAAACCTTCATTTCTAAAAATTGATATTAAATAACAAAGAAAAGAAAGTACTATACAATTTCATGAGGAAAAAAAAAACCAATAGCTTCTAACTTAATTACCATTTTAAATTCAAATTATCGATGAGGCCTTCTAAACCAGCCCATCAGTATGCTAGATTTGAAACCATCTTTGAACGATAGGCACTTAAAAGATATTATTCAATATGCTAGATTTGAAACCATCTTTGAACGATAGGCACTTAAAAGGTACTATTGTTTGTCATCAAGGTAATTCATTGAACATGCCGCTTTTTAAGGATTCTAGTTTCTTTATATGGTTTAAAAGAACATTAAAATTAGAGAATGGCTTTTTGATTATTAGAGATTGGGATCTCACACCTTTTGTTTGCGAATTTTTATTTTTTAATGCAGATGTAAATTTCTCGGGAATGGTTTTTTTATTACAGGAGGTGCTCTCTGTGGGTGTTGGTGTTTGATGAGTGTAAATTTGAGGCTCGATGATAAATTATTAGTGTATATTCTCCCTTTTCCACAAGAAGCCTATTGCTCATGTCCTCTTTTTTCTGTCAAATTTTTTGTCACCTTTAAATGTGTAATCCTATTACCTTCAGAATCATAAGTTATGTTAAACAATAGATGAAAATGAAAGTTATGTAGCATTATACCTTTTTTGCAATGTTTGAAGGCTACTTTAAGCAAGCAACTATCGGGGCTTTGGACTGGCGAGCTGTTTGCCATATCTTCAATCATGTAAATTGTGTTTGACTCTTTGGATGGGTGTAGGTCTCTCTGTAACCTAATTGTTTGAATGATGCAAATATTTATGCTCGATGTATGAGTTGATCCGCCCCAATTTGTAATATTTCTATATATGAGAAATTTTGATGGGTTCAGAGTTATTTTGTTTCTTGGAGATAAAGAAATAACCCTACATTTCCTCCTGTTATTTTAACTCTGAGGGGGAGGTTCAATGGATGACTTGTTTGTGATAGAGTACTTGGCAATAAAAATCTGAGTAGCTATTATAGGATATGATAACGTGAGGAAAAGTTTCACGCAAGGCGAAAAAAATTTCATTAGCCCATATGTACACATAAGCTTAGAGGGTACAATTGATACAATGTGAGCGGATATTTTTCGATTATTAAAGTAATAATATGTAGATGTCAACAAGTAACTACATCTGAATGTGTTTCTTTTCAAACTTGCAATTATTCAACTAAATGCATTTATTGGCTGGAGATTGATGGCATTTGAGAATGGTCAAAGAGTACAAGAGTAATGATCATTTTTCCAAGGATTCACCTACTCATTTGATTTTTGCATAGTGAGATATAGAATATTATTATAGGTACTTCTTATGCCATTACGATAAGTTGTGAGATATGGCAGGCCAACTACGGCCTTTTTGAAGTTAACCTCTCTTGACTAATTGCTAACCTATTTAGCTTGAAAAGGAGTTGGCATTACATCATTAAAACTCTAGTTATTGAACTCTATGGACCATTAGATTAGTATTGAAGTGCAACTTGGTCATGCATGTGTTAATAGTAGGATTTTGTCCAACGCCATCTTATATTATTATGTTCGTTATTGTCAACAATACGAACCAAAATTAAATACATTCGATCAATTAGTTAGCTTGTTAGGTTCTTAATAACTTCCAACGAAGCATGATGAAATTTTGGATTGAAAGTCAGTTTCTTGGATACTCCGTAATGTATATGCTAATGTCATTTTTGGAATAAACGACCAAAAGTGTCACTGGGTTGGATTCAATCAGTATTGCATGAAGCAAAATTGGACTCAATCGGCATTGCATGAAGCAAAATTAAGTGAACAGCACATACTACTTGCTTTGGTTCCTGTTAAGTTCAAGATATTATTTATCTTAAACTTTAAAAATAGAACACTATTGAGGAAAAAGGTTTTTATCCCTTGCACAAAAGAAACAGAAAATCTAAAGAATATCAACTTCCAATAAAGTAATCATGCATGCAAGAAGTAAACGGTGTTGATGAGCCCCTCCGCATTTTCAGCTGTTGTGTCTCAGAACATCACTTGGGCTTTTTTCATTTTCTTTCCATTATTGGTCCACCTAATCCCTTTGCTTATACACACACTTGCATGATCCGACCCTTTCCTTTGATTTCTTTTACCGCGATATATTAACATAAAATCTATGGAAGGTTCTAGTTTATGGTGAAATGTCAGTTTCTGTGAGTTGAGAGGCGTTTTCAATATGCGTATTTTTTTTATTATATAAGCATTAGAGTTTTTTATTTGGAAGAAAGATTGATAATGGTTTAATTATTTTCATCTCGGGTCACGGGCCTATCTGTTATTAATTGGCTTGGGCTTGTACTTACAAATTACAATCAAGTCGTTTCAAAAAGCCTATCAGCCTCATTCACGTTTTTGGTTTAAAATAAAAGCTAAAAGAGCACAAATGTCTTTATCCCGATCGCTCACTGTATAAAAGGACGCTACGGCTACGGCTACAGTAACTTTCGGTTTCGTTTGTCACATCCTATTTAGGTGGGTTCCACATCCCTTACTTTGTTTTCGGCTGATCTTTTTCATTTTGTTATAAAGAATATTTTCGGCTGTTCACCTCTACTTAAGTGGTAAAAGTCCAATAATGCCCTTCTAATTTGACCATTTGTTGAGTCCTTGACCCCTCAGTCCCTCTACAATAATTCCTTATTAGTCCTTCAATCTACAATATTTCCATATTAGTCCCTCAAATCTTTGAAATTGCTCATTAGTCCCTCGATGACTAAAACACCTCTCAACTATGTTTTCACTCCCAAAACCTATATTAAAAAAAAAAAAAAGGTTACTTGCACTGTGATACCTTATACCTTATTTCACTTTAATATCCAATAGTTTTTGACCTTTGATAGACAGAATCTACAATAATTACATATTAGTCTTTCAAATCTACAATTATTCCATATAAATTTTTTTGACACTTTGTTATAACAAAGTTTATACTTTTTTTTATAAAATTTTGATATACAAAGTTTTGCTTTTGACACTTTGATACCCCAAAGTTGGGTTACAATATCAAAGTTAAAAATATGTAAATTTTAAAGTAAAAAAAAAGGAAACTTTTGTGGTATGAAAGTACAAATATTTGTAATATTTGGGGTATCAAAATGTTACAAAGACTTTCAATTATCAAAGAAAAAAGGGTGGTTTTAGAGAAGAGTGTTCATCAACTAAGATTGGCAGTACAGAGCAAAGGTTAAGGTATGAGGTATCTTCACCTAATATGGGTGGGCGTATTTAGAGGGAGTAGACAAATACACGAGACCCTTTGTTTATATTGTTGATCTGTTCAATGATCAAGCAGCAGTTTAGAAAAGAGGCGTTTCAAGCATAAATGATAATAACTATTAGAGGGAGTAAACAGTGACTTTGGCACTAGAGGCTTAATATGCATTCATACATGTTGTATTGACAAGTATCAGCACTTGCATTTAGAATTTTGACTTTGGCAGAATATATGTCAGAAGTTATTATCTATTGGGAGAAAATTACTATGTTATAGCAGTGTACATGCCTTAGTGAATATTATACGGACATAATCTTTTTGTTCCTGCATAATCTTAGCCTTCAAAGCTAGAAAAGTTTTAATGTGGTCTACAGAGGTAGTCATTATATTACTGTCTTTTTTATTTAAATGGTTGGAATGTCAAAGTGAGAGATCAATTAGCAGTTGACATAATGGGAAGAGTTTGAAGACCAGTTTAACAGAAGAATAGTTATATATTGGGCAGTGAGTCTATTCACTTATAAATCCCCCTATGATAGATCCGAGTCCTTACAATTTGATATTGTAATGCCTGTAGGTTTGAGTTTATAAGCAATTTGAAATTCTGTGCGGGAAATGTGCATGCTTGCTTGAATATGAAGTTGTGCCATGCGTATATGGGTTGTAAACTGAATTCCCTAATAAGTGGTGTTGTGCTGCATTGGTCCTTTCGCATGCACGTGAGTGTGACAGCCATTAAAAGCAATGCCTTTTTCTTTCCACAAACAAACTTTCAAGAAGAACAATTCAAGAACACCACCAGAGCAATCTTATTGTTTTTTAAAATCTCCTTTATTGTCTTCACCGCATACATTAGTTGCCAATCAATTCTCATTGCAGCAGGTTCTAGTATTAGTGGTTTCATGTGTTATACCTCTCTCATTCAATTAAGATTTGATGTTCTAGTCACAGAATTTTTGAGAAGATAAATATATAAAGAAAGGACATACATCTTAGTAGTTTCTAGGATTTTTGAGAAGATAAATATATAAAGAAAGGACATATAGAATTTTTGAGAATTTTTGAATATTGTTTTCAATATGCTTTTTATCTCAGAATGCCCCACATATGCCTGTCCCCTTAATGTTTAAGAGGGCTTTTGGTACAACTAAGAAGGGTTATGCTAACATTGACAAAAAGGAAGGAGACAGTGAAAAACGTTAAACTTCTGCAGGTAATATAATTTTGATAAATGTATAACTATAAATTATGGAGTATACGATTATTTCTGCATCTAGTAATTTAATCTCTTTATTGATTTTTATATGCTAGGATGCCTTGGATGCTACTTTTACTGAGACTCTAATAGCAAGGGGTAGCCAGGACCCACATAGCCTAAGTATTGAGGAGAATTCCAGAGTGGGTGATCTGGTATTAGGCGAACCAAAAAAGAATCGGGACAGGTAGATGCGAGTGGGAGCTCAGAGGTTGCCAGGGTCATTCCAACCCACGACACCCAATATTGTGACCCTGACAGCACCCTCCGTCGTGCTATCATACACGCAGCAAGACTACTCTAATATGGCATTCGAAATCGTCTCGACAACGATGAATTTTTTGGAGGGTTAGGTTTCTAGGAAAATATTGATGGACATTTCAATAGAGTGCATGTCTACGGTCCCTTCTACTGCCACTAGAGGAGTGGTCTCTGCGCAAATCTTAAAGTGTTGTAAAGACAAGGTCGATCCGTTGTTGTTCATGTCTCTTATGTGATTTTTGGCTTCAGAAAAGCGGATTACAAACAGTGGGTCCCATGGTGGACAAACTAGTGGATAGGTGTGCTTATCCACATAACACATGATTATGCACAACATATAAAGTGCATGAATCTGATAGGAATTTATTTTCTATTAGCGTGGTGATGACTTTGTGGGGAGTCGCAGTCATAGACAAGGAGACATCGTCAACGATTGAGATGAGGACCTAGATGAGGCGGAAGGCCTCACTTAGTGAGTTTTTATCTTTTTCTATCTTAGATGTACATGTATGAGGGAGGTTTAAACTTTGCTCATCAAGTTTGTATTAGGCGGAAGGCCTCAATTCATGAGTTTTTATTTTTTTCTATCTTAGACGTACGTGTATGAGGGAGATTTAAACTTATTATGGTCATGTTGTGTTATGGATATTTGTGTATTTGGCGTGATTGATTAGATTGCAGATATTTGATATTTTGAATGTATGAGAGGTATTATGAAGCGTGAAGGTACTTGACATTGTGATTTGATATTATGATGATATTCTTGTTGTGTTTGCGGATATTTGTGAATATCATCTATATGCATTGTTTGTATGCAGGGTTGTGGATATTTGTGAATATCGACTATGAATATGCATTGTTTGCATACAGGGAAAGCTGCTGTGTGAATGTTTTTTTACTGGAAAACCACATTGCTGATGGCGAAACCATAATGATTGTGCATTTGTGACGGCGTTGCCGTCAGCAATGTAAGAACATTTGTGACGGCAATGCCGTCACTAATATGTATGTTTGACGGCAACGCCGTCACCAATGTTCTTACTTTGTTGACGGCAAAGCCCGTCATAAATGCTTATTTTGGATGGGCAGTTTGTCAAGAATGTTTTCTTCTTTTGTGATGGCGAATTCCATCACAAATACCCATCGCTGATGACGAGCCGTCACAAATAATGCTGTCACTAATGTGCCGTCAGTAATATGCATTTCTGATGAGTGCCCGTCAACAATGAGCGCATTTCTGACAACATTGTTGTTGATGACCTATCTGTGATGGCGTCTCGTCACGGATGCATATTTTTGATGGGAATGTGGGTATTCGTGATGGGATACACTGTCACGAATGAGCCTATTTCCACTAGTGATTGCTGAGGGCCTGCCAACTCAAATATAGTAGCTACCAACTCAGCTACAGTAACGCGACCATTTTAACCCACCAAATAAAGGAGCTGGTTGTAATACTGTATTAGAACCCCGAAAACTCTCAAAAAAGTGGCAACCAAACAGGTCCTTAATATTGCACCAAACTAAATAAGTACATAACTCTCCAACATGCATTTCTCTATGCATCAGTCATGTGGGAATGAAGAGAAAGCAAAGGAACTATATAGGTTGATGAATGAAATAGTTGAGAAAAGGTTAGAATCAAAAGTATGGAGCTACAATAAAATCCTTGCTCTCTATTACATAGGGTAGATTACATACAGTATATCTACATAGATAAAGGAGATATAAGTGCAAGTCTTATATTACATAGAGCAGAGCGGCACACAGTATATTTACAGAGATTACGAACAGTACATTTATAGAGATTACAGTATGCCACTTCTTGTGGCTATTTTGCAGTCACCTGATACACAAGATCCATATTTGAAAATATGGACCGGTAAACGAGTTTAATATGCTACCAATAATTTCGTAATACTCTACTAAAATCTCATCAAAGAAACATGTACTTACATGTCTTGTAGCTCATCCAGGATAGTAGTAGCCATGTAGTAGTGTATGGTCTCATATCGTCCGCCAGACTTGTGACCTTTGACCTGGATGAAGTACTCTTTGTTAGTTAAACATTTGTCAAGGGATGCTATATCCACCTTACCTTCCTATTGTAATACAAAATACTTTATGAGGAATATGTTATATGAAAAATAAAGGAATATTTGATATACAAGAAATTGCAATTCATTTGGAATACGTAAAGTTGTGAAAAGAATAAATATAAATGTGGAAAGTCTCTGCAATTGTAATAAAAATATAATTGGATGTGTGAGTTATTTTCAGAAGATATGTGAATAATATCTGACTTGAGAAGATATGTGAATGGTATTCGACTTGGTCATGTTCTCTACAATTTTGTGAAACAATAATTGTATGGTGAGTTTATGCACACAGTTGACCTGAACATATTTCATTATATGGTCATGTTCTCTAGAAAATAGATAAGCCGTTGTAACCACAAATAGCTGCAAAAGATCATAGATGTGTGCATGAGATTTTTATGCAATTACACTTTCTCAGCACACATCATGCTTCTCAACAAAAAGGAATGTAGTCAATAAATTAGTGCTTCAGTTGAAAGCTTTATAAGGTAGTTACCTGACTCAAAAGAACTCATAGGAGTCGAGAGTTAGCAGATAGCAAACACTGTAATAAGATTAAGTGCTTAACTATATGAATGCGTAGTACGAGTTTGAGAAAATGAGAAAGATGAGATTTAAACTAGTATATAAGAGTCACACAATTTACAGGTCACCTATTCTACTAAAAGCTGATATGTCCAAGAGAGACTCTTTATCTCCATCCCTGAGTCAGATACATGAATCATTAGCTTTTATCAATGAAATTTCTACATTTTTTTTGGGAGTAAAGGTATAATCTCCTTTTATTTTCTGCATAAATTTGCAAGTACTTTACGTTTTTATACTTATAGGACCAAGCTCAAAATAAAGAAGAGTCAGTTTTCATAACTGGCATCCAGTTTGATATCAAAGCAAGAATGCTAAATTGAATAAGAACTAAGCAGAAATAAGCTAAAAGAACAGGACACAAAGCATAACTTCAACAGAGGTATTGAGGTAAAAACACTTAAAATAGTTTGGACGTTCATATTAGAACTGGTGTTTGACTATGATTGAAGGAACCAGTAGGGCCAGGAGACAGCTGAAACAAACACGAAGTATGGCTAATTGAAACAAACATGAAGTTTGGCAATCGAAACATGCATATGTAAAGCTACTGTAGGTAATCCGTAATAGAGCTAAAACAAGAAAAAAAATCCGTATGTGGACAAATGCCAAAACTACGAAATAGAGGCTGTGTTGTGGTGGTGCTGATGGTTGTACATAATGATTAAATGTTTATCCGCATGCAAATACACATTTAAGGGGCATTCATGTAAATGTTGAACATATGTAAGTTTGTTATTCACAAACAAATAAAAATATAGTTAGTTGGAACAAATTAGCCTACAGTTACAAATGAGAATTGAGACAAAAGGGATAGTGTAGATAAAAACAACTATTGCGTGAGCTAATTACTGATAAAGCCGACTAATCACATGAGCAAAGGGTATGCCTGACGCTCAAGCAAATAGATGTTGATAAATGCAAGGACTTTTAATAATTGCGCAAATTAGGTTGCACTGAAAGGGTATTATATTAGAATGTCAACATCACAGCTATTGCAATACTGATAGTAGCTAATTATGCAGATTCACTCCTAGCTGCCAAATAAATGAGCTGGAGAAAAAGCACTTCAAGGCCAAAGAAACAAAAATATCAAACATCCTGATAGGAAAAGAAACAAGTGTTGCCCAACATGATGTATGGTATGCACATTATCCAAGGTGCAGCATATGACAGCAGCATGTTATTCATACACTGTAGTCTACATTACAACATAATATGTTCATGTTCTCTACAGGGAGTTTAGTCGCAATTGTAATAAAAAGAAAGTTTGATGTGAGTTATTTACACGCGCGTATATAGACTCGTGGGCACATAAGATCATGCCTATATCCATGCACACTCATAATAATTTTGGTGTTTCACTCCACTACTTGAAATCAGCAAATAAGAAGGAAAAGAGATTGATAAGGGAACTACCTCGTTAGTATTATGCATAAGTAACATTCCGTTTATGGAGAAAAGCCTTTCCGCATTTGTTTCAAAGATAACTGCAGCCATGACACATGTAGTATCTTTCAGCTGTATAGTGAAATGACTCCTAGGAAAGGAAGTGTGAAAATAAGGATCTACTTATTTTAATAATAAAGACAAATTATCTTCTAAACTGTGTTGGAAGGAAATTAGGTTTCAAATGTAGAGATCAAACATATCTCTTAGATTAACCTTTTGAGAATTTGGTACTTCTTCAAACATATTGTTACCTATGAGAACATATTCAAGAAATAGTAACAAGCCCCAAAATTTGTATTGAGGGAGATTTGCATCTAGGTTTGGACAAAACTTTCTAGAGATCTCTCCCATACTCATATATCACTTTTATCAATTTTGGAAGAAATACTAATAGGTCCCATTTTAGTTTTTATGCATATATGAAAACATGAATATGATAAAAAACATAAATTTTTTTTGACAATTTTTCAACTGAAATACTTATCAGGTTGAAGTGATTATAGCGAGTAAGTTCTACATAGTAACGAGGTTGTGAGTGATCAAGAGTGAACAAAATAATTTTTCACGTTTATGGACTGAAGCATTTATTACCTTGGTTCAGCTACAGCATTCTCTGTATTGCAATTCATGCAGTTGAACCTCATCCCGTATTCCGTATTAATTGCTTTTTAGCATTTATCATAAGACATGTATCAAAATCTCTACTGAAAATCTGAAACTGAAGCAGAGGCGTGTATGCAATAAATTTGGCCCTACATTCAATCACTACTATCATTGAAAATTAGGAAGCCCCTTTGTTTATGTGAGCTCTTTTTTAAAATTCTTAGGAAAATCAATGACAAGCTTAAGATCAGTTAAGCTGTCGATGGAGTCAGGAACTTAATCAAATGAATCAATTGACACATAAGTAATTACTAAAGAACTTTTATAGTTATGAGCTTGTGCAAAGGTTTTGCAATATGAAAATCTCACTTGGGCACTTGCCTAAGTTGCGATCAATATTAGCTCCGCGGACGATGAAGTTCGCGCAGCAAGAACAATGAGTTGAGAAGGTATATATCAGGGCTAAGAAAGAAAATGACATTATGAAAAACCAAGCAAAGCTGACACCAAAAAAGTCCATGTCTAACATTGCAGGGGAATGCTAAACGCCCTACCGTTTTTGGTACTATGACACTCTTTTATTTTTTCCTTGATATAAATGAATCAATTATAACATAAAGTGGCCACTGTTCGATGAAAACCCTAACACTAAATAAAAAATAGGAAAATCATAAGAGGTAGATCAAAACCCAAAAAACCCATAAAACTCGTAAAACAAATTGATGGAGATCAAAATAATAGGAAACAGATCACACTAGTAGAAAATATTGAAATGCTGACGGCAACATCCTTGACGGGATAATGCTGTCAGCGTTGTTTACATCCCTGACGGCAAGTGCCATCAGGGATGCTCCCATCGCCGTTGTCAAGAGCCCGTCAGTGATGTCCACATCACTGACGGAAATTCAACATCACTGACAGGGAGTCGTAAGTGATGTTGAAAAATTTTTGGAGGGACTTATCCCTCCGAAAATTTACGCTATCTTTAAGATAACGTTTTTTACCATGCATAGTCCCAAAGTTTTCACCTCTACCCTAACCCTTTGCGCCCCTCCGCCGCTACTCGCACGCCGTCCCATCGCCGCTGACCATCTCTTCACCGCCAGCCCACCGCGAACGGCCATCTGCCTCTCCGCCACCAGCTTACCGAGAGCCGCCGTCCGCCTCTTCGCCACCAGCATGTCGCCTCTCCGCTGCCAGCGTGCCGCCATTGTCCTCGATCATCTCAAGGTATTATTTTTTTGCTAATTTCTAATTTTTATTACAATTTTATGGGTTATGGTTTGGTCTTATTTGAAAATTTGAAATAAAAAACCCTAATCCAACCCTAATTAAGCTTATTTTAAGTTTGGTAACCCTAACCCTAACTTTAGTTCTCATCAAATCTAACTAATTAAACTTATCTACCCAAGTGTATAACCCTAATTCAACTAACTTTAACCCAAAATTTAGTATTTTTCTATCTCTAATTAACTAACTTAACTTTAATAACTTTAGTGCTAAGTTTAATAGCTCAATTAAATTAATCTACCCAAAACAATCCTAATACTAGCCCTAATCACGTTACCCTATGTATAGAACCCTAATTAAACTAACTTTATCCTTTTTCTTACCCTAATCCATATATAATAGTACTAATTAAACTATAGATAGCCTAGTCCTAATCTGAAAACCCTAATTGCAAGATGCTAATAAATCAAACGATGATCTACGAGCTCGTCAAGATCTAATTGCATTGAACATTAGAGAGGAATTGCAGCCATAAAATGTCGAAAATGACAGATATGAGTTGCCTGCATCTCGTATTACGATGTCGAAGATTGAGATGCAAAGATATTGTCAAGGCCTGGAATCAATAAAGTTACTAGAGGGTTACTCCGCAAACATATCAAATAATGTACAGGTGCAAGAAAGGAAAATATTAGGACTTAAAACTCATGATTAACACATGCCTCTTAATCAATTGCTCCCAGTGGCACTACGCAACACTATGGAGAATAAAAAAGTAGTTAAGGTTATAATTGATTTTTGTGGATTTTTCAGAAAACTTTGTTCTAAAGTTATAGACGTCAGTGACTTTGAGAACCTTCGACGAATTGTTTTAGAAACATTTTGTGAAATGGAGATGCTTTTTCCTCCATATTTTTTCACAGTAATGGTTCATCTTATGCAACATCTTGCAGAGGAGGCTGCAATAGCAGGCCAGTCCATGATCGATGGATGTACCCAATAGAGAGGTTAGTAATGGTTCATTTTATACAACATCTATTATTGTCAATCTTTATATCTATGCCTAATAATTTATCATTTATTTTTTAGATATTTGGGTTCAATGAAACGTCAATTGCATAATAAAGCTCATCCAGAAGGTTCAATGGTTGAAAGTTACTTAAAAAATGAGTGTCTTTTATTTGCCTCTCGTTATATGAGAGGGGAACAAACTGTACTTCAAGCACCTGTTGATAATAAGGATAACATAGTTCTCTATCCTCGCGGGACGAACAAAAATTATTCCAACCTATTGTTAGATCAAGCTCATGCATGCGTATTAAACAATCTTGAAATATTCTCGGAGTACTAAAGGTAAAATACTTGTTGATAAAAGTTTGAAAGGCATATAACTAGTTTTTTAATTTGACAATAATAACTTGTTTGTTGCATTAATAGGCATCATCAGGAAAAACTAAAGAATGAAATTACCGGTCGTACAACAGTACATGACATTAAAGAAAGTCATATGAAGGAATTCCCTATTTAGATGAAGAATGAAGCAAGTATTGTTAAATTTGGCAATATTTACATTTTCACTAAAATACTTAGTAATTATTGATTTAATAGTTTCATTAATGCTTATTTTTAGATCCAGGAACAACTTGTCTTAAATAACCAAATATCAAAAGAAGTAAAGGTTCATGTACAGCGTCCTTACTATGCCGTAAACCAATATGGTGGATATCGTGTTAACGGGTACAAATTTCACATAATGGAGGTTGATGATACGACGGTTACCCAGAACAGTGGTGTCATGACTGCCTTCTCCCGGAAATGTTTCTTAAACAGAAGAGATCAGATTCCAGTTGAAAATAATATAACTTATTATGGACGGTTGGAAGATGTGGTGGAGATATTCTATGGCTATGGTGGTCCAAATGAACATAAATACATTATGTTTATGATTCGTTGGTGTTTGGCAAAGAAGGCAAAGGATACCTTTGGATTTACAATTGTCAATCTCGATAAAGAAATAGATAATGATGTAAAATTCATGTTGCATCTCAGGTGGGACAGTGTTTCTATGTCAAAGATCCTACATTTAAAGACGAGTGGGTCGTCCTATACAAGGATTCTAGAGTTTATGTTCAACCTTCTACCAATGAAGATGATGATGAGAGTTATATAGACAATTTCAATGAGCCAAATGCAACAGTTGATGAATTCTCCTACCCTCAGAATGTAGTGTTTGATACGGATGTTCCAATGACTCACACTGAGATTCCAAACATTATCACAAACATTAATAGGAGCCAAAAATTTGTTGGGTGTAGTGGGGTCTCCATATAACTTATTTTTAGTTTGCAAATTGTAAAATGAAAACTTTATTATCACTACAATGTATCTTATTTACCTTTTGGGCAATAGAAATTGCATATAAATATATAATATATTATTTTGCATATTTGTTCAATTTGCAAATGCCTAAAAACTTGAGTAGGAGGCTATTTCCGAGTAGGAGGCTATTTCTAAGCCCTGGTGATGACCAACCCTTCAGGGAAGAGCCGGCATCTTCTCTAGAGATCGGAGGTATAACTTAGTTTAACTATTTATTATTCATGATATATGCACAGTAATAACTTATTTCTTTTATTCTTTAGGTGAAAGCGAGGATGAGCCATCGCCTGTCGCACTGCATGTAGAGCCTCCAATACTTCAAGCATACATTCTGGGGATTGAGCGCAGGCTTTCACCAGCATCTGTAGAGGGGTAGAGACTCAAGCAGATGAAGAAATACACCGTGCCCAAAAAATGGTTGGATGATTGGAAGCCACAAATTGATGATATACTAGCTGATGCTGCAACTAAAATCAGACAAAGATTTGGTAAATTTTAATCATTTATTAACTTGCAGATGCTAATCGAATTATTAAATTCCCTTTCTTGTAAATTGACTTATAATTTTACATTTTTTAGTTACTATAGACTACCTCAATGCTTGTCCAGTATTATAGTCCATAACAAATACTTTTCCATTATTGTAGGAGATAAACTTTTCAAGAAAAAAGGACACAAGGGAAGTGAGTTCAAAAAAATTACCACCGGATGGATTTCATGCAATTGTAAGGTGGGGAAGCAGCGAGATTTTAACCGGGCAATGGTGTAATACCCGTAAATTTTGATACGAAATTGAATAAATATTCTGGTATTTAAAATATTAAATATTTCATTTCTAGA
>JBAKGM010000139.1:14020280-14036682 GCA_037177215.1 Asparagus racemosus
CACTATTAACTCTCAATCTTCTAAAGGGGATTTCACACATAAGATAAGAAAATGTGTTTAATCCGCTAACTAGGGATTGCCCATGCTCTCCTCCACCGAACCAGGAGGAAGACGCAGTCCATGTGCGTCGGCTGCGCCGACCAAAACCCCATAGATGACTCGAAAGTTGGTGTCAGTTGACCCTTCGGTCGACTACCCCCATAGAGCGACTCGAGTGGCAGGGTCAATCGTCCTCTCAGCCGACTACCTTCGTGGACGACACGAATGGTGGTGTTAGTCGATCTCTTGGATGGTAGGTCATTTCCCACTCGGTCGACTCTAGCTCTCATCCCCAGATGGCTGCTGTACGAAGTTTGGGTCTGGCAATTCATCGATATCACATTAATTGTGTGATCAGAGCCTTGATTCCCCCATCTCACACGATAATTAAGATACCTTGAACCATTCTGGCTGTGGGCATTACCGACCCCATCCCATTAATGCTGAGGGAATAAAGCTGACTCCTGCGCCAATCTCCAACCGACACCTATTATGGCTGTCCGGCGCAGCCTCCTCTGTCTAATCATCAAGTCAGCACACGTGGGAATAGGGGTGACTCCCACTCTAGCTTATTGCCAGCCAAAATGACGTAAATGCTCTCCGACTCCCATATAAATAGAGAACTGGATAATAGATAAGGTAAGCAACCCAACCTAGAGAAGCACCCTGAATAAAATCTTTAATCATCAATTTCTATTTTCAAAAAGGACCCATACTAATTTGATCGTCGAAGGGACCACCGGAGATCCCAACTCTACCTTTTCACAGGATTTCCTCTGGAGCGGGAGAGATTACCGAGCAACTGAACCACCGGGCATTAGAAGAGAAAGCAGACCTCACTCATCCAAACCCTAATTTGACAAAGATTATCAACTGTGTGATTTCAGACGTCAACAAATATATTATTATGTAAGATATTTTAATTATTAATATATTTTATTTTATTTTATTTACTTATAATATAATATAATATAATAAGCATGTTGATAATAAATTAGTATTAATTATGCTAGATATTATACTAACACCCACTCAAACTCAAAACTAAAACATCAAACTCAAAACACCTAACAGATGCTTTGAAATAAGTATTTTGTTTTTATTTGAGAATGTTTTAGCTCAAAAAGCACCATGGTTTTCAAAAACATGGTGTTTTGTTAGAAACAAGGGAAACACCATGGTACCCAAACGCTTAATAACATTTTCAAACCCTGTCTTCTTCAAAACAAGTCACTTTCTCTTGTAATGCAAACTTTTTATTTTATTTGTGCCACAACTAATGCTATTGGGTGCCGACTCAAACTCTAAATTGGATCCGGATTTATAGGCTATGCCTAGTCCTAGTAGTTTTTTTGGTGGGCTAGTTAGGGATGTCTATAAAAGGGCATCCTAACATAGGGTTTTATGTAGAAGAGGGAGAGATAAAATATTGTTGCAATCAGGTTTAACAGAGAGTATAACCGAGTTTAAGGGTATTGTGAGAGAGAGGGTTTCGCAGTCATTATCCATGCAAAATATTATAATTTGATGATGATAGCGGATTGTTTTCGATCATGTGGTTTTTTCTTGTTAAGGGCTTACTACGTTAAATCTTGTGTGTGATTCTCTTTACTGCATTTGTTTTTTCAGGGTTTTTATGAGTTCTAAAAATCCCAGCAAATGCTTCAGTCTTTGCAGCATGTCTTGGCAGAAGACTGTATGTCCTACAAACAAAAGTAGGGAGACGATTTCATAGCAAACAAGAGATATCAAAACAGATTCTGCAACTCAAGACTCTTGAAACCTACCACAAAAATGTTCATAGCACTGATCCCAACTAACTTCTCTTGACTTTCAGTCACAAAATCTCAATTCAAAGTACAATAACGATTCTTCGAAAACTCCTGGGCATTAATGTTACGTAATTCAACACTATCCAAAATATCTATACAGGAAAGTATCAATTGTGACAATAAAATGTCTTAGTCTTGCCCTCATTTCCAAATAGACGTGGAAGGTGCTCCATAATGATTCCTTTCTAGGTAAAGTCGTCACCTCTCTTTATTCATCCCATTACTCTAATCCTAACTGCACACCACTTGGACAATCAGCTTCTAGATTTTAGAAGGATGTATCCTATTATAGTTAGGTTTTAAGGAGTTTAGTTCAATGGAATTTAGGGAAAGGATCCTGTGTCAGATTCTGGGAGGACAAATGGACATGGCTCAATACTCTAGCTTCCCTAGGGCATATAATCTTTCCCTATCAACCAATGTTAGTGTTAGATCTCAAGGGATCCTCCACAACAATGTGTGGAGATGGCGGCCTTTGATCGGAAGGCCTATCTCCAACACTGATTCATCTGAGGTTCAGGCTCTGAGAGATTATCTCTCTAACCTTCCCACTCAGCCCACGTATGTCATGACGAGATTTGGTGGCCATTCCATCCTTCTGGCACCTTTACGGTCCAATCTATATACAACTTCATCAATGGCACAGAACAATCCTTTGGAGGCTACAATTTTATTTGGAACTCTACTACACCTATCAAGGTGAAACTTTTTCTTTGGATTTCATGTAAGAGGAAGCTCAATACCAAGGTGAACCTTAGGAAGAAAGGTTGAACTGGTGACACTTCCTGCTCATTTTGCAATGAAGTACTTGAAAGTCATGGTCACCTATTCCATAACTGCTCTTATATCAAACTGGTATGGGGTTACTTCATTCCATTCCTGCACACATCTCCACTCATTCATGATTTCAGTCTAATTTTGGAATCATATAGCTAATTTCTAGGGGATAAAAATGATAGACTGTTGTGGTCTGTTCTGTTCCCATCTATTTGTTAGTGCTTATGGAGGGCAAGAAACAACTTGATCTTCCAACAGACAAAGGTCTCTCCCTGTGTGTTAGTATCTAACATCTCTCACTTTGTAATTTTATGGACAGACAACCTAGCATCCAAGAAAGCTGTCGTCATTCAAGAAGTGGTGGCTGACAGGGGATTAACATAGCTGCTGCTACCAGAGGACTCCTCATCCCATGACATGGCTCGCATGGGTGACAATTTCTGAGGATACAAATGCTGAAAAACTCTATTGTGTAATTATTGCTCTTAAGTTCTGCTTATAGTCTTTTGATTATGTTGTACATAGGAGCTTTGTGTAAGCTCTAAAAATTTTGTATACTCTCACTCCTATCCTTTTCTTGAACTGCTTAGCCTAAGTTCTCCTCTCCTTGTCTCCCATCCTTTGTAATAGGTGACGGCTATGGTCCTCTCCTTATTCTTTGATTGGGATACTTGGTTGAGGCACTTAGGCTAGAGTCTTCAAGGTTAAGATAGGTTTTTTTGGATTATTAATGATGTATGAACAGGGCAACTCACCATGTTTCTTTTTGTCAAAAAAATGTCTTAGTCTTCAAAATAAGGGAAGGCCTTCAATTAGAAGGATTTATATTCTCTTCCTAATGATGAAGTAGGGAAAATTCCATGTCCTTGATAATAAGCATCTATCATCTTTATGAAGGCTTGAAGTTTTCTTAAATGCGATTTTTTGTATGAATAGTGAGAGCAAGTTCAATTCACAAGGCTTTATTATTATTTACATCCACTTAGTCATAACAATTGACATCTCTATGATCATTCCAGCTAGCAATTTCCATAAAAGTTAATGCAAGTTGGTAAAAATAGGAAATAATCTCTTCAACAAGTATATGAGAGTTGCTGATCATTAACATTTGTCCATTTGACCTCTAAGAGTATTTCCATGAAAAGTATACAGTAAGAATACTCATACACCTTAAAATAAATTCTAAATCTAGAAAATTAAGAAACCAACAAAGAATTTTTTTTTAAAAAAAACTAAGAAAGAGGTGAGCATCAGAGCAGAAGTAGCTTAAATTAATCAGATAGCTTGCCCTGATCACATGCAGGATGTTCTACTTACAAGGAATACTAAAGAAATCAAGATGATCTTGGCATTAAAATACATAAAAACTACAACTGCAGCTGATGCATTAGATAATCATAAAAGCTACATCTATGGCTAATGCACGAGATCATCTCTATAGCTACAAAGACCACGCTCTACAAAATGAAAGGTCTTGAAGAAATGTATAATTGAGTCGAAGATACTCAAAGAAAACATGAAAATCCTAGGAAGCAAAACTAGGAAGATGGACACTTTCAACACCAACCAACAGGAAATATATTGGAATGTATGGAGCTGTTAATTGTTGACTTCTCTCCTCGTTTCTCTCTCACATGCATTTGGCTCTTACATTGTTTATTCTCTCTCAAGACCAAGGAACCTAGTTATTATGCCCTCAATATCTTGATAAGGCAACAGTTCATCTACAACCTTATCCCACGTGAGTTTAGATCACAGGGTAATAATGCACTCGCCACGAGGTTTTTGTCTACCCTTTTCTTTTCTTTTTTTTTTTCTTTTTTCTTTTTTTTTTTGCTCTTCTCTAAGAATAAAATTTTAAGAGATTGGAATATTATAGTAATTCAGAGAAGAGCAGTGATTAATGTACTATATTTTCTCTACTACTTTAGCACTACCGTTCACAAAAGAGTAATAGTAGTGCCAAATTGTGATGAGTCATCATTACAATTTTCAAGTAAGGTCCTCTCCTTTGTGAGTAGTAGTGTCAAAATAATACACAACGAATATAACACTTAGCATTTTTCTTCAGAGAATCAAGGTTAACATGGCTTGCACTGTTTGTCAATATTCTTGAGGATTGGTGTAGTAGCGAGCCTATTACAACTTGTCAAATAAGGTAAACAGGGTTTCTGGGCATATGTTTCTAGTACTACAACGGGAAAAGGACTCATTTTGGTATAAAGATGCATTAAATAAGTTAAAAGTTGTGCTTTAGATAGTTTCAATTTTCTTTTCAAGTATAAAAAACACGTGCCCAAAGTATGGATATAAATACACAGAATCAAACAAAATACAAAATGACATTTGAGCACAAAATTATAAGGTGCATAACAGAAAATCAATGCGCGTATATGATGATATGGGTAATGATCCATGATGTATAATAAAAGTTCATAGCATATGACAATAACCCTCCATCATCATCTCAGTTTTAGAATTCATATTAACATAGAATTAGAGCATAAGCTCATTTGAATTTGAAATTAGTAACAGTAGCCCTCTGCCCAATATATATGAAGGGAAAAAGAATTTCTCCCACAAAGTTAAGAGTTGTGCCCCAACCCGAAATCTTTCCACCACCAGGCAAATGTCACTTTCTACTCTCAAATCTCTCTACGCTGGCATGGTGAATTTTATGATAAAGATGCCACGCGTATTTATTTTATCAAACAAATATTATAATTTCTATTGTAGCAAACCAAAAGATTGATAACACTAAAGGGGAAACAACAGCATAAAGCACTCTTTGCTTGGGACTTAGAAACTGGGACAATTGCCTTAGAGTGTTAACTACTCGTCATGGAATTTGAGGCTCCTTTCTATTGGGTGTCGACTCAAATTTCATATTGGATTCAAGTTTGAAGACTAGAGTCCTAGTAGTTTTCTTGGAGGCCAAGTTGACTTGAGGTACAAGTCATAGGTGTCTTCAAATAAGACATCATATTCTAAGATTTTTTTTTTTTAGTACAGAATGAGAAAGAAACAATACTCTTGTAACCAATTTCAAGGATATTGTGAGAGAGAGAGAGAGTTTCACGGTTTTTTTTTTTTTGCAAAAAATTGTAATTTGGTGATGATAGTGGATTGTTTTTGATCCCGTGGTTTTTCTCTATTGAGGGTTTTCCACATTAAATCTTATATGTGATTCTATTTGCTATGTTTGGTGGCTTTCCGGATGTTTTCGAGATCTAAAAAATCCCATCACATTCTACAATCTATTTAACCCTCACAAAGTGCCCTAATCCAAGCAATGCTAACTACTTTTGCCCCTTGCCCCTCTCTCTCTCTCTCTCTTTCTCTACGAGTGGTATCTGATGCTATAGAGTCAGGACCACAGACAGAAGGAGAAACACTCCTGCAATCTAATCTAAAGATCAACTTCCTCAACTACCTTAACTGATAGCTATCCCTGTGCATCTCCTCTTATTGGCTGAGGATCCTTTAAACAAGAAAATCTTTAAACTTGGTTGGAAACATGAGGGTAAGAAAACATGCATACGACTGTTCTTTTGTTATGATAAGATCTAACATTAATCTTCGCTTCTAGTTCCGTTAGTTTATTCAACTGTCATTGGATTCAGTGTTTTTTCTGGTTCTTGGATGCAGATGTTCAACTGGATGCATAACAAGCTCATCGGAAAACAAGAGAAGAAGCTACCCAACCCAAGCCCAGCTTTCCCTCATAGTAAGTGACGATTCTAACTTCACCCCGTGTTCTTTCATAGGAAATGCTTTTATGGTTGCTAGACTAATTTGATGGTGTTGATTTTATTAAAATTTCTGGTAGATGTAGGCATGGCACCTAAGGTACGGCGTTTTCTAGTTAGTAAGAATTATTTTAGAGTTGGAATAGAGAGTTAATATGAATATTTTAAACGAAGATTAGACATGTTTTGCCTGTAGAGGTAAGTTTTATATTTGTGGTTCACTAGCTTCTCAGCTATCAAGAAATTCTAAATGCACTATACGCACTTTAATTAGTACACAAAGCATGAAACAGAATGCATCCAAAAGCACGTCTGTTAAAAAAAAAGTGTTAAATTTTTATCTATGATGCACTCATTCAACTCTTAGTTGTCTCTTTGAAGGTAAAGTAATAATATAGTTGGTCTTAAATAGTAGTAGCTTGGTTTTCAAACACTTAAAACTAAGGGAGAATCAAATCGTTCTATCATTTGATTTAGAAGTGGGCTATATTTTCCTCTACTATTTGACCTATGATTATAACTTATTCTTGTTTTTTAAATTATTTACTGTTGGAGTTAGTTGTTTTCCCCTGATAGTTACGTTAGAAGTTAAGCATGAGAGTTTTGACATATCATACTCCCTTTAAAAGTGTGAGTTTGCGAAAAACTTTCTATGGTCAATATTGCCCTCGACTCTTTTTGATATCACATTCTAAACTCATCCTAATTAATAATAAATTTATTTTACCATTGTTGACAACATTTTTGTTTTAAAAAGTAAATATAAATAAAGAAAATAGAAAAAAATAATAAAATATAAATAATAAATTAGAGTGAATCTCAATTGAGAAGTCTAACTCATAAATTCACATAAACCTTCACTTTATCTAATTGATTGAAGATCTAATCATGAACTTTACCAATTGAATGATGATGATAAAGTTTAATTTTGAAAGATTATCTTCATTTAAGTTAAACTTATAATCTCATTCAAACTATTACGAGTCGATGAAAATTTTGAAGGTTTAAAACTATAATCTTTTTATTTAAACTTAATCTTATCTATTAACTCACTATTTCTATAAATACATCGCCAAACCACCCCAAGAAAAAGACAAGAATAATAATAGACCAAAAACAAGGAAAAACAACGTAAAAGGAAAAACGAAAGATAGCCTGGCCCATGCCTTGATTCGGCCTAACAAAACAAAATCAAATACACAATAGCCAAGCCCTAAAAAAATAATAAAAAATAAAATAAAATAATTTAAAATGTAGAAATGTTTAAATAGTTTTGAAAATTACATAATAATCCAAATTCTTTTGATAATTGTAGAAGAGTCCATACTTTTCCAAAAAACAATTGCAGAACTGTCCAAATTTTTTGAAAATACAAAACAGTCCAGTTTTTCTTATATATTGCAGAAAATGTCAGATTTTCTAAAAGTGGCAGAAAAAGTCCAGATTTCCAAAAAAATATATAACAACCATGATCTTTTGAAAGTTTACGGAAAAATCCTCATATTTTCTTGCAAACTTGCAGAACATCTCATAGCAAAAAAAGGAAGAACAACTCCTAAAAGATGCAAATCTACAGAACGATCTAAAATTCAAATCAAATTGGCCGAAACGTGGTTAAAATTAAAATCAAATTGATTGAAATTTTCTTAAACTAAAATTCAAATCAAATGGATCAAAATATCCTTACATTGAATTTGGAAGTAAATATTCATGGACCGGAATGTCCTTAAAATAAACTCGAATTGAATCAAAATATGTGGTGCAGACTCTTGAAGTCATAAAACTAGAAAATAAGCACAGATAGTTTCATAAACTCAATTATGCCGACCCCTAAGTCATTAATCAAGATAAAAATGTATGGTTTTTATAAATTGCTAAAATTAGCAAAAATCCAAAATCAAAACAACCAGAGTTGCTAAATTAGTAACAATTCAAGTCAATTGGTAAAATTTCCAAAATCCAAATTCGGTCACTAAAATTAGCAAAAAATTCTGATCAATTGGTAAAAGTAACAAAAATACAAATTAACAACCAAAAATCCAAATCAAAGTATTTTACTCATACTACCCACACTTTCAACATATTTTGATACTAATTGTTATATTCTTTTCACAAAACTTTTGTTCATTGCATGGATTTAAATAATAACTGCACAATTAATATCTATATTTGATTATTAAATTTGTCAATGGAATTTCATAATTAATTAAATGCACACAATATTTCAGGAGATATTAATTTCATTGACATACAAATTTCATAATCACTATATTGTAAGAAATTGTACTTATTTCTTCAATTCAATTAAGAATAATATTTAAATATTAAATCCCGTGCATTGCATGGGGGTAAAAACTAGTTGAAACAAAAGGGGAAGAATATGGTTTGATTTAGTATGAAATTAATCATCTCTCTTTTTTCTTTGACTTACTGGTAGTTCTTCCGGTAGCTAAAGGTTCCTTTTACTAAAATATCCAGTGACAAGGATAATGATGGTTAGAGTATTAAATATTATGGGTTTTTGTAGATATTAGCCCCTTAAATCATAAGTAATTTGATATTAGCCCATTAAATCTTCATATTTTGATATTAGCCTCTCAAATAGCTATGATCTGTTTATTTGACCCCCTATAGCTAGGTTCATATTTTTATACTAGCCCCTCAAATAGCCGTGATGTGTTGATATGAGCCTCTCATATTAACACATCATAGCAACTTGAGGGGCTAATATTAAAATATGAAGATGTAAGGGGCTAATATGAAATTACGTTCAATGTAAGGGGCTAATATCTAAAAAAACCCCAAATACACACCCACATGAGAGAATACTGGAAACTACGTATTTTCCGAAGAGTTCTTTATCTTTTCTTTTTTTAGATTTGTTGTAATATTCAAGTTATGGTTCTTCTTGATCAGATACTCTAACATCAGACTCTCGAAAAGAAGAATTTGATGACTGGCCTCAAACATTGCTCGCCATTGGGACACTCGGGAACGACAAAATGAAGGAAGACGCATCAAGAAAAGAACCATCCAAGAGCTCACAAGCATCAAAAGACCTACCCGAATTCAACTCAGAAGAAGTTGACAAGCTACAAAAAGAGCTAACCAAGCTACTAACACAAAATCAGAAACCTAGCACGGACGATGAATCAGAGCGAGGGAAAGAAGGGAGAGCCAGCCTCCTTTTGGACACTGTTGGGGCTGCTTGTGCAGATATCGAAGAAAATTTGGCCAGCGACGAAGACTTTGAACTCTCAACTGACACAAAGATCATCTTAACGAGAGTGAGGGACTTGCTGGCTGATAACAAAAGCGGAAGTAGGAAGACATCGCTCAAATTCCTACTAAAGAAGATGTTTGCGTGCCACGGTGGCTTTGCCCCGACCCCAAACATCAAGGATCAACTTCCTGAATCAAGGATGGAGAAGGTATATATCCACATCTATTAATGCTATTATCATTTGATAGCAACCTCTCAAATTATTTATTCCTAAATTTTATTTTTGGCTGAAAGATTTTGCGGGCACTGCTCCACAAAAAGATATACCCTCACGGCTCAGCGCAGCCAGTGTCAGTGATGAAGAAGTATATGAGTAGGATGTCAGCAGTTAAGAGGTACTTGCAGAGCAAACCAACGGCGAGAGTCCAGACGGAGGAAACGAAGGAGAAAGGAGAGGACTCGAATACATGGGTCAAGACAGATTCTGAGTGTAAGTCACAGATTACAACAACAATATTGGATCGTTCATTATAAGCGGTCATCAAATTGGACACTGAATGATTTTCATTATTTATTCGTCATTTCAGATATCGTTCTCGAGATCTAGGCACACCTGAAGTACATCGATTCTGGTAATTCTACATGTTTGCACCATCTATTGAATTGAGTACTTGCTAGTTTTAACTTCGGACCTTACTTCTCCTTGATCTTTTGTAGGTGATGCATTTGTTTTCATTAATTGAACCTTGTGGTAGAGAAATATCCAGATAATACAACAATATTGAGGAATTCGGTATTTGTCCAGACAACTCCAATCATAAAATCTCTACAGAAGGATTTTAACGATTTTAGCGGGATGCTTGTGATCTCAGAATGTCTAGAAGCGGAATTTGTATTATTTATATTTTGAATTTTATACAGGTTTCTTATAGTCACTAGAATCTGCTGCACATGAAACAGTGTCCGACTGTTTATGCCGAAAGGATTCGCTAGCGCCAAAATATGAAATAATATAAAGACTTTTGCAAAGAATAATATAAAGACTTTTGCAAATAGCAAGCCGTGTTGTTTAACTAAAGAGAGTGCTGAGATTTTGCATTTGGTAAGCATATCTAATGGGCATCCTTATCCTTTTGATGCTAAATTGCTAATGGGTCTATTAACAATGCATTTGATTATTGATGTCTTAAAGGACTCATTAGCACCTAAGTTATGTAGTTTAGCTTCCTATAGGGAATTTGGTGAATAACTGGATTCTGTTACTGGACTCAACAAACCAGGGCCCAACCACAACAGGTTTAGAATGTTATTATTATATTTTACAAAATAGAAGCCAGTTAAAATGGATCTAAAGAGTTGTTTGGTTGCGAGGAAAGACATCTGGATTTTCAAGTCAGTAACCAAATTTGTATCAAGGTTGATCCAAGGGTCCAAAGACTTCACAGCACCTGCTGCAATGTTAAACTTACAATGACCGGAAGGGTCCTAGGTCCAAACAATTCACAGCACATGCTGTAATTTTTTTTTTTTTAATTTGGCGAGGGAACTTCATCATGATCCTTCGGACCATAGGTATCAAACCCCCATGCGTGGCTAAGGGGCACTCCCCTAATACATGGCCTCGGATATTCCAGAAAATTGAATTTCTGCGGGTGCTCCTCAGAAGACTCGAGATCTTAGAGTACTATTTATAGATAGCTTACCAACTAGACTAGGCCCTCTTTGGTACATATATGCCAACATCTTTTTCCATAATTTACCCATATTTGCATATTTGGACCCATCACTCTGCCTGTCTATTGAATCACGTAGATGTTGTACAACTTTACAGTTGTGAATTGCCAGGTTACCAGTCCAGTGTTAAGTTACGTCTTTTTTATTATGGTGCTCTTATTCTTCATCTCAATAAAACATCATTTCCACTCTGATATTCATTTTTTTCCCATAATTTAAGCCTCCTGTTGGAGATTCACAATGCATATTGACTCACACTAGGACTTTTTTATTATAATCTGGAAAGAAAAAAAAAAATACTTCTTGCTAGAGAAGTCAAAAAAAAAAGTTCTAATCAAGCAACCTATTACTGCAAATGACAAGTATCTTGGTTTCCTGCTTGAGATCCTAATAAGAGGAAATGGAAGTAATGAAGGATTTGGATCATTTACTCGCTGCTGAGGGCAAGTACCTTGGATCCATTGCTAAGAAGTCATGTCTTGGTTAGAGATTTCAAGGGATTGTCAAGACTCTCTTTGGATGATTTGACCATATTTATAATTTTGGAATTTTTCTCATCTGTTGTCTGAGAGGGTTATATTGGTTGCAGTACAGGTAAGTTTTCTTGATATTAATATGAACTTTTTGTGGTGAAATTTTTATTATCTTTCCCAATAAATGATGCATTTTCTTTTGCGGAGGGAAGAGTAATTCTAAGAAAAAACCAAAAGAGCTCTGAAGCCAGGTTACTAGACGTAAGCAATGATTCGGCTTGCTGGAGAATTTCTTCAAAAATCTACATGGAGACATGCATGTGATTGGAAAAGAGTATCCATTTGTGTTATTGATACTTGACAAGTATGTGATTGGAAAAGAGTATCCATTTGTGTTATTGATACTTGGTTAAATTTGTGTTATTGCTGGAGGATTCTTTAGATTATATTTGGTTATTATTTTTGCGTATTTAAGTACTAAAGTAATGATGGTAATATTACTATTAGTAATTTTTCAGCTATAATAAAAATAATATTAATCCGCTTATCTATATATAGGCAGAATTTGTACTTTAAAAAATAAAAAAAATTACATTACATAATAATTAAAAACACTAGAAAATTTGTCTTGAACTAGTGCATGATGTACATAACTTCCATAGAAAAATAGATTTCTTTAATATTAAAATTAATTTTTCTATGATTAAATGAGTAAATTATGATCAAATACAGAACTATTAACATATCCATCTGTATGTAAGTATATGGGAACGCCAAGCGTTGGGAACATGGGGGAAATTACAGGGGACAAAAAAGTTTGGAATAAATAAGAAATTGATAGCCCTTGCTTGGCACGGGCCAAAAGATTACTTTTAGTCTACTGTTGGAGATTCACAATGCCTGTTTAGATTCACAATGCGTATTGACTCACACTATGACTTCTTGATTATAATCTGGCGGAAAAAAATCCTTCTTGCTGGAGAAGTCACGAAAATTAAAGTGGCTTGCTATCCACATTTTGTTTTTGGCTGGGTCATATACCCTACTTTGACCAAAATTTAGAGGCAGAATTCTTCTATCAAGGAAACAGATTTCGGTGGAATGGAGAAATTGAGAAGTAGTCATAAATATCAATTTTGGAACTCAAAAGTGTATCAGACTCCCACATTAATTAATCTGCATATTTCCAGCATTACATGCAAACATATTAAATTTTATCATAAGCCAGTAAATATTCAAGGAGTAAACTCTAAGGGGTGAAACTTTGAAATGCTTGTGAAAATAAAAAAAATTCTCAATAATCAAAATGTGACCTCTTTTTCATGATTGGCAGAATGCATCAATCAGAATACAGAGTAACACTTGCAGTAAGAGATTCACGAGGACTAGTGATCTTTTATCAGAGATCCAAACATATAATTATCAAAAGATTCGACGAGAAAATGTTGTGACTAGTATACGTAATAAACAAAATGCAAAGGCAAAATCTGACTTCAAATTCTAATTTATTTATAACTTAAAATCAAGTTGAACAACACAAAGCCCACCAGGTTAAATAAAAGAGCTTGTTGTGCAGTACAAGGTAATTTACCCATTCCTAAAGTACACAATCTGAGACATGGAAGAGCTTGTGCAGAAAAACCATGCATCAGCTTCCTTCCTGAAACTCTTAAATTACAGCAGAGGCAGAAGTGCATTGATCTAAACAAGAAGCCACTAAGAAAGAAAAGCCTGGCCTTTCCGCGATAAAAGTTGCGGATGGGATAGCATACGTTACTTACCAGATTGCTGACATGAGATTTGAAGGTGGCAGAGATGAATAGCTTGCCATTTCACTCCAAATCAAGGAATTCCATTCGTTTTCTCATTGAGCCTTTCAAATCTGTGGCATCCCTTTCAGCTTTCTGCGCCTGACGTGAGATAGTTTAAAGATAAACACGTTAGAAAGGGGAAAAGGCTAGTTCTTTGAGACATATGCTATTACAGCTATAAAAATAAGTGTTAACTGCAAACATACCCCTATTCTACGGGATGTAGTCACTTATTTGCAGTGTTACTTTCCCGTTAGGTTGAGATGTCACGTGGGAATCACATGACAATTAACCGCCTTTTTTCTCAAAGTAGAGGGCTATTTAGGCTTTTCTTCCAATTAAATTGAACGCAAAAAAGAAATTTGTTTCATGCGCCGACTCAAACTAATGAAGCAATGGCATTGTCTAGGGTTGAGAGGTTGTACTGTGCAAGTGTTAATAGAATAGTTTACAGGGTATATGCATCGCTACACTTCCAAAGATGTTACCGCATTCCCACAAACACATCCGTCCTGCAATATCAATTAAGGATTTCTCTTTTTCAATAAAAGTGTGCTCCATGTTAATCTCTTGTCAACCAAAGCATGTCAGCAACAAACTCTTCTTATATGTAGTGAATGAAATCCAAAAAATAAATCTAAGGAGGAAAAACATGGCCAATGCAATAGGGATGGAAAGTGATGCGAAATCAATAACATATCATGTACACGCACGCAGTGGCGTATCTAGAAACTTTTTCCTGGGCGTGGACTAAATTTACCAAAAAATAATAATATAATGTTCAACTCATTTCACATTTGGTGAGAAGTTGAGAGAAGAGTAGGGCCAGAGAAGCTTGCGGAAGAGCGCTTCGGGCGCTAGTCCGGGCTGTGACGGGTGCATGCAGCGGCCCAGGAAGTGATGGGGGTGGATGGGGTTTGCGCTTTTGAGTCCAGAGAGAGAGAGAGAGAGAGGGAGGGAGGGAGGTAGGGACGCAATGAGCCTCTTTTGGCAAATGGTCTTTTGGTTTTTCCTTTTAGTTTTGGGTTTTTGAAGTTTGGGTGTTTGGGTTTATAGTGTTTGGCCAATTTGATATCTACTACTACTATAAAAGTGGGTTGCTATTTTAAAACATTTCTTACCAAAATGACCTACAACATATTCATCCATACATATATGAAGACATATATATACTCAATTTTTCATAATATCTCTTCCCAAAATGCCCTACAACACATCCATCCCCACACATATATGAAGACATATATACTCAATTTTTCACAATATCCCCGTTGATTATGCATCCATTCATACATACATGAAGATATATACATACTCATTTTTTCATAACCTCCACATTGATTACCATCAATTTTTTTATTTAAACACCCCCTCATAAACCCCTTTTACTAACTCTTAATACTAAACATAATTTTATTCACACTAATAATAAAAAACGTTACAACTATTCCTTCTCCCACAAAATCACTATAAATAACAATAAAATCTTATCAAAATTCTCCACTCAAATTTTCAATCCTTAATCAAAATATAGATAAGGAAGAAAGAAGCCAAACCTACTTGAGTATGACTAATTTTTGAATGAGAAGCCTTGAGTATGACTAATTTTTGAATGAGAAGCTGATAGCGAGGTGGTGATGAACGGCGCAATAGTTGAGAGAGATGAAAAGAAAGTTGTGAAGGAGGAGATAGCAAATATGATTGAAGAATGTGATGAAGAGAAAAAGGCGGAGGAGAGGAGAAAGTAAGTATTTATGTACCCTTGGAGGTAAAAATTGTTTGATCTAGAGTTCACATAGAATTATTTGAATGTTAATTATCTACTTATGTACTTGTAGTAATTTTATTTAGTTATTTGAATGTTAATTATCTACTTATGTACCTGTGGTAGTTTTGAGTTTAGTCAATTGGTTCATGTTAATTTGTGGATTTTGTACTTGTATAAACTTGAGCATTTTTATGTTATTCATGAGGAATTCAGGCAGTCACTAAGTAGTAATTTTTATGTACATATGTTTTTCTTATCAACATATCTTTCTTTTAACTGTAATTTTATGGATGGTAATATTTAACAGTAAATAGCAAGAATAATGCCTTTAAAAGTTAAATTTTGGTTTACCTGAGAACTTTCAAAGGATTAATTTCACAAAACACACATGAGCTCGGGGAGTTTGGCGATATTAACTTGAACTCTAAATTATGTCAACTTTCAACTAATTTGTATAAGAGAGTTTAACTGACTCTGATATAGTAAGAGTTAACCTTAAAACTATAAGAAGGAATCAATAATTTAGTATCTAAAAAGAATTGCTATAAAAATTCTTTTTTCTAAAACTTATTGAAGACCATGTTTGAGATTTGGATATAAAGGGCAATGGACTAATCATCGGCATAATATAAAATTGAATAATTCTTAATAAAAATTTAATAAACTAGTTTGTCTTCTTATAGCTTAAGGATTAAGGTATTCGTATTAGATACTACAGAACTTATAAGTGCTTATATCATGTGGGATAAATCACATATTGGGAAATGTTAATTAGTCTCAAAAAAATCTAATAGAAAGATCAACAGTTATGCCTACATGCAACGCACATATAGTATACTAGTAAAATTTAAATGGACTTCTAATTCCTAGTGAGCTTATACAAATGGTTACAAATGTTTAGTGGGTTTGAGATAGGTTGGGGTACAAATTTTCTTTTCTTTTTTTTTTTTTTGGTGTGTGGGTGGGGTTTTTTTTGGGGGGGGGGGGGGCGGGGGG
>JBAKGM010000139.1:14042442-14054669 GCA_037177215.1 Asparagus racemosus
TGCAAGCATTGCAGCATGCTCTCACCGCCACGTAGGCGTTGAGAGCAGCGGTGAGAGCATGCTGCACTTGCTCTTAGGCTGCTTCTTTGCAAGTTTACTTTTGGGATTTGAAAGGGGGGGGGGGAAAATCCCACAATACTCTGAAAGGAATTAGGATCATCTCAAAATTGTCGACATAGAGTGATCAGTTCTAATCCATACAAATAGGGGGTGTTATTACAATATTGTCTCCCTAGTAGTCCCTTGTATGGTGTGGATCTTGTTTCTAGCATGCCTGTGTTCTAAGCAAATCCAGACTCCTCTAAAAGTACTTAATTCACTTAATAAATGTGGTGAATTTATTTACTTATTGTGTATATCTCGATCATGCGTGAATCATTAATTATGTGGTGACACCACTTTTCAGGGAACTTGGCCGTAGAAGATGAACGGGAGAGGAAGAGGAGGCGGACGAAGGAGAGAAGAGAGAGATCGGGGAGATGGCCGAGAAAGAGCTAGGTTTAAGACTAATAATGCGAAGGGAGGTGATGGGAGTGAGGAGAAGGAGGAGGAGGGGGTAATAGAAGCTGGCTGGAGAAGATGAACGGGAGAAGAAAATTAGGAGTGAGAGCATTATGGGTATTTAGAATCGCTTCTAAGCTATTAAGGTTAAAAAAAAGTGTGACATTGCACGGATAATATCAAGTAAATTTGGCTTACATAAAAAAATTCAAAAGTGTGGTTTCCATCAATCACTAGCACTTGTTTGTACAGAAGTAACTATGAAATAGCTGAAGTGAAGAAAATATGAGCTACTTTTGCTACTTCTGATAAAAAAATATTTATTTATCTAAAAAGGCTATTTCATGTACCTTTTTAAATGTTAACGTAGCGTCTAAGTGTTATTCCTATTTCTTGAATGTTTTTCCTCCTCTAAAGGTTTGGAAGTATCTGAAATTGATCAATTTAGTAATAGAATAGATTTTTTTGTTGCACGGATATTCCCTATTTCCAAATAAAATCCCAAAGATATTCTTTATCTCTTCCTAATAATATTTATAATTGCCATCCAAACAAAAAAATGAATGAAGTGGAAGAATAACTATTTTCTCTACTTCCAAAAAATTTATGAAACGAACAAAAAAAAGTACTTCTGCTACTTCCTACTTCATAACTTTAGAACTATTAGATTTAATCTATCTTACTTCTAATGCTTCATGTTAACCAAACAAACCCTTGGATGGTTTCCTTGTAAACACTCTACAAAAATACGTTAATGCTTTGTTTGGATGGGGTGAATGAGGGGTAGGTAAGGACGTTAAGTGGATTAACCTTGTCTATGAGTTTTTTTGAAAGGAAATGGAGGGAAAGGAAAGTAACAAATTTTACATCCCCTAAACCTCCATTCTATATAATTTGGTTAACTCCCAAATTGGGGTGTAGAGGAGTGAATTGTTGTGAACCATCATGATACAAATCCAACGGCTAAAAAATGCATCGTCTTCATTCTCTTTGCTAAACTTCCAAACATGATTATTACATTTTCTCTCCCCTTCCTTTTCTTTCCTTTACATTGTTTTCCCTTCCCTTATTTCCCTTCTTCTTGATAGTAAACTCCCAAACTTAGCATAAGTGTCTTAAATATAGCACGTTTGCTGCCTTCTGTTAATAGAACATGAGAATATTCTAAAGAATACTCCCATGCGATAGGCACATAACATTTTTAAAGATCATTTAACCCTATAGATTACTATATTTTCTATTGTACTTACCCTTATTCTATTTAAAATTATCTCATTCAATTTGGAACCCTAAATTCCCAAACTCCCTCTTGTTCTTCCTCAATTTTTTGCAGTCGAGCATGACGTTAGCGTCCAGAGTTTCAAGTGCTCCATCAAGTTATGGCTCATCACCTCAATTCTCTCTTACTCAAATTTGGGTGCAATGTCTTCTCCAAGTTTCAAATTTGGACACAATCTCTTTCTCCAACTTCTCAAATTAGGGCGTAGTTAATTTTCTAAAGAGATAACATTTTAAAAAATAGGGATTGATAATAATTATGCAACGGGTAATTATGACTTTCCAATACTTTTATAATAATGCGTGGAGTTTTTAACAGCTATCAACTAAAGATTTTTTGCGCTGTGAAATACGCTTAACGATTATGTGGTACGTAATTGAAACTTTACGGTATTTAAGTGCAATTTACCCTTAGAAAAATACCAAATACACTTGCCGATCCTAGTGTAAAGACGTAGAAACAATACTTTTGAAGGAAGAGTGGAATTTGAGAAGCAACAAGATTAAGACAAGAGTGAAAACTTTGTTGAGGAAAATAGGGAAAACAAAACACAAAACAAATAATAAATATATGGTTTTTATTGAAGGTCATGAGTACTTGGCTATGTACTTGAGTTTGAAGTTTATACCGTTAATGCGATATATCCACTTTTATAGACGCCTTATTTTTTTTTATGTATTAAAGTTTGAAGGTATGATAACGTTAATGCGATACATCCACCTTTATAGACGTCTTATTTATTATGTATTAAAGTTTGAAAGTATTATAACATTCCAAAAAATATTATTATATTTTATAAGTTAATTTTTTTCACAAAAATATTATATTCACCGATAGGTTTACTCCAAATTAATCTTATTTTATTACCAAAATATATATATTCTTGGATTTGACAGCAATTTTGCAAAGGCCTAAAATAATCAACAATAATGATGGATACTAACATGTTCATCCAGTGGTGGATTCAAGATTTCTGCCCTCTCCCGCCTCTCTCGGACATCTGACTCTTCAGTCTCCTTCTCAACTTGTAGCTATCTCAACTCCCTAGAGGGAGATTTTGAGAAGGAAGAGTGGATAGAGGAGAAGAAGAGAGGTACTATGGGCATCCGGGATCCTATTTAATTAGAATGGGTCAAAAAGTGTGACTTTGTAATGATAGTAGCAATTTTATTAAAAGTAAAACATGGTTTATATGAAGAAAGGCTTATGTGCTACATAATGGAAACTTTATGGTACTTAAGTGCAATTTAGGAGCTGTTTGGTTCAAGTAAAATTTTAGCATTTGGTGTGGATTATAAATTTTAGCATCAAGAAGTGTGTGTTTTTAGGTTATGGGATTTCATAGTTGATGTTTGTTTAAATAATTTTTTAAGAACGTTGAATTCCAAAAGTGTAAAAACACCCAATTTTTAGAATTTGCCAAACCCTATCAATATGGAGAGGATTTGGCAAATCCCATAAATGAGTATGATTACCCCTTTGTATTTTATTTTCTTGTGGAAGGTAATCTCACGAAGTTAACTATATTCACCTCTCCTTCTTTTTCAGAATTTGTTATCATATAATTTGAGTTTAAACCAAATAAGATATTACAAATTGTAAAATTTACTTTTCTATAATAATATTGAACCAAATAAAATATTAGAAATTTCGAAGCATGTATAACCCCCTGTGGGTTTAAAATTCTCTACAAGACTACAAAACCTAAAATTTTCGCGTTTGAACCAAACACCCTATTAAGGCACAGTTCATATCCATAACCGATTGCACCCGGCCCAACCCACTCGCAACCCCAGCACCATTCCGACACCGTCGAATCCCACAAACCCCAGCTCTGAAAGCCCTAATCCCCGCTTCATTTCTCTCTCTGTCTGAATCAAAGGAAAACGGCAGCAAAAGGTAAGATCTCTTCACGAACCTGAACCCAAATTAACCTAAATTCACCCACTAACCTCGTGATCATCGCCCGTAGGTAACGCCCAGAGCCATGCCGGACGTCCAAGCCCTCGTCAACGACTTCGTTCTCAGACTCAAGCGCCGGTAACTCACCGTTCAGTCGTGTCAATTTTTGGTGAAATTTTGGTGAAATTTTGGTGAAATTAGTTTTTTTTGTTGTTGGATTTTTAACCTTTTTTTTGTTCAGTAAGATCGAGGGCTCGCATGCAAGCGCGAGGCAGACAGCGGAGCTGCTGCGATCGGTGGTGTCGCAGCAGCGGATGCCGTACACGAACCAGGCGGCGGCGCTGATCGCTGCCGTTAAGGCCATTGGTCAGCAGCTCATTGCTGCTAATCCTGTTGGTAGGTGCTTTATTACTTGTCATTTGATTTTTGTTTTAGTTTAGATTTGCTTCGATAAGTTTAGAAGAAAACCTGATTTTGTTTGATTGAATATGGAAAAAGGAAAAAAAAAATGCACTAAGGGTTGTGAACTTAGGCAGGCGACGCATTGCAACATTAAGGATTCTCATGGACTATTTAAAACAAATGATTAGTGTTTGTGAACAAAAGAGAAGTTACAGTTTTCCTGATACCATTAGCTCCATTACTGAAATGAAAACTTGTGGCAAAAAAAAAAAAAAAATGAAGGTATCTAAGATCAGACTCCTTTATGCCGCAGAGCGACAGTAATGAGTAGCTTGACTGTCTTTTGGGGATTCTCGGACCTTGAAGAGATTTTTGCAGCTGAAACTAGGGACACAGTCGTGATTTGCCATTCTTTTTTGGCTTGGTTGGTTTGTTTATATGTATAGGGAACAATTGCTGAACGGGTAGCATATTTGGGAAAAAGAGATGGTTTTCGCTCTTGCTGATTTGACTATGTTGCACTTAGTTATTAACCGGTCATAAAGCCTTCTTCATTGAGTACAGAGAACAAAAGGAGGATAGAAATCCTAGAAGCCACACATATTGATGGTATGCAGTTTTAGCTCCTGCAATTAAGGAGAAATTCTCCAAATTTATCTTAGAACTAGAGTAGCAGAAAATGCAGGCGCTAGATTTTCTACGAGGAATTACATTGATAGAAAAAGAAGATGCTAGAGTTTCTAAATTACATTGATAGAAACTCCAATGCGATTCATCCCGTGGAGGAGAACCCACATTTTTTTCTTAGATTGTTAAACCAGTAGTTAAATAATAATCTCTCTTTCCTATTTGTCTCATGGTCTAGAAGCACAATCACTAATAGGACCAACTCACCACTTATGGGTTTGGTATCATGTTACATATATCGAGCTTATTGTTTTGCTTCATAATTCTAAAGGATGTACTCTGAATAATCAGTATCAGGTATATTTTTATAGCCTTCATTAATAGAAACTAGATGTTTGTAATGTGATGGAATACTTCCTGCTGGTTCATATAAATAGATCGGTAAGACACATTGTTAAGCTTTCTTAATAAATACCATCTGATCTATTCAATGAAATTGGGATGCAGAACTTGCTGTTGGGAACGTTGTAAGGCGTGTTTTGCACATAATCAGAGAGGAAGATCTTTCTTCTACTGCAACTGCTATTGGAGGACTTAGCTTAACTGTAGATAGTGATGACGATGATGAGACTGAACGTGAAGATCGTCCAGCATTATCAGCTGCAGCTCTTGCTGCAGCTGCCAGAAGCACCCTTCGGGCACCCTCTTTACAAACCCTTCTTGAAGATATACCTGACTCTGCCGCTGTTCCCCACACTTCTTCATCTGGAGGTGATTCTGAGGGAAAGACCAAGTGTAAGTCCCCATAAGTTGTCTTTACTCACTGACTAGTGACTACTAGCTGCGAATCTTTTTTGGTTTTATACGGAAGTAGTTCTGAATGTGTGTGTATGTTTTATTTTTAATTTCATGCATGCAGAAGGTTGGGTTAAGCATTTGTGTGGTCAAGTTATAAGTTGTAAGGAATCAATAAGATGAAGAGTATTGATTATAAATGACTATCTTTATGAATGTTGGTATTATATGTTGCTCTTTTTCTTATGCAGCAGCTGACAAGAGTTCAAGAAGCAAGAAGCTAAAGAATGATGTTATCGAGGCTATCAATGAACTGATTCAAGACATTGATACTTGCCATGAACAAATTTCAGAACAAGCCATCGAGCATATTCATCAAAAGTACTTTTTCTACGGCTCACCCACAAATATAGTTCACTCTCTTACTCTTTAACCCACATGTTCACGTTAAATCACACTCTTCATCTTTTTTAGCATGCAAGATCTGGACTAATGTTTATTTTTAATATATTGGTCAAAAGTATCTCTATGGCTCATCGATAACAATGTGCTCACTCTCTAAAACTACTTACCCTGACTCTATCGCACTCTCTTTAGTCTTTATCTTTCACATTAGTTAAGTTATATCGTTTGGTCTTCATGAATTATGATACTGTGTGTTAAAATATTCTTATAACTAGTTGTGCGTTGTTTGGAATTTTTTAGCCTTAATACCTTTTTGACTTGATTATTTACCGGTTTAAGAGTTATAGTCAAAACTATTACCACTTGTAGTCATACAACTATTATTGAATGTTGGAAATTCGAAATATAAGGACGTATATGCTTGTTGGCCATGGTAGATAAGTGATCGATCTCAAGAACTTTTCCCTTGTTTCAAAGTAGATGGGAAGATACCTGTATAAAAGTATTAGGCCTTTTTTTTTGGCACCTATCTTTACCATGAATATATATTTGAAACATGAATATATAGATCTGGTAATTGCTTCATGTATGAATCATGACTTTTTTGTGAGAAATGCACAAAAAACTAATCATTAACTGTTATATCCCAAGGTATCTGCACTTCTTCCTGAAACATTTTCTGTACCTGTGTCATGTATCCTGTGTATTGCGTTTCCTGGACATGCTAAATAATCACTTTTTTTGTGGGTAGCGAGATGATATTAACCCTGGGTCGTTCAAGAACAGTGAAGGAGTTCCTCTGTGCAGCAAAAGATAAAAAAAGATCTTTCCGGGTGTTTGTTGCGGAGGGTGCCCCCAGGTTTGCTCAATGTTTCCACATTAGATAATAGCTTGATTATTTGTTTAATGCACTTAAATATTTATTATTTCCTTTACAGTATTCTTTCATCAGTTCTCGTCATAGTGGGAAATTGTGGTTGTCAGGTATCAAGGGCATGTTCTTGCAAAAGAGCTAGTAGGAAAAGGTCTTCAAACCACTGTTATACCTGATTCTGCAGTTTTTGCAATGATTTCTAGGGTGAATATGGTAGGTTAAACAATTATTAATCAGTGTACAAGAGTTTCTATCACTTTCTGACTTGGAAATTTTAACTTATAGGTTATAGTCGGAGCTCATGCAATCATGGCTAATGGCGGCGTTATAGCACCTGTTGGTATTAATATGGTTGCACTTGCTGCTAAAAGGCATGCTGTACCTTTTGTTGTTGTTGCTGGTAGTCACAAGGTGTGCTGTTAATTTTCTGCTTTTTCTTGAGCAATGTTCATTGTCCTTGTCTTTTGATTGAATGTCCTTCATCAAGGCTGATATATGTGGTGCGGAATGGAAACTCAAAAGACATTGTCTTTCCTTTGTTCACTTTGTTAAGGTTCCACGATGTCTCTAGGATAATTCTCTACAGTAGAGCTTTACTATGTCCACTTCAAAGTTCATGTTTTCTGGCTTTTTAGCCTGTTGACCTTTTAAGTTCTACTTGTGCTTTATTTGTTTTTAACACTATCTGGCATAATAGGTGCTTTGCTTGATATGGTGCTTGATATATGAAGGCAACAGTCACCTTCAGATATCAGCCTGTGTGTTGGTTGGTGTTATTGGTTGCCACTAAACAAAGAGCCATCTGATTACAGAGTTATGAACATTGGGTGTACCAAGTGATAATTTTGAGAAAAACACGATGTATGTAGTTACGTTTGGAGCATGTCTGCTTTAACTAATCAAACGTTCTTGGTCTCCAGTTCTTAATCCCATTAAGCGAAGGAAGTTGCATTACAGTTTGATTAATTTGTTCCCCGTCTAAACTTGTAACTAGCAGTTTTACTACATCTTTTGCAATGCTGAATTTGACCATGTAGTACCATTACCTTCCACAAAAATACGTATCTTAAAACCTGCATTGCTTTTAAAAGTTTCGTTAATTAAAATACACAATTTTAAATGACCTGAAGATAGCAGAGTTTTTAAACCTTGTGCTTATGAGCTACTTGGTTTGTTTAATATTTTTCTAGCTAATGAAGAATAATCTATTTTTTTCTTCATAAAGTTACATAGAGTTCTACAAGGCAAAAACTTAGTAGATCAAAATTTCCTGTGGAAAGTTAATTAACCCTTTGACTCGGAGTCTATTGTGGGATACATGGTCTTGCATTCTATCTCTGCTGCCAACAACATGTAAACCAGTTGAGTACCTAAAAGCATTAACTTAATAAAGTCATGTTTTCTTTATTAGGGTAAAGTTTTCATTTTGTGCATCTCTCCACAATTTTATTTGTGTATTTTTCTGGATGTATAGTTGCATATACATGTCTTCGATTTTGATATTTGTCCTTATGTGAATCGTCCATATTGCAGTTATGCCCCTTGTATCCACATAATCCAGAAGTTCTCCTGAATGATCTGAAGTCACCATCCGAGCTGCTGGATTTTGGGGAGTTTTCAGATTGTATGGATTTTGGTAGTATAGGTGGTTCTCCTCGTCTTCATGTGGTCAATCCCACATTTGATTATGTTCCGCCGAAACTTGTCAGTCTTTTCATCACTGACACGTAAGCTCTCTACCTTTGTTTTGTCTAATATTCTTGCATGTGACAGTGGCATAGACACACATCCTTTCTTCCTGTAGCTTCTTCTTTTTAAATCACAGCTCTCAATTCTCTTGTGAATATCTATGATGTTCCTTATTCTATTTGCACTACTTCAATGTTAGTGGGAAACTGTATCATGTTTCTTGCAGACAATCCACAGATGGGTATATTAATACTGGTATCATATACTTTCAAATATAACCAAAGTCGTGTAACTACTGTATCATGCATATTGATTGTAACTGTCGTGATGTGGCACAATCATGTCTGCAGCAAGTGACACGATTTCTCCAATCTGAGCTAGGGTCATGGATTCAAGTAAAAGAAAATAAAAATAAAAAACAAATAAATAAATAAATAATCCACACTTTAGGGGTAAGACTCTGTACATCCGATCCTTCCAGACCCTTCAATGGCAGGAGCCTGAACTGGTCTTGCTTGATGCGTGAAGCAAAAGACCATATCTTTTTGGATTTATTTTTGAGTTTTTAATTATTTCTCCCTAGCAATACCGACCTCTTGGAAGGGATCATTTATATCCCCTTTCCCTTACCCTTGCTCATTGATAAATCTCATGTATAGTTCCCTGTATACTTTTAGATCCTTCCTAAATTGATTACTTAAGAGAATATGTATAGTTGAACCGAACACCTTCTCTCCTCCAATGCTTCCTTTTTTCTACAGTATCAGGACATTCCTTTGGTTTGTCCGTTTATGTCGATATCTCTTTTATTCTGTTGTTTTTTCGGTTCACTTGATGATTTGACCTTGAATCCCTTTGACATTTTCCTGTTCGCTCTTTTCTTGTGCTCTCTTTTTCAGTAGCTAATTGTCCTATCATCTTTCGAGTAATACTTCATTTTGTCCGTGTAACTACCTGTAGCCTGTTAACTTGTCATTGTTCTGAATTTATTTCTGCTGTTAGTCTGCTACTTAGAAAAGGTTATCAATTACTCAAAAAAACATCAATAACTCTCAACTCTGTATTTTGCATCTATAACTCAAAATTTTGTTAGCCCCACAGAATCGCTATTTGCATATGTATTTCTTATATATAAATTCTGCAATGGCAGCTTCAGTTGGCCAGCACTACTGGAACAAAACAAAACTATGGTTAAATATTCGTATCTGCATTCCTCAGATATCGTGTTTATGGTGATGATAAGCAGCAGCTAGTGCTTATGCTTAACCGACACAACCTTCAGTTTCTCGGTGAATGCAGGTGGACCACTGTTTTAAGGCACAAATGACTCACGTCCAATATGTGCCTCAAGAAAGAGGGAAAAAAACATATGGAGGCACATATATGAGGCAACCAGGGCCATAAGGTGTAAGCTCAGCATGAGGCACAACTAATCATTATACACCTTTATGTGACGTACTTTCATGACCCAGAATGAACCTTTTTACCAGAACGGAAGTGTACTGTTGGTTAAAAGTACATGACATCTACTTGATTTTATTATATTAGTTTTACTTTTTTATGATATTTATAAATTTTAAAATAAGAATAACGATAGTTCGTGAAGCTTATGCTTCACCTTTTTAATGAAGCTTATCCCTCGCCCTTTTAAGGGAGAGCCTAATGCTTCCTACCACATCAACACTGAAATGGATGTCGACAATATGGTCACTGATATTAGATATCTGATGTTTGTAGTATACTTATTGCGAAGTATCCTTCTCTGTTTATCATAAAAAAAAGGTCCAGTTTAAAGTTTGATTTATGTTAATGGTTTATCATGTTGGTTTTTCTAATGCTCTTCAACCTTTTTTCCACAGGGGAGGACATAGTCCATCCTACATATATCGACTTATATCAGATTATTACTCTGCTGACGATTTTGCTGTGCAACGGGGATCAGCATCTTCAAAGTGAATCGCATACTCAAAAACACTAGCAGATATCTGGTATGTTAATTCTTCTTTGCCAATGTTGTTTTAGACAATTGTATACATGATCATATTCACTTTCTTAATGCATGTGCAGTAAAAGAGATCTTCATTACATGTATCTATAGTTTCGTGACTTTATGTCATCTAACTCACGTCTAGCATATCAATTTTTGTAATGGCAGGGAACCTTGTAGCTAAAGCTGAGTATAGGCATGAGAAAATTTTTGTACCGTACTGAAGGGATACAGCATTTTTGTCTAGTTTTGACTAAGAACGCTGATCAGTTGGACGAAGAGCTATATTCAAAGGCGCTAAATCATCATTATATGCGCAAATTTCATTCATGGTGATTGTTTGGGAATTCAATTAGGTGCTGAAGCTGGGGTCTTTCGGCTCTTGTAAAAGAGTGGGCTTCCAATATTTTAGGAGAAGCTCAATGACCGAGGCACCAATACTATAATAATAGTTGTAATCATGTCATATCTTGATTATATACAATCTGCTGCCTTGTACACTGATTCCATTGATGGTTGGAGATTACAAAAGTGTTCTACTTTCTTATCTAATGAAATATCTGATCGTTATATACTAAAATTTGGTGACAACAGCTGGATGCCTGTACTATTATTGGGTGTTCCCTTCAGCTTGGAAAAAACGAGGTACTAGGGCATACAAGTCGCTAATCTCCATATTAAGTAAGTGCAGAGTTTTAAGGAAGTTGTAAATGGATCTTCACAAGTTATTTTTCTTCAATCCTGAACTTGATTAGTTAGCCAAAGCTCTGAAGTCTGTGGCTTCTTCTGTGCGAATGCTGTTACAGGGGTCGTCGAAGCGACATAGCTTTTTGGATAAGTAATGTTTTCGATCAAATTGGAAAATTCATAGGTCCTTTTTTTGTGAAATAGTTTCAGCTGTTTCCAGCAGGCATCAAGACCGGGCGAATCCGCGTTTTCGTAGTCACAGGATCAAAGTATTAAGATAGTACTATTGTTGAACTGATTTCTTCAAAAACCTCTCTCAAGGCTCCCCTCTTGTTGTTTATTTAGTTTCTTCGACATCCATTTTCTACGCTATTGCTTGCTGGTCCTTTTCACGAATAGAGGAAGATAACTTTCCTTTTTATTGTACTCACTATTACTGATCCTGTAGACGCAACCACTTTGCACCGAGTCTTTTCGTGAATAACACTTTATACCAAGTCATATAGAAACCGGCTTCAAATTCTGCATATCCTATCCTTGATTGTAGAGAAGTTCTATAATTAATTATGTTGATCAACAATATTGCTTCACTCTATGGGTCCGACAATTGAATGAATTTTAATATAATTCATGTAAGCAATGTTATTTATGGATCCTACAGAATGAAGAAATGTTATTGATATAACCAACCAAGCAATAGTTTTCTCTATAATCAAGGACGTAGAGGATCCTAGTCATGACAACACTTCCAAGCACATTCTTTAATTATCAGAAAATTTTGATCTGGAGGGTCAACCTCAAAAGGAACTTATGGATGAGAATTGACTATATTACTGAAAAAACTGTGCATATGTGAGAGCCTATTACCATCAAACATCACTGAAAAGAACCAAAGCTGTTGAGATGTTTACCGAGGAAATCTCAAACCAGAGCAAAATGATGAAGCCATTTATTGAAAATGTTTTCATACTTGCACCCATTTCAACCATAGTTATGTAACACACAACAAAATAACAGGCTTTTCACCAAAGTTACTTCCATTTTAACTTTCCACAATCCTCTCTTTTCAACATATATAT
>JBAKGM010000139.1:14080178-14090798 GCA_037177215.1 Asparagus racemosus
TAATATTTTTAATATATAATTATAGTATACACTGATCATTAATGTATATTTATATATACTTACATATAATATATAACTATATACTGATAGAATATAATTTTATACTACTTCTTAGTAAACACTTAGTATGATTGATTTTTTACCAAAATTTCGCATATTTTATTTTTAATTACCCTTGAAATTTCTTTTTTTACAAAAAAATTAATTTTTAAGCTAAAATAAAATAAAATAAAATAAAATAAATAAGCAGGGCCAGCCTGTTCGAGCCCGGGCCCTGGTCCCCCAGTGCCTGGCCCAGCCTAGAAATACGGGTCCGAGCAGGGCCAGACTGGCCCGTTTGGACAGACCTATCTTTTATGTGTTATGTGCAGATTTATTGTGCGATACGCAATTACCAACTTTGTTATACATTCTTTCTATCGGTAGCTAATCCAATGAATGTCCATCTTTCACGGGTGAGAATAAACATAAGAAATGAATGTTATCCGTAAACCTATGATACTAGATTATGTTTGTTTTTCTTATTTTTAAGTTCAAAACTTTCAGTTAAATCACAATTATCCATGGAATAATAAATATTTATTAAACATTTAGTCATCTAGGGAGGAAAGTACCTACGAAAGGGTCTAAATCCATGCGATCCAATCTATGACAATTAAGAAGGTTATCATTAAATAATAAATATTTTTTAATTTATTGTTCTAACATAGTAAACTATTTCCCTTTTCACATTTCTTGTAATAACATGTAGTCAACCCCGCAATCTGAACCTCACCAAAATCTTCTCTCCACCATCGGCTCTCTTCTATTCTTAGCATCCCCATCTCTTCTCCCTCCTCTCCTTTCAAACAAAAACAAAACCCAAAAAAAAAAAAAGGAAGAAAGAAGGAGGCAAAAGAAAATATCACCCCAAAAAAAATGACCAAAGAACTTTGATGAGAAAAGGAAAAAAGAAAGAAAATTTAATCAAAACAATAAAAACTAAGAGAGAGGAAATTTTACTTTGAATACTCCATGCATGCAAACAAAGAATGCCATTTACATTCAAAATGCGCCCCATCACCATCGGAATCTTTTCCCTCCTCCTCCTCTTCTTCTTCGTCCCATTATCCTACTCCGGCGACATCAACCAAAACCCCGAAGCCGCGATCCTCCTCCAACTCAAATCCTCCTTAACTCTCCCAACCCCCGACCCCCTCCCAGACTGGTCCCCCTCCGCAGCCTTCCCTCCCTGCAGCGGCTCCAATCCCAGGACCTGGGCCGCCGTCTTCTGCAACAAAGGCTCGGTCTCCGGCCTGCGCCTTGGCAATCTCAACCTCTCCGGCTCCAATCTCAACCTCGATCCCCTCAAATCTCTCCCCAGTCTCCGTTCCATCTCCCTCGTCAACAATCGCCTCTCCGGCCCCATCCCCGCCTTCTCTACCCTCGACGGCATTCGCTCGATCTACCTCTCAAATAACAACTTCTCTGGCGAGATTCCTGACGATCTCTTCAACAAATTGGATCATTTAAAGAAATTGTATCTCGACGGGAATCAGTTCACCGGGAAAATCCCGAGCTCGATGTTGAAGGCCGCGTCTTTGATTGAGCTCCAGCTGCAGAACAATCAATTCTCCGGTTTATTACCCGACTTGGACATCCTGCCACTTTTAAACTTCAGCGTGGCGGGAAATAAGCTAACAGGGCACATTCCCCCGGGATTGGCGAAAAAATTCAAGGCGGATTCTTTCGACGGAAACCCCGATCTCTGCGGCCCGCCGCTGAGCAATCCCTGCAAAGACGTGGCACCGGAGGAGCAGGAGGAGGAGGAGGGAAAATCCGGTGGCACCGGGAAAACCGTCGCCATTGTGATCGTCGTCATAGCAGTTGTCGGCGCCATAATAATGGTCGGTCTTGTCGCGGTGCGATGGAAGCAGGAGAACCGAGAGTTCCAGTCACTGAACGCAATGCCAGACGCGGAGGCGATGGAGGCTGCGGCGGCGGTGGAGGCGAGCCAGAAACGAGTAGCGGCCGCGGGGGGCGAAGGGTCGAGCCATAAGAGGGGCGGGTCGAGTCGAGGGTCAACAAAGGGCGGGGGAATGCCGAACTTGGTGATGGTGAATGAGGAGAGGGGCGTCTTCGGGCTGCCGGATTTGATGAAGGCGGCAGCGGAGGTGCTCGGTAACGGAGGGATGGGGTCGGCATACAAGGCGGTGATGGGGAATGGAGTGGCGGTGGCGGTGAAGAGGATGAGGGAGATGAATAGGGTGGGGAGGGAGGGGTTTGATGGGGAGATGAGGAAGTATGGGAGACTGAGGCATAAGAATGTGTTGCCGCCGTTGGCGTATTTGTATAGGAGGGATGAGAAGCTGGTTGTTTCGGAGTATGTTAGTAAGGGGAGCTTGTTATACATTCTTCACGGTAAGTCTTCTTTCAATTTTAAGCCTTCGTTGCACTTTGGCACCCCAAATACTTATTCATTATGATATTTGACATGCCATAGTTTATTTTTGCATTTAATATTCCAATATTAGGAAAAAAAAAATTTACTTCGGTATCATATCTTTGAGGACTACTCTCTTTCCTGTTAAATTTAGATCATGTGCTTAACGCATGATCTGATTTGAGCTTTTATTTCTTGTATTCACTATCAACATCCACGAATGAGTGTGAATTGCCAAAATTCTGTGCCCACGTGTCTTGTTTAGGATCTTTGCAAATTATATTAAATCTTATATTCATTTCAAGGGTGTTTATAATGATTGTAAGGGTATAAAAGTCCAAGTCAGATCACATGTTCAGCATGTCATTTCAATTAACATAAAAATAGACAGTTTCCCGCGACATTGGATGACCAAATGGACAAAAATAATGTTTGAGGTGCCAAAGTTCGAAGCGGGTGAAACTTAGGACTATCAAGTAGAAAATGAACTTCGGCGTCTCAAAGTAGAAACTAGGTGGAACTTTGGCATAACAAAGTGCAGTTAAGCCTTTTTTCAACAACTAATAGAGAAATACTTTAGTGTTTCTTTTTAAATTTGAAGATTTTTTGAGCATCAGATTTGTCCTCCTCACCTCCTCCACCAACCATATGGGAGAAGATTTTGATCATAATATTAACATACGTATTGCCCACCTTTTTTTGAGGTTTAAACGAATAATCCTTCACAAGAAATTTCTATTTCATAACTAAAACAGGCGACCGCGGCCCGGACCACGCAGCGCTGGACTGGCCAGCCCGCCTAAAAATAATCCGCGGGATAACCAGCGGCATGTCCTACCTCCACACCCAGCTCTCTGCCCTGGACGTCCCCCACGCCAACCTCAAATCCGCCAACGTCCTCCTCACCCCGGACTACGACCCCCTCATCGTCGACTACGGCTTCATCACCCTCGTCAACCCCGCCCACGCCCCCAACGTCCTCTTCGCCTACAAATCCCCCGAAGCCATCGCCCACAACCACGTCTCCCCAAAATCCGACGTCTACTGCCTCGGCGTCCTGATCTTGGAAATTTTAACCGGCAAGTTCCCTTCGCAGTACTTGAATAACGCGAAGGGAGGGACGGACGTGGTGGAGTGGGCGAAGGCGGCGGTGGAGGAGGGGAAGGAGGCGGAGGTGGTTGATCCGAATGTGTCGAGCGCGAAGGAGGGGGTGGAGGAGATGGTGAAGGTGTTGAGAATTGGGGCGATGTGCGTGGAGGAGAGCTTGGAGGAGAGGCCCGCGATGAGGCAGGTGACGGAGATGGTCGAGGAGATTGCAAAGAGTAGCCGGGTGGTGGAGGAGGTGCAGCGGCAGGCGTCGCGGATGGAGCGGACGGAGAGCATTGAGCTATGAGACCCATAGGGTGAGTTTGTAAGTATGTCCATTTCTTTGATTTAAATCCTAATTATATCCCTTACCCTAATCATATCACAAGTTCAAATTAAGTTTTCACGACTTCAAAGTTTTGAAGTTTTGATAGAGTAGGAGGGAATCTTAACATGGCTGTGGATACTAATCTATGTTTCTTTTCAATAAAGAAGATCGTTCGAAGACATGTGAGACTATAAAACTATAATCCTTACTACAACTTAATAGTATGTATTTAGTAGTAATATTGCATTTTTAGTCCACTTATTTGTAGTAATAGAATAGTTAGGATAATACTTGACAATTACGGTAATATCATCTCATTCTGTAGTGCTATCATTTCTACAATAACATTCACATCATCAATATCTTGATAAATTATCTTCATTCCAGTTTTTAGTTCAAGACAAATCATATCTCGATCGTGTACAAATGCTGTCATCTGAAAGCTTAGTTTCTTAGAAGAAAAAAAGAAAACAAAAGATTATCATAACAAGTCATTTTGAACTACGCAGTGGTATAGCTGATTTGACGCTTGAAACTATATCGCAATTATACCAAGTTAATAAAATATTTTCATTTTAGCTAAAAATGATGTGTTAAATTTTGATTTAAAAAAGAAATCTAGAAACAAAGATTTAAGGGGTGTTATGTCATAGCATCCTTGTATTTTTGTTGACAAAAAAATGGGTCTAAAAATCAATTGATAAGTGTTAATTAGTCGTAAATATAGAGTAAATATTACATAGAAATTTATGATTACTTGAATTTGATTAATATGTTTACTTTATTTTCTTATTGTTAGGATGGACTTAAGTAGGGAAGCTGTTCTGGATGCTGGATTGCTGGGAGAGAAGAAGAGACATTATGGCATCAATTTAACGTGTTATTTTGTAAGAGGGGAGGGTTCATGTACACTAAGAAACAAGCTCTTAACCCCCAAGATACCCTAAAGAGAATGGAATCCATTTTGATACTCCTTTTGATTCTTAAAATGGGGGTCCTTGAAACGAGTCTCTTAGCCATTATCTTCCAAAGTTTATTATTTTGTATTGTGTTGTAGCATTTACAGCTTTGATGATAGTGACACTACTTGTGTAATTACAATCTCAATGTAAGTAGTTAGAAATCTGCTGTTAGGATTCGTGTATTTGTTTGAATGACAAAAGATTACTAGATTTTTTGTAAAAGATTCAATATGTTTAATTTCCTTGACTAATGGCAATGGCTAAAGTTCAGAGTGGGTTTGATTTGGGTTGTTTCCGATTTAATTCTGAATATAATTGTTTTCTTATTTTGGATCGAAATCCATGTCATTCATTTAGGGGGTCATTATTTTATGATCCAAGTTTGGATAAAGCTTTTCATGTTTTTTTTCTCATTTTTTTGAAAAAAATATAATTATATGAATTTTATTGATGTAATGTATATTACAAATTAATTATGTAAAAGTTAAAACTTACACTAACACATTGAGTGAAGATACGTAATAAATCCATCATTAATTTAACTTGTAGATGACATTTGGCATAATCGACTTACAGTGTTCGACTTAATTGAGAGCAGTATCGGTCTACAAAATGTAAATAGTTTTTTTTTTAAAAAAAACCTACGAGAACTATGGCACTTACAAGAAGAACAAAGTCTTTCTCAAATTCTTTGGGAACCAAAAGAAACCGCAACATTAGATTAGAGAGAAAATTCATATCAATACTGTTTGAACATCTCATGTAGTTTAAGATGAGATCAAAAAAATACCTCAATCAAACAGAGATACGTGTAGAGAAATCAAAGACATGGTATAAGGCAGAGCAACTCAAAAATTGACGGTCTAAATTTAGGTCTAGCATCGATACGGAAACACATTCAAAATAACTTCTAATTTCTAAGTTACAACAAATATTAAAGATCTTTAAAGCGTACGCATCAAAGAAATTTCAAATGGATATTATCCAAAAGAAATAAAAAATAAATTTCAAATGGGCCCCACCTTTAAGCGAGGGTCAAGCAAAGCGCATTTTTCTACGGTCAAGAACTGATCATCGAATCGCCGAAACTAACCACAAGCCGATCCCACCTCTCACCGTCTCACGTTCCCTCGCCCACCCTCGGCCACGTGTCCTCCTCCCGTCTCTCTCGCCTCGACATTTCATCAAACACCCACTCTCCCATCTCTCTCTCCTCCCCCTTCTCTTTGTTCGACAAAAAATGCTACGATCCGCTCCAACCCGCCGTATTCTCACCGCCCTCGCTTCCCGTCACCGCTTCTCCTCCATCACCGCCCCTCCGCCGTTTCCTCCGACGGAGGATCCGTCTCCACCACCGTCCGAACTCCCACCCCCACCGCCTCCTCCGACGCCCGCAGGTGATCCGAAATCTCACCCGCGGAGCACCGCACCGAAGGCTGGGGAAGATTCCAGGTCTCACCCGCGGAGCACCGGACCGCGGAGGGAAAGAGAGAGGAAGGGGGGAAGCTACGAGGAGGAAGAGGCTAAAGTGCTCCGCGCTGCGCTCACACACGTGGTAAGCTTCGCTTTTTATTTATTTTTTATTATTATGAAGAAATTTGCGGAAGTGAGCTTTAAGATTCGTGCGCAGGCGAGATTGGGATGGAGCGAGTCGGCGATGATATCTGGGGCGAGGGATGTTGGCGTTTCTCCTTCTATTATTGGATCTTTTCCTCGTAAAGAAGCGGCACTTGTCGAGGTAAAAATTGTTATTGAAAGTGAAGTTTTTTTTAAAAAATGTTTATTTGATGTTTGTTTTGGTTTTCTTTTCAAGATTAGCATTACATAAGTATTATGTGTGATCGAGTGTGATCTTGCAGGAATTTGGTGTTCATCTGCATGTAAACTATAGAGTGGAGCAGTGTTTATACACATAGTTATTTGAGGGGAAAATGATGTGGCACTATAATGCATTATCTGCATAGTTGTGTCATAATTTAGATCCAGATAGTTTAGAAATGTACCTATGTTTGAATGGGGTGCATTTTAAAAATAGTAATGTATCGTATTAGGTACCATAAGATTTTATCCTATGACCCTTTTGAGCTCTTATTATCTTTATTTCCTTATTATGTTTTTTGGGAGCTTGGCTCATTGAGTTAGAGGCTTTTTACACTTGAAAGAACTGACTTCTTTTTAAAAATTTCCTTGGTAAGTTGTAACCTTTCATTCCTGTGCAAATATTATTTAAATCCAAACACGAAGCTTCTGTGAAAGGAACTTGATGTACAATCCCAATGACCAAGTAAGATCTTTATAGTCTGCTGCTGCCTCAGAAAAATTGGGCAGCCTGATTAGATTATCGTCTGAATTGAGACGATGTTGGGATGATAACCATTTTACTTATCAATCAAATGTGCACTTGGCTTAGGAGGTCTGGAGTTAGATCCTAGTATCCAGTTGGCTACTAGCCTTGCACCAGCAAAGATATGTTAATGTGAATTGAAAAATCAATAGGGTTACTGCATGAGTCTTGAGTAATGAATGAACTCTGGTAGTATGAATAGTAGGTAGTAGGTGAAGAATTTGGACTTACCAAATGTATCCATCCATCGTACCTAATAACCCAATCTTATGTAAAATTTTCAACCTGATTACTACATCCACATTAAAGCCAAGTTCCACTTCGGCATGCGGCTCCTAGTAGTCTTTTGTAGGGCAATATTCACGATGCGAAAGTGTGATGCTGAGAAGAAGGATTCATTTGATGAAGCTTGATATGAAATGGGATCAAATATTTTGAGCTGACAAGAAGGATACATTTGATGAAGCTTGATATGAAATGGGATCAAATATTTTGAGTTAAGAAAGAGGGGATATGGCCTGGATTTACTGTAGGAGTTACGTTGACAGGAAGAATTGTGAAGAATCATTCGTTGGTTGACTTCAAATAAGACAATCCCTTGGTAGTATCAGTGTGATAAATACTTGAAGTGTTTGTTGCTGATGCTCTTATTCCAATGATCTTAAAGTTATCTTTTACTATATATCATGCAATTTTGTTTATCGATTGAATTTTGGCTGGCCATTAGTTCAATACCTTGGCTGAGATCACTCTTTACTCAACATCTACCTTAAATAGCTGCTCTCTAGAAGCTAAATGGTAGTTGGAACTTGGAAGAATGCTGTGGTTACTTCGTTTATATTTGTGGAAAGCTGGATTCATTCTTGAAACAAATCTGTTATCAATTTTACGGATGTTGCCTGCAGTACAGATAAGATCTTCATAATCTGATGCGGACTCAGAAAATTTGAGCAGCCTGATTAGATTATCTTCTAAATTGAGAGGATATTAGGATAATAACTATTTTACTTATTAATCAAATGTGCACTTGGCTAAGGAGGTCTGGAGTTAGATCCTAGTATCCAGTTGGCTACTAGCCTCACACTAGCAAAGATATGTGGATGTGAATTGAAAAATCAATAGGATTACTGCATGAGTTTTGTGTAATGCATGAACTCTGGCAGTATGAATAGTAGGTAGTAGGTGAGAAATTTGGGGCTATCAAATGTATCCATTCATCGTACCAATAATCCAATCTGAATTAAGTTTTTCAACCTGATTATCACAGTCACATTAAAGCTCAGGTCCACTTGGACATGCGGTTCCCAGTAGCCTTTTGTAGTGCATTATTCACAATGCGAAAGTGTGAAGCTGACAAGAAGGATTCATTTGATGAAGGTTGATATGAAATGGGATCAAATGTTCTGAGTGAAGAAAGGGGGGAAATGGTCTGGATCTACTATAGGAGTTATGTTGACAGGAAGAAGTGCAAAGAAAGATTCTTCGGCTGATTTCAAATAAGACAATCCCTTGGTAGTTTGGTAGTATCATTGTGATAAACACCCAACTGTTTTGTTGCTGATGCTGTGATTCCAGTGATCTCATCCTTTAGTATATGGCATGCAATTTTTTTTATCTATGAATTTTGGTTAGGCATTAGTTCAACACCTTAGTTGAGATCACTCTTTATTCAACATTTGCCTTAAATAGCTGTTTTCTAGACGCTAAATGGTAGTTGGACCTTGGAAGAGTACTGTGGTTACTTCGTTTATATTTGTGGAAAGCTGGATTCATTCTGGAAACAAATGTGTTATCAATTTTACGGATGTTGCCTGTAGTACAGATAATTGTTGGAGATACAATGCCTGAAGTAAACAGTTAGGATAACACTTGACAGTTATGGTAATAGCTACAATCTCTTTAATGATTTTATCTGGAGAGTGTCATAAACTTTTATTTGAGTCTATTGTTTTTCTGAATCAGGTAAAACTTGCACCAGAAGCTTTTTACTTGAATTTGTATGTTTAACTGTTAACTAACTAGATACCTGTTCCACTATCATTTATTTTGTTAGCAAAATCAAATCTTTTCTTTGCCTAAAACGATGTAACTCTGTCAGATGTTCTTACATGAACAACAATACAAGGAACATTAGTTGTATGATAATAGTTGGAGATTATGTGGTTCTTCCTATGATACTATTTTCTAGCAGAAATCCTTCACGAGCTAAATTTGGGTCAAAGCTGAATACTAGATGTATTAATATCAATCTGGAAGACTTCTATTCTCTTTTAGTGAATATATGATACAATACAGTTGTACGTTTATGGGTCATTAGTGCATTCATCCTGTTGTTAAAAAGTTATTTAACATCTTTCAGTATGTTGAGTATTATTTACTCAGGGATCATATATCTTTGATAAATTTTTGTAACTTCGAGTTCTATGATTCTATCTATATCAAAGTGTAACTTCTGCAGTATTGGAACATATACACTTCACTATTATTATCTTATTTGGATATTAAAGAGATGCTTGGATATTTGACCTAATTAATGCCCAGGTTACTAAGTGGGATATTTACAGCCAAACATGCAGTAGACTTGTGGTGGGTCCATCTTGTTAAAGGCCTCTGATTCTTAGAGCAACTAACTGACAAAAGCTTTATGGACTGTCCAAAACCATTCCTAACCTCAATAAAGAATTATGGTTCTTTTTCTATAGTTTTCTCTGCTATGATATCTGTAAAATACATCAACTATCAATAACCAAAGGCTGCCTTCTGACATATTCAAACTTGATGTTTCTTTTGTGTTACTTATGAAATGACAAATTCGAGGTTGAAATTCTTTGGTGGAAGATGGCTATGGTTAAGTGGTCACTTACTTGACCCACCTGAAGTTCCAAAGGCCCTTCATTACGTTATGTTACTCCATAGTTGTGTAATTCTTGGGGACAACCCCGCCCCATCTCGCCCCCAACCCAAACCACAAAAAAAAAAACACACACACACACACACACTCGAACCATTGTGTATTCATGCGAACTGATTCTCGATACATCTGCGAACTGATTCCCTCTTGTAAACAAATTGATTTCTCAAAATTGGTGTACCGCTTATAAATATGTGGGGTGTAAAGTCCCTTTACGGCTCATGCATAAGGTGTAATGTGATGCACGCACCCTAGTGAAGCAAGGCGAACACCACACATATACAAGCATGAGGGAACATATTTATGAATATTGACATAAAAAAGTTGTCAAGAATCTTTTACTTATGACTAAAGGTAGATTACATTCAACCATTCGCCTATGGTCATGAGTTTGTGAGAAATTACAAAGTTTGTCCTTATAGAGGATGTGATATTGACTTCAATAACAATAATTTGGAGGACTCGTCAAATAAATTGAAGGAGCTTAGGTTAAATTGTTTGGATTTGGAATTAGCTGAAGATGCACTTTATGTTGAGAGGAAGAAAGTTGGAAAATGAATATATATA
>JBAKGM010000139.1:14101491-14112037 GCA_037177215.1 Asparagus racemosus
ATGCCAAACATTTTGCAAAAGTAAAATTTGATGTTATACTTGGTTCCCACATATATATGCAACTGAAGGACCAAGGTTTCAAAATATTCAAGTACTTCACAATATGTTAAATTTTTTGATATACTGATCTTATAGTTACAAAGACTGATAGATTTAACATAGAACACAGATAACATTCTTCAAATTTCTTTTGTTAGAGAAAAAATTTGGTTAGATTCTTGCCCAATAAGTAAAGAAATAACCGTGGCATAACTCATCACGAACACATTTACAGAGCACAATTTCGGGGGTGTCTCCAATCCAATTATGCCCGTGAATCCCCGGAAAACCATGGGTTCTAGAATGACCTACCGAATAAAATACGCTAGTTTTCTCTCTCCGTTGATGCTCGTTGAATCCTCGGGACAAAATACGGCGAACAATAGGGTTCGCCGGCTGAGGATGACAAAAAACAGGATGTGCGATGCCTTCGCTGGCTGAGGACGATAAGAGTAGGAGGTGTGATGCCTTCGCTGGCTGACGACAATGAAGAACAGGAGTGACGCCACAGGAGGAGTTCGTTGGCTGAGGAAGATGAAGAATAGGAGGGGCGAAATTTTTTTTAATTAGCTAGGGTTTATAATTCATTGTGGTTAGACAACGGAGAGTTATGGGGATTTCGGGTTCGGGTTTGTTACTATTTTTATACTATTTTGATTAACTTTTTAGTCCTGTTATGATTAGGATTTATTATTAATGACGGTAATGGACTCCTTCGTCTTTCAGAACGGTATTAGGATCAAATCAATGAAGGGACTAAAAAACTGTTATCCCATCTCACATCATTCCTCTAATATTTGTGATCACTAGATGAAGGTTTTTAAAAACCGTCTTTATTTTATACACATTAATGACGAACAAATAGTCCCTTCACTAATTTTGGTCGTTAAAGACCTGATTTCTTGTAGTGTAGGACTCCTACCATGGGACTCTCGGCCTAAATTCCCTCCCCCTTTAAAGTTTGGCTTGATTACGACTCACACATGTCCGTTGAACTCCATCAGCTTGGAGGGTGGGAGAGCAATTAGGTGATTGTTTTTCTTTGTTTTTTAAGGTTTACTTGAACTTTTTAGGGTTTTAATTTAAAAACAATTGTCTTTATTAACTATCATCAAGTGGTGATGATGGAGATGGGTGAAAGACGTGAATAGAATTGCCAAAATCAATAGAAAATCAATTTTCCTTATAATCTTTTACATGTTGTGAGTCCAATCAAGGATGAAGAGGGAGACCCGGCACATCTTCCATTTCTCAAGCTATGGTATCCTGTTTCCACACGTGGTCATACGTTGCTCATGCATGTGCTAACATTGTTTCTATATTTCTTTTCTTTCTCTTGATGTCTTCTGTTGTTTCATTTCCTTTATGTTGATAAATCACATGGAGTTACAGTGATATGTATGATTAAAGAGCAATCTTCTACTGTTGTGGTTTCCATTTCCCCTCTCCAAGACATTGAACTAACCTCAAATTTTCTTACTTTTTGTGCTTTACAATCCCGACATTGCAACAATAACAAGGTGCTGCAGTATTTTATGCAACTTGGACTAAATGTACGACAATATTAATATGCTCCAAAACTAGCTAGCTGCTGATGTGATGGCCAATCGTTGGACTCACTTGCACATGCATTTAACTAAAATATTTTAGAAAATTAGCATTGAGAGAAACATTTCTCAAAACACATTCATAATTTCCTTTTCAAAAATAAGAAACAAGAAGAATTATTAGTAAAATTTCACAGAAGGGAAAGATCAACATTGAAATCTAAAAGCATTCTTTTACAAGTCTCAAAGAAATATAACATAGAGAGATGTTAAGGTTTGCCTTTGGTTCATTTCTATTCCTTTGTAATATCTCATGATCGATCAATTAGCTATGTCTAAATGAAAACTTATATGCTTGATTAGACGTTAGATAATCGCATCTGCATCTATGTTATCTTTATACACAAATTTTATTTGATAAACCATAAATTTTGCAAATAGTACCACAAATTTTCACAAAATTATAAAAAGAGCCTAACTTCATAAATTTATAAATTAGCCCCCTAGAAACGTAAAAATAATCTCATAAAAACAATATTTAATTTAGGGTTTTAATGAATAAATAGATATAAGCATGAAAATAGATACACGTGCAAAACATGCGTGCCATACTAGTAAACTCAAAATATTGGAACGTCAAAAGTAGGAATAGGAGGGAAGGGCGCAATAAGGAGGCTCACTGGGGAATTCATGCAGTTAGCAACATAAGATAGTAAAGACAATAGTTCTTAGCCAATCAAGCAGATATCTTGTATTACATCTTCAGAGAATCTAACAATAGCACATGCAATGAAATATGGAAAAGAATCTTAAGACCAGTCATATATGTGAAAAGAATCTTAAGACCTGTCATATATGTGAAAGAATTTCAAATGTGGGATTCAAAGACCATATCCTCCATTTGATCAGAGTCATTTCTAAATAATCCATTGCCAATAATTCTTTACTTGTGTATGGGCCAACCACGTAGCCCTTTACACATAGATCCCCGTCAAAATGAACCCCACTAATTCTACCAAGTAATCTAAGCATACAATTAGAAACATGATTGCTGATACTTGTTAAAGTTTGACGCAAATACTTGACATTGAATCAAAACTCGGTATTGGTGATTCTTTGTCTTGGCTGGACTTGACCAAGAGCAGCTACACTTTGGTGGGGATTCATTGGATTGATGATAACATGATCTAATTGTGTAGAAGTCTTGATATGATTTGGTTTCTTAGTAGTTTTTATTTTGATTCTATCGGATATAGAAAGGACAACATCAATTGGAATACATTAGTTACTTGAACTTCTATTTCCTTGAGCGACAAGGAGTTGAGCCTTAAAAGGCCTATATATGAACAAGTCCTACAACGGATGAGTACATCAATTTTGGGCACCAATTACGAACAGAGAACAGGGTTCTCATTTGAAGCCTTTTAAGTATTGATTTAGCTCTCTTTTGTTCCTTCGTTTAAGAGAGATTGTATTAGGCTTTTAGGGTGTTATTTAGGATTGAGTGATTGAGATATTCCACTTTGTATTCCTCACAATTTAGTAAAGATATTCTCCTCCTTCGTACGTGGACGTAGGCTATAAGTCGAACCACGTATATCTTTGTGTTCGTGTGTTCTTAAGATTTTTCGTGTTTTCGTGTGATTGATTTTAGTTTGGCCCAGGGATTTGTCATAACAACACTAATCCTTCATAAACAACTTAACACTAGCTCCTAGTATCGTGGAAAATAAGCCATGATCTAATCCGTTGTGCTCTAACTAATTAAGACTAATTAAGTTAAGGTGATGAATCTTCTCTTGGGTAAAGCATTTCACATTGACCTCTACTCTTACGCCGACTTTCTACCTACTCAATTCTTGACCCAAACCTAGTAACCCATTATTCTACAAATTTATACCCGCATAAAGTATGGCATCAGACCAAACCGTACTGAAAAATATAGTTCACACTTGAATAATTAACTTTAAGAGTAAGTGGATATATATAAAGGCAATTTTAAATAAATGTCAAAAGAAAACCATCATTAATCACTTGGAAATTCTATGTTCAGCTACAAAAATCGGTTGATCATAAATAACAAATAGCCACGGACAATTCTAACACAATACACATAAACTGAAATCACCAATAAGACAAAATATGAACAGAAAGAAATATTTATTAATTATTCTAAGCAGTCAGAAAATATACCTGCCACAACCAACAAACCCACAGATTACACAGCTCCCGAGTTCAAGGATGTAGGACGCGGAGGAGTTGGTCACGCCAATGACAGGCACAACTCCTCACGTGTGGCAGTTTAAGCCACTAACCCTCTAACCCATGACCAAGGTAAGTAGTGTATTCTCATGGGATAACACTGTGTGAATGAAGTCAATAAAAATCCTTTCATTCAAGATGAAAACTATGAACGGATGAAAGAGAGAATGTTATTCTAACCCATAGCCATCTTATGAGTTATTTGACAGGCACTTGAGTTATGAACTGTACTTCTATTTCGTCACTGTAAACGGGAGCCTGACAACTATCATCGGGGAGCGCGTGAAACTGGTCGGCGACGAATACAATATCATCCTGGATTACTTCGAATCCGTAACATTCCTAATTTTTCAGTTTCGCTTCGATGTATTTAGTTCTCAATATCTTACAATGGTATCAGAGCCGTATGGCTAGATTTCATGCTTTTTGATTGCTATGATCATTCATATGCCTTGGTATTGTATGTATACTCATTGAAAGAAAGCTTGTTATATGTTTAATGGCAAAATTTAAAATAGTTCCTATTATGATCTCAAATTGGCAACAGTGATATATTATATGTATGTGATCATCTCGGCAAAATTTCATCTGAAACCGTCATGATGTTTAAGAGAGATTTATGTTAGAAGTTCGGTATGGTTTGAACAACCGGATTTTTGCAGTCAAATATCTCTACAATCATTAGATTATGATATATATAATTAATTTCGATATGTAGATCTACATGAGGGATTTCCGTAGACATATTGTTTACATGTTTTGGATCATTGGCTGAAGTTATGATCGTCTAAACTTAGCTTGATACAATGGGTCCTTACGCGCTAGGTTGAACATGATGCGTTGTTTTGCAACTCGACTCCTCAAATTTTGTAAATTACACCTCATATAAATGATAGTTTTGCAAAATTACACATAAGCGCTTGCCTTTACCAGAAATTAGCAAACAGTTTCTTTTTTTTTTTTGAAAAATTACTTTTTCATCCAAATATTCTGAAAATTTAAAAAAGGACCCGAATTTGTTTTATGGAAAATTATAGATAAGCCCGGGTTTCTGGAAATTTTGAGCCAGGCCAAGTTTTGTGCAAACTTGTAGTTTAGTCCAAAAATCTTTCTATTTCTTCGCAAACAGACCCAATTTCTGGAAAGTTATAGTTTGTTAACCGTTTATGTAAAATTATAATTTTGACCCAGTTTTTGGAAAATTACAGTTTGGCCCAATTTTCTATAAAATTACAATTTTACCTAGAAATTTCTATGAATTGCTGCAGAAGTTTCTATAAGTTATTTTCTAGTATTTCATGGCATGTTTAGCATAAAATTAGTTGTAATTTTCTGGAAATTAATTGACATGCTAAATTGTTATTTGTTAATTAGCATGCTTGATAACATGTCATGATATATATTTTACTAGGAGGTTTTAGGCTGGTAGAATATTTTTCTAGAAATTTTCTCGCCTAATTCCTAGCTTTTGCACACAATCGAATAATTTAATAATGATAAGATAAAACTCTGTTGCTGGGAGATGATTGGATGTATTATATTTCTTTTGATTCCATGACTTAGTTAAATTATTATTATTTTATTCAAGATAATGCAGCAAAACATTTATGAATTCCACTAGTCATTGATTATGTGACATTTATTATGTTTCTAGTTTACTATGGCTGCTACTAAGAGCATCTTTGCTGATCTCAATAAGGGGGAGAAAGTGAATGAGATGAATTATGATGTTTGGCATAGCAAGATTCGGTATCTCCTCGAGGAGCAAGATATGCTGTAAACCATAACATAATCAGTGATTGAGCCTGACCAGCGCAACACTGTGCAGCATAGACGTGATCAAGAAGCCTTGTTTGGAAGAGGAATGACCATGTTGCTCGCATATTTATGCTGAGTGTTGATGTATGTAATCACACTGTCAAAATAGGTTTGAGGTTGAAGATGACAGGGATCCGCCCTCTCTCCCGAATATCTAGCTCTGAGTTGGGCTGTTCTTCCCTCCTGCACAAGTAGAAGCTCGTGAGAGGACGGGGCTTGTTCCCCCGTTGTACCTCCGACGATCAAGTCAGTAAGTGAGCTTGAGTGGAGAAGAAGATGAACAGTAAGGGTTCTTAGTTGCAGAGTGCAGGGGAAAAAAGCGTACCTTTATGTTGAGAATAGTTTCTCTCTTTGTAGGAATGAGAGAGGGGCAAGTTGGTCACTTTAGCATTGGTTTTACACATGTCAGCTTCTGTGTGGAATGAGTCACTGCTGATTTGATGTGAGGCATGGGGAGTGGTAACAAGGCCATGTGACCAGCACAGTGCAATTAATTGTGATGTTGACTTGTTGTTGGCGCAGGGCTCAAGGCCAACCACTACAGCAGGAAGTACTGTAGCAGACGATACTGTAGCAGTCGGCCGAGATACTGCAGCAAGGAGTCGGCCTACTGTAGCGGGACGGCAAACAACGCCTTTCGCCTCGGCCGTTACTGTAGCAGGCGACATTGTAGCAGTCGGCTGAGATACTGTAGCAGTCAATACTGTAGCAGTCGGCCGAGATATTATAGCGCCGAGTGAGAAATACTTAGAGAAGGTTGGTTGAGATCGTCTTTCAGTTTGAAATTCGCATGCGAGGTGGCACCCATTGATTTTCATATAGAGATTAAATAAAAAATCTTTTTGGGGTACCAACACCTAGCTTCACCACCCGAACCCGGACCCAAGCCCAACTGGACACCACTATACACGTCTCGTTTCTGTTTGAATCCGGTTCGTGCAGGTTCACGAGACGAATTTGGAACCCGCCCCGTAGGCCATCTTTATTGTACGTACCACAAAAGCGTTTTTTTATTAGAATTTCCAAATTACAAATAAATAAAAAAAAGTGGATGGATATTGTATGTGCAATGTACGATTTCATGAATTAATATATGCTCTTTAAGTTAGCTCAAGAATTGTATCGATTTCATCACCGTCTCTCTTTTCCGTCCAATAAAAACCTTTCGATCGGCGTGTACCACAATCTCACATGCTTCAAAAATAAAATTATGTTTAGTTTAGATTAAAAAAAAAGATAAAACTATTTAAAATAACTTCTTAATTCATTGTCATATCTTATTGGTGTTTTACTATCCAGTGCCTTAGGGCGCCCCTTAAAAAGTGGGAGGGGGAGCGAGGGAGGGAGATGGATAGATATATAGATAGATGTGAGGAAGAATGAACCATGTCTTCTTCCTAACCCTTTTCTTTCTCTCTCATCTCTTAATGGATGATACACAGTATTTTTTTGATGCAAGAAATTAATATTACCACACAATTCCGCTTTCAGCATATCAACAAAAAAAAATTCCTTTAAAAGAAACAAAGATTTATTTAAAAAAAAACATAACAAAAATATAATTAACATGCTCTTAACAAACATTGGAGATCTGATGTGGCCGAGTAAACTCAAATAAAGATTTGAGGAGCTCATTTCGAATTAATTATATTAATTCAAACAATGATCAACCAATTATATCCAAAATCAGTATTTTAATAGAGGATATTTTCTTGATGCTAACGTCATCAGATGCAACCTGTTGGAGATAGTAATCGTCGGTTACAAGGCCCACGGCAAAGTTTAAGAAAAGAGGACCACATAATTCCATCGGTTCAGATCCAAATAGTTGTACAATTTGCGTTATCCGGCCCAAAAACTCTGACATTTCAACATAACAGTGACAGAGATACGTGTGGATGGGAATTCTTTTATCAGTCACCACTGGGAGCAGAAAGAAGTGTGTACTCGTCTCTTCCTAGGCTCTGAACTTCTGTGATATGAATATCTTTAACAAATGATTAAAACATAAGAGAATGATATGCAATGATAAAAGTTGTTATAAGCCCAATTAGGTATGATGCTTATCATGATGGTCATATTGATCATATCCAAGCTCTTAGACAGCTAGGCCTCATCTCTTAGCTGTTTTGTAACTCATTTTACTAAGCGAGGTGATAGCTCATGATCAAGAGTAGGAATTATAGCAGAATGCACTGCATCGTGCAGGAGTTTTTGAGCCGATTATTTTATCTGGACACCCTTCTTATTTAGCAGAAATGATCTCACGACGTGTGTGGTTCTAATAGAATTCATTCTCCACGACCAGTATTCTAAGAAAAATAAAAATGACTGGCAACTATGTAATTATAACTACAGTTTTACTTGTTTATTATATTGTAACTATGGTCTTTTCATTTTTCAGTCTTAAGTATTTTCTTTTCATAATCCAATGTCATTTTTCACGAAAGATTGCCTAGTTAATTCTTACAACTATAAGTGTAAAAGATTACAGTTACTGCAAAAAGAACTAACAATTTAAACTAGATCCGTCCATTCTTCATAATGTGTAATCTTGTCTATGAATGAAAAAATCTTCACGTGTCGATAAAGAAGTATAATAAACCCACTTTAAATTCAAAAGTAAATTCTTCACGGATAAGTAAAACACGAAATTAAATTTAGTCAAATAGGAAGAAAGATCACTTGCTCTAGTCTTAGTTCAAATAATAAAAGATAAGAGATCATGGTAGTAAATTCTAAACACAGCTTCAGTGTATGATCTTCACCTTTAAAAATTAAAAACAAAAAATAGAAGTGAACAATCTTGAGCGCAGATTCTATATGCTTGTTCCCCCATCCATTCTTATTGATCGATGACTCCGTAATTTGAAGTTTCTACGATGATTGCATCTAGGGGTGCTAAACCGTATCCGATAAAATATCTGTAACTATATCCGTTAGGATACGGATATAGTTACTCAAATTTATAACCAATAGGATACAGTTACGGATATGATTTTGTAGCGAAATAACCGAATACATATCCGAATACATATTAGTTATACTGTTACGATAGTTTAATCCTTAGATTATGCATTTGAGGTTAATTTTGATGATCAACATGTCTAATTTTAGCTTTTCATATATAATGAACATATTAATGAACTCTTTTGTATCACATGAACTATATATTTTTTCCAATACTATATTGTTTTCTCATATCCGTTTTGTCTCAGCATGCATATTCACTTATATATCCACATGTATATCCGTATTCGTATCTAATTTTAGCAAATATGGATATGAATTTTCCTTACTGAGGTTTATCCATATCAAGTATCATATCCAAATTGTATTTGGACCGAATGAACCCTAATTGCATCAGCTATGTATTAGTACCAAGTCTGTTATCAGAAGCGTTATTGTTGCAAAGAAAATAAACGAAAGGGTTTTTTTTGGTATTAGAACCCCAAATCTTTCATATTTTGATATTAGGCCTCCAAACCTTCATATTCTGAAATTAGCCCCCCCAAATCTTTAAGTATTTTGAAATTAGTGCCCCAAGTCTTCATATTTTCAAATTAGTCCCTCAAATGTGTTAAGTGTTTGAAATTATCCTCCAAAATTTCCAACTTGGTGCTAACTAAAGAGACTAACTTCAAAACAATTATAATATTTGGAGGACTGATTTGAAAATATGAAGATTTGGGGAGCTGATTTTAAATACTTAATGATTTGGGAGACTAATTTCAAAATATGAAGATATGGGTACTAATATCAAAATAAGCTAGATTCGGGGCATGTTTAGCAAGTGGAGTGGCTTGTAACATGTTTGGTAAATGGATTATTTTGGCTTATAAGCCATTAGAAAATAAGCTAGGGTACTCTGACTTAATTTTTTGGTGGTTTATAAACCACATGGTTCGACCAAGTAAAAAACTAACATATCCTTGACCATTTTACAAAATTTCAAGCCTCATTTTATCTCTTTCTTACCCCCATTAAATATTTTTTGATCATTTTAACAATAATGATGGCTTATAAACAATACATTGCGAAACACTCTACTATTGAAAATAAATTATAATCTACTAAATTTATCAAATACTTTAACTTAAGTTCGCTTGGCTTGTAATCCATTTAAGGATTATAAGTTAAGTGGGGTATAATCCAAAATTGTCAACGATGCCCTCAGAGTACCGTATACATGAAACATTTAAGAGTACAGCTTGAAACATGTGGAATATATATGTTGCAAGATCTTTTACCTAACATTCGAGTAACCCATTACCTAAGTTTTCAACCAGTCGTTGCTGTGATCCTTTTAAGGAAAGCGACAAGCTTAAAAATACCCACTTGGTCGACAAGATGCGTAGATAAGATATTGAGACCACAAAAATGTTTCCACTCATCAAGAGAATCGTTAGAAATTGGTTATAATAAGAAAGCAGTTAATAGTGTTAATCATAAGTGAGTTTAATATATGTGGTATGAGATTAGCCTATCTTATAGAGCTTATCTTATAGAGCATTGTAGGTTTTTTTAAAAAAAAATTTTCAAAACTCTCCAATACGGTTTTTTTAACAAAATGTTTTCAACTTTACCGCAAATGATTTTGTGTGTGTGTGGTAGCGAGGCAAGATAACCTAGAACTATATTAATTAGAACAAATAGATGTAGAATATTCGTGAAGAACAAGGAAGATGGGAGAAGTACAAGAAACAAAGTTACTAATAGGTATGAGGTGTGTACACCTGATTCCCAAAATTAATTAGGAAGAGATAAACTACTAATAAGATTTACCTTACAATTGTCACATTAGATAAGATAAGATGAGAGAAGTACAAGAAACAAAGTTACTAATAGGTATGAGGTGAATAATTTACATGCGTGTGGGG
>JBAKGM010000139.1:14113723-14127386 GCA_037177215.1 Asparagus racemosus
CATATGTGTTCTTCTTTATATGGTTGTCTATAGAGCACTCTTTATAGGTATATACCAAATAAGGAGAAGTACAGATTTGTGTATAATTTTGCAAGTAGTCTAAAATCGAGTCCCAATTTGAGGTCATATTTCTGCGTGTCTGGATCAATAATCATGGCCGCATAAACAAGTACAGATTTGTGTATAATTTTGCACGTAATTAAATATTAGATTCTAAATATTAATGGTTGGTGAGATGTTCCGTCAAGTGGTGGGACTCACACACGATTCCTTGCATAAAACAAAACACGTCCTTTTCTCTTGTTCGATTTTATTTTAATAATAAAAGAATAATGAAAAGAGGGCACTAATTGGAAAAGGTTGCTGTCTAGCAAATTATTCTCATAAAACTTTTCCCCCTATTAGAATAGTGATATGTGGCTAAAGAAAATGACAAATTAAATTATATTGCTTCATGATTTCACAAAGTTACTAGTATATTTTACTAGTGATATGATTTGGTCCATAAAGCTTAAGGTGATGATCAGCTCATTCAACAATTGCTGATCTAGCTCGATCATATCAAAGATTCAGAATGCTCATTGACTTATAGAATAACATCACTTGGAGATGTTATATTATGGTGGAAAAAAAAATAAGTTATCACAAAATTAAAATGATATCGCGTGCAAGTGTATTGGTTTTTATGCGCTCTATGGCTGTAACCATTAGCTTAAGCAAGAGTTTGGACTAAGATATTGCTTCTGGACAGAGATCTATTCCCTCTTAGACTACTTGCATTAAGCTTGGTATTTGAATTGATCATATGAAAATAGTATGTTCTATATTTTTTTAGATATGACGTATATTTTTTTATTGATTATATTCTAATGAAAGCAGATCTGCAAAGAAATCTTCAACTAAAGTGACGCATCATTTTTAATGATTTTGAGTACTCTTCATTGTTATTTAACCGTGGACAAAAAACTAAGAGAGAGAGTGTGTGTATATACATCATTTTGATTCATTGATAATAATATAATTAATTGACATCAAACCTAATTTGCCCATTGAATGTACTTTAAATACCTTGTTTTAAGGACCCTATAATGTGATAGCGGATTTGTTTACATGGCTTTATGCATATTAGTATGATGACATTAGGAGACAAAAATGAAGTATACTAGTAGCTAGTTAGTTAATTAGTGCCATACTTGAGGAGTTCAATTTAATGTTAGAGTGATTAGTTGTGGCAACTAGACAACAAATAATTGGCAGGAAGGCTTCTCAAATTGAATGATGGTGCATGGCGTCAGCATATTTAACTATGATTTGGTGAACAAACATATGGAAAAGATAATAAATCCCACCAATATGTAGCACTGACTTCCTCATTTTTAACATTATTTTATTTTAGCCAGAAAAGATACTTAAATGAGTGTTGTTGTTGTTGTTTTTTTTTTTTTTTTTTTGAAAGATGAAAACAGGGCGAGATGCCCTATTCATATATCATATAAACACACTAATTAAGCCTAGAGATGAATAGTCTAAGAATAGTTAAGATCAAATAGATCATACCCAAGAATAGGGAGCGGACCATAGCCGTCACTTATTGCGTAAGTCATAGATGTTTAATCAAAATTAAACCAAAAACTAATCAATTCTAGAAAAAGCTAAGCAAAAAGAATACATAGTTGTAGAGCTATCACCAGCTCTTACTTACATCCAAAACCAAAAGTAATACCAGAGCATAGTAAAAGGTAGTTACATCAAACTAAAATATATCTGTAACAAGACTTAAGAAACTGGAGAGGCACTTTAAAAGTTATTGGCAACAGCAGCTAGGTCAGACGAGGAAGAATCATCGTGCAACAGTAACCTAGAAAGCCCTCTCTTATCCACCAAGTCCTTGGCAGCAAACGCCCTCTTGGATGACAAGATCCATGTCCATAACAATATGAAGTGGGCGGAGTTAGATGCCAATTGACAAGGAGTGATAGTAGACTTGTTAAAAGTGAGGTTATTTCCTGCTCTTCATAAACACTAGCTTAAGGATGAGAGGATAATTGATCACAAGATTCTGCTTTCTCTTTCCACCAAGAAGGAACCATTAGATTTTACAGTTCGTCTAAAATCATTTGAAAGATTAGAAATCTTAGAAAAAGGCAAGAAGTTGGACCATACAATCTGCACAAACATGCATTGAAGGAAAAGATGCTCATCAATTTCAGGCATAACATTGCAGAAAGAACACTTTGTATCCCATGTCCAACCCTTATTCGCCAGGGCTACTTTAGTGTTAAGCTTCCTTTCAGATAGCAGCCATAAGAAGATTTTAACTTTCGCAGGATGGAATGACTTCCATATGAAGTTAAAACCCTGAAAGAGAATACCACTGCCATTAAGAAGAGTATATATGGATTTGACTGTAAAGAAGCTAGATTTATGATGAGGCCACCAAACATTATCGTTACCACTGTTTGTGTAGAGGGTGAAATCAGAGAGATTTTTTTTAGTTCAAAAACCTCTTTCCTCTCCTGCATTGAGATTGGCCTTCTAATCATAGATTGCCATCTCCATTGACAGTTATGATAGATACCCTGAGATCTAACATTGACATTAACTAAAAAAGGATAAGTTGTATGCCAGGGAAAATAGAGATGCCAATGTATTAGGCCCTGATCACTTGTCTTCCTAGAATCTAATGCAAAAACCATCACCTAATTTTCATTGAACTAAGCTCTTTAAAGCTCGACCGCTAGAAAAAACATCCCGCCAAAATTTAGAAGCAGAGAGACTTGATGATGTGCAAGTAGGGTTAGGAAGACCCGAGGAGTAGAGAGAACAAAGAATTTTTCCCAAAAACAACTCTCTTTGAAGAACCTTCCACATCCATTTTGAAAGAAGTGAGAGATTAAAATCATACAGATTGACGATATCGCCCCCCCAACCCCCACCCTCTCTTTTAGATCTGCAAACCAAACTCCATCTAACCAAGGCTTTGCATGAGGAAATAGATTCTTTTCCACCCCATAATGAGTTTCTTCTAATTTTGTCCATAGCCTTGATTAACCATTTAGGGAGTTTAAAAAAAGACAAGAAGTATAAAGGAAGAGAGGTAAAGACCAAGTTGAGAAGAGTCAAGCGCCCTCCAATGGGTAGTTGTTTACTTTTTCACATAGATAGCCTATTAGATAGTTTGTATAGGAGAGCCTGCCAGTCTTGCTTATTGAGAGAGCCCTTTTTCATAGGGATACCAAGATATTTGAAAGGAGGTGTAGCATGAGAGCAGTTAAGAATGTTTGCAAAGGAGACTCATTTGTTAGGGGATTTGCTAAAGTAGAGCAGGTAGATTTTGGCATAATTGACACCCAAACCTGATATGTCCTCAAACATATAGAAAATAGATTTAAAAACAGAGAAGTCAGAGGATGTGGCTCTGCACATGATGATTGTGTCATCAGCAAATTGGAGAGAGCGAACATTATTTAGTTCACCCTTGAGATGCATCTCAGATAGATCCCCACATGCAATACTAGATGTTAGCATCTTGTTGAGGACATCCACAACTAGAATAAAAAGTATAGGTGAGAGAGGATCACCCTGCTTCAGACCCCTAGAGCAATGGAAATAATTTGTTGGGGAGTCATTTACCAAAATGGTTGACTTGGAGGAATGAAGGATCTCTCTAATATATGCACACCATTTAGTTCCAAAACCCCTAGCTTTGAGCATCTTAAGGATAAAGGGCTAACTAATACAGTCAAAAGCCTTTATGAAATCAACTTTGATCATACAGATTTCCTTACGTTTGGTAGAGTAATGGTGAAGAAGCTCATGAGCAATAGCACAAGAATCCAAAGTAGATTTATCACTTTAGAAGGCTGACTGTATAGGATCAACTAAGGCAGGTGACCTTAGAAAATCTCCTCAAATGTGTGTTTATAGTGATAATCTTTTATGGATGTCATTCTTGAAAGTTGGACGTCAAAATGTTTTGAAAAAACTTAATTTCTTAGTTCAGAGGGAGAGGGGGGGGGGGGGGTGTTAAGATATGTCTACAAGAATATAATATGTTTCATTTGAAAAATAATGAATTTAAATTTAAGTTGGTCATTTAGTTACTTATTTATCGAGAATATTATCAAGAGGAGACTCAATTTTCTTTCAACCGTTAATTCATCATGTTGAGTACACAAACATAGTTGAAGGAGAAATTTTTGCCATATATATGGTCACAAAATTTGTTACCTTGATCAAATTCAACCAAAATTCTTCGATTAGAAGGGCAATCATTAATCAACAGTGAGAAGAAAGTCGAACCTATACCAAAGTCAAACAATGTCAATGTTAAACCTCCCAAAAAAGCCCTAAATTCTAAGCATAGAATTATAGAAATTAAAAAAAAACATCAACAACTCACTATACGAGCCGCAAGATACCGGAGGAGGAAGAGGAGTGAGGTTGGCAGGTCTTTAGAGGCGAAGGAAGAGGATGAGGCAGTGGGTTTCCAGAATCGACGAACGATGAAGAGGATTAATAGAGGAGGGTGGAGTCAAAGCAGAGATGATGCCCTAGGGCAGAGCGGGCTATTTTTTGTCTTTGACCGACAGAAAATTATCAAGAGATGAAGCGATTTTTCACTTTTACCGGGGTCCTCAAATCAGGTATATGGGAGTAACTGGGGACGGATCCCAGGAATATAAACCTAAACTGGTGTCACGTGACACCAGTTTGGTGTACGTGGGTCCGCCCTTGGTCTTCAAGCTATCTACTTGACCATAATTAATATTTGGCGATAGCTTCGGTGCTCCAAAATTTAATTTTTGGAGTACCGATGGCATCATTAATAAATAATCCACTAATAACTCTCTCACAATAGATTTCAAAGTCAACAGAAATATCTTTCTTGTACCACTTTTAGTTCTTAAATATAGTAAAAATTAATACGTATGCTTAAACTTGATTTCACTTCTTCCCTTTCCTTAAAACCATATCCATATCCTTAAAAAACAGTACCTGCCTTGAACAACATTGTCATTAATTTTTGACTGTTAGTCAGGTTCACCTCTATATCAAAAACAAAATAATCGATTTTCTTAACTTTTTATTTTATAGTCATCCTCATCTCTAAATAGAGGATTTATAATAAAAAATTTCTCTTCATTTTACTAAAATAATAAATTCTTTGTGCTAGTCTATGGATCTTCTTATTGATTGATTATTTCAAAAAACTATTTGATTCTTTTACTTTAATTCTTGATGTTTTTGTATTTCATTCATTCTCAGTATTGAGGCAAATTTTCTTCTAAATGTCATTATTGTCTCCAATTCCTCTCCCATTGTAGGTTAGGTTTTCATCAACAATTATGGGAAAATCGTACTTTATGGACCTGGCCACAGTTCGGGCATCGACTTGAACTCCAAAATTATTGCTTGAATTAAAAAATTAAAATCAAAAGCAACAGAAATTAGAAGAGCAACATTGCTTTTAGAAGAGGATTTGTTTGTATGAGATTGAGATAGGGTATCTTAAGGGATCCAGATGAAAGGGGTGGCTGTGTTTTTTAAGAAAATGAGTTCTGTTGGTTTGATAATTCCCAGAAATGCTAAGAATCCCTTTTTATCCTTTTAAAAAAATTTAAATAAAGCTATTTTCGGATCACCGAAGCAAATCTCTTAATGGTATTTTCAAATAAAATCCAACACGCTTTAAACTCCATGAAATCTAGCTGTTTATTCATATTGAACCTTAGTCCGAATCTCAATAGATTTAGTTTATTACAACAACAAAGTCTAGCAAACCACACTTCACTAGACTTTGTGGTGACAATATTTTCTTTCTACAATTTTCTTTTTCTTCTTCTTGTATTATTTTAATTTTTTTACTTCTTTGCTCTTGAGTATGAACACCCTATTAAATAGTAAAGAGTTTTTTCTTTCGTTCTTTCTAGTGTGAAAAAGTAATTTCACTCTCTATGGTGACCATGTTGATGGTCCGTATAGAGCATGGAAAGATTCAACCTAAGCTTATTATTTCCCTCTTAAATTTAGTTTACGTTGCCTCTTAACTCTTCTTACCTAGAATCACTTTCTCTCTTCTCATCTCGCTCGCAGTGTTGATACGAGTTGTGTATGCAACCCCAGCATAATTTCAATTGTACATCTTCTTAATTCCCTATGAATCAAAAGACTTCAAATTTAAGATCCTTTCTCTATCCTCGTAGATCACGGACATATCTGACGTTTTGATCCAAATCAAAAGCTAAAGTAGAAAAAATGTTAGGAAAATTGCTCTAAATTGGATGGACTTCTACAATATGTCTCATATGTATAGCTTCTATACATCTAATTAAGCCGTTTCCTCCTCATTGGAACTTGGCAGCATTAATCATCTCCACACATACTTCTATGCGGCGGCGACGCCGGTAAAAAACAGCCGATCATCGGTGTACGACGATCTCGAGGCATCCGATGATCTCAAGGCTTCGGATCCGCAATTCTCATGGAACTCATCGCTTACAATCTGTTGATATCGGCATTCCGCGCTACAAAATGCTTTCTCCCCTCTGTAACGTGAATTTATAAAACAATTAGTTGACTGTAATAATTTGGTCACTAATTATAAATATGTAATTCTCCAAATCATACTTGACTAATTTGATAAATTCAAATGATCCGATTGTAATTATATATTTTGTGAACCACCGTGGAGACTAATTTGAAAAAAAAAACCTCCCAAATTGGCTCTTAAACTAATAAATTTATTATTTATTTAAATATCATTAAAAGAAGGAAGGACAGGGGAAAAAAAAAAAAGCGGTTCACGTAAATTACCTATACATGTAGATATCTTTCCCATCCAATCTCTTCCTACACAAATAGCAAAAACTGAGAAAATCCGCAATCCGATAACCCGATAAATCCTTGCTCTCCATCGCCGGCGACCCACAAAAAAAACCCCCGTGTTTCTCCGATCTACCCTCATCACAACATCTCCAATCGCACCCAAACCCACCTCTTTTGTTCACACCAATACTTATCGGATCCGATACGCTATGATATTTTATCGTATCAGATCCTTTTTGGAGCTCCGATGAACTGTCCACTAGTACTATGCGAAGCCCAATACAATCCGATTCACGACTCTTCCACCCTTTAGGAGATTGTGGGTTCCTCTCTAATGGGCTTATCGGATCCGATAGTTTTCGGATCATTTTGGGTTGAGATTGAAGGAGGAGGAGAAGAGAGAGGAGTGTGTTTTAGTTTGGAGAGATTGAGAATTGTACTCTCAATTGGGTGATCTACTTTAGTGTGATAGCCTTATATAGAGGAGGTCTCCATGTTGGGCAGTAGAAAAATAGATACTGGTATTTTCATTTTTAATAGTAATATTGTTGACGGGACAACAAAACTGTTGTATTATTGGCTGATGATTGATTGCTGAAATCCACGGGTTAGAGAATTTGGTGGGCTATTCTGTGGTATTCATAAAGTGTTCAGTGTTTGCTTCAATAGTGATAATAATAATATGATTATTATTATTATTATTTTATCTATTTTTACTCGAGAGGGTCTAGCTGAGTTAGCAAACCGTCTATGAGTAGTCCTCTAAAATCTCACGTTCGACTCTCCTACGGAACACTCATTGAAATTTAGTTTCCTAGAATACTCGAGGCCGTACGTTGAGAGGTGCCCCTTAGCCACGCCCAGAGGGGTTGATATCCATGATCCAAATGATTGTGAGGCAGTTCCCTCACAAAAAGTATATATATATATATATAATCTATTTTTGTTGATGTTTATTGCTTTCATTAACATTTTTAGTACAATTAACTACTTGTGTATTTTATTATAACACTTTATTATTTCTAGTTTCCCTCAATTTTTTTTTCGATTTTATTTCCAGTTAGTTTTTTGGCGAAAGTGTTCAACTTTTGTCACTAAAAACTTTATACGATGAGGTAAAGTAGCGTGAGCTCAAGAAGTGATAACTATATTACTACTCATACACCACTATTACACTCTGAAATAGAAAAATATGTGGTCCATTCTCTTCATCTATTTTCAAAATTGATGACTTATAAAGGGAGTCACATTTCTCTCTTCATAGGGTTGAAGTAGTGTGGAAGAGAATATTATCATTATTCATTAGATAGATCTATTTGATATTGTTTAAATTAGTAAAATTATTATGTTTCTTACACTTTTTTTTTTTTAGTATCTAAGGTTTTAGACTGCTCAACGGCGTTAACACTTTTACTACGTGTATCCATAAAACGATTTTACACATGATTTAGGCTTTGTACAAGACCCACTCGACTAAACTAGATGCCACGGCCTTTGTCGAAAACGGCAAGGCTGTCATTTCGACAACGATGGTGACGTTAACCGAGAACGTAGTACACGTATCAGTTAGTTTCTCGTCGTGTACGCAGTGGCGGGGGGGAGGGACAACGCAACGTGTCGGTCAATAGCAACGGCCTACTGGTTACCGTCCGTTTAATAAACGGACACGAATCCGAGGGGTGGAAAAACGACGTGCTGGATTCCTTTCTGTGGGAGCGGTACAGAAAAAATGACCATAGTACCCTTCTCGATATAGCGGAAGAACAATTCATTCGTTCTGTACAATGGGTACCCCTGCCCCGAACTTTATTATCTCACGTGGGGTTTCTCAAAAAGCCCCATAAAGTTTAGCTTATCTCAACTAATCTATATGCATTCCATTTATGGATAAGGGTTAATTTTATAAAACCCCCCTCAACTATGCTGTTTGTCTCAAACAATCACTCTCAGCTTTTTTATCTTTAGAAAACCACCCTCAAATTTGAGTGTGTTGCAGATAACCCCCCTCAACTTACAAAATTTGACTAAACTCCCTTTAACTATGGGGTGTATCACAAAACCCCATTTATCTTTCTAGTTTTTTCAAACAAGCCCCCTAATATTATTAATTTAAAATATGCAATGACTAAAATACCCTTGGTTGAAAATTTTTTATGTGAGTTAAAAAACCCAACCCAATCAAATTATTAGACTTCGGTTCGATGAGTTTTGATGAGGAAACTAATGTTTAAAAAAAATTTAAAAGTCTCAATTCTTTCAAATATTACCAGCATCAGCATGGATAAGTAGAAAATAAAAAAAAATTTAGTATTTCAAAAAAGAAAGAAAAATTAGATTTACACGTAAACCTAATAATAAAGATGGAGGAATAAGAAGAGGGAGAAATAAAATGAAAGTTATTTCTAACCAAAAATAAAATAAAAAGGAACTATATGGTAAAAAAAAGTTTAATATCTTATAAGGGATAGTATGGTCATTTTAAATCATTTGGTCCTTTAGATTTAGATTATGTTACTGTAGGGGGTTAAGTGAGAAAAGTTGAAGGGGATAAATAATATGAAAGTTAAGGGGAGTTATCTACAATAACTCCATAACTGAGGGGGATTTTCTAGAGTTAAATTATTTGAGGGGGTTTTCTGAGATAACCCCCATAGTTGAGGGGGGTTTGTAAAATTAACGGTATAAATAACTAACATTTTCTTGAGAGGAAAAAAACTCAAAATTTAGTGGAAAGAGTAGTTCTTTATAAATAACGGGCAGTAAAGTTCAAAAAAATTCATTGAAAGACATTTTAGTTATTTATAAATTACGGACATGGGGATTGGGTAAAATAAGTAAAGTTTAAAGGGGGTTTTGTAAGACACTCTATAGCTCAAAGAGTGTTACATGAGATAAACAAAGTTTAAGAAAATTATGCGCAATGAGTTTGTGAAATTAACCCTTCTATTATTGCTTCTGTATTACATGAAATATAATTCAATATAGATCATACGTTATTGACATTGACTAATGGACTGCAACTTCATTGGCGATAGGTATTTTTTACTTTTCTTTTTTGGATATAATTATTATCCTTCAGAATATAATTCCAACCCACTTTCTTTTGTTTCACTTTGATACTTTTGGCATCTGCTATAATCATTATCTTTGAGTGGTATAAATTCTTGATGTTGGTTGTTTAGCGGGAAGGAACAAGCTCCTGGAAAGTTTCTTTTTCTTTTATAGTGTATGTAATTTTAATGATAACATGTCTTTTTTTCCCCAACTAACTTAATTAGCTGCAATATACTTCGTAGAAATTACTAAAAACAGTTTTATCAACAACTTCAATTAAAATTAGTGGTTTCCCACTATTTTTTTTAATAGTGAAGAGGATCTGAGTACAAAACAATATAGCGTCAAAAACTACGACCGTGTTTAGTCTGAACCAGCAGCACAGTTGAACAACTAATCATTTAATCATTCAATTTTTAAATTTTTTTTTTTTTCATTTTCCAATGAGTATTTTACATATTCAAGCCACAAGTCAATACCTAATAACTTGAAAAAAATTCCAATTCAGATTAAAGCAAATCAGATTACATCACTCATCGTTATATTACTTGTTGGACTGTGAAGAACCCAAGCCATGGAGAAAATTAATAATGTTGACTAAGCAAACTGGGACGAGTGATAGATTAGTTGTATTCGGTACGATTGCTATGATCAAAAAAATGAGCACATAATTGCAGATTCATCTTCAATATAAAGAGCGAGTTTAATTTGCGCAATAAATATAAGTCAGAAAAATCTTAAAATTAAAGAAAGATCAGCAGATGAAATAGATCTAAAGTTTATTATTGTTTAAGCTATTACCCAACCTAGCTTGCTAACGCGCATTAGAGAAAACTTCATATACAAAATATCATAAGAACCATAAGGAAACGAGGATTTTAAGACTTGCTTCATACATTTCGCAAAGGAATATATTGCTGGTTTAACCAACTAACATTTGTTTAACTATTGACAAATGCTCAAAACAGATGACGTGATTAGGTATAATTATAGTCTTTTTTGAAAATATTTATAGAACTAATTGATCACAACCTGTGAAGATTAGAAACTATTTTCGAGAATCCTTTCATTATCTTTCTTATATCTTTTCGTATTGATCATGCTTCACTGATATTTCACCACGTAATTGATTTAATAGCTTTGCTCTTCTAAATTTTTTATTAAAAAAATCCATAATTCATACCTTTGCATTTATATAAATAAAAATTTCTAGGTCTAAACATAGTTATATTATTTATTATATCCACAGCTAAATTAGTGGGCTCTATGTATAATTCAGCTGTTTGATGTTACTTCAAGAAATGGAAGGCTAAATTCGGGGTGAGAAGAAACTCGGTGGCCCTCATATTGAATTGACGTCCTGCAGACCAGGAAGTCATCGCTCATTATTAATGCTGGCCGGGCCCGCTTCAGACACTGATGGACACACGTCGTCTCTTTATTGGCTGCAGGTCACGGAATCACGTGATGTGTGTGGGGTCAAGATAGTCCACTACAGGACACCTGCAGTTACATCATGATAAGGCCCACGATTGTGATTTGTGTCTTTTTTTTCCTTTGGTGGGACCCACCGTGGGGACCTTTTCGGGGTTATTAGTGGGTGCACTGGAATATGGACTGTGGGCACGACAGCTATAAGCTAATTTTCTTTTTTTTTAAAAAAATTACTGTCATTAGGTTTTTTTTAATAGGAAGCTACCACAAAATATAATGGTTTTCACTGTACAATTTTTAAAATTTCATAGAATCATCTTGATAACAATACATTTTTAGCAAAGTGCCATCAAATTAAAATTTCTATCCATCTTATGTTAAGTAGTATGCTAAATCTCTAAATTAAATATCTTTGCTGTGGAGCCCATCAATCTATTGTTATATTTTATCGTTCTAACAAAACACTTTATATCCCCCGAAAACTTTGTTAACTGCCTCAAAAAGTTTTATTTCCCTCCAAACACCTCTCACCCACCCCTTTCACAAAGCTTATAACGATGACATTTATGCCATTTTATACTATTATTTAACAAAATATGGATGGAAATTATGACTTGATGGTTTTTTGTTAAGGAGGCACATTTTCATGTGGTTCTGTGAAAAATAAAAATTTTATGGTGCTCCTACGAAAACTATTATATTTTATGGTGGTTTTCTTAATAAAAACGTTTTCACTATTTAAAGCTTTAAGTAATTATTTGGCTAAATACTAAAAAAATCCCACTTAACTTTCAACAATTATCATATAACTCTCATAACTTTCAAAATATCATAAACCCCCCTTAAGTATGGGGATTATCAGAAAACCCCCTTTTAATTTTAATATTTTATTAGAAAATTTCCTTTAACTTTGAGATTTTATAAGAAAACCCTCCAAAAACGTCGCTGCTTGAGGGGTTTGTTGATAAAATCTCAAAGTTAAAGTAGATTTTCTAATAACTCCTAAATTTAAGGAGCATTTTCTAGTATTTTCAAACTTTTGGAGGCATTATTTGAATATCATAGACGAGCACCCCCCCCCCCCCCCTCTAAAAAAATGGTTTAGTGGCTAATTTTGGGCTACAATAAATTGGGCCAGCTCTAGCCCTCTCATTTGCCAAATAAGAAACCACTTAAAATTGGGTCAGGTTTAATCCTTGCCCAATTTTATGAGGTTGCCAAACACACTCTTAATGGAATTAGATAAATTTTCCATTATATCCACACCCATAATTAACCCTATTATTTAAAACTTTACCAACTCATTTCACAACGAGCTTATACCCGCACCCGCTCCAACTAAAATCCAATTCCACCAACTTCTTCTTCTCCAACAGCCAGGAGCTTGTCCAAACATAATCCAGAGCTATTTCTAATGGTTATACTCCCAACTAGAGTTAAACAAAACGCCATGTGCAAAAATCAGGGGGCTCTTGGTAATTTTAGATGTTGAATTTAAGGTTTAACCCAACTAGAGTTAGAGAAATTAACAGATCCCCAACAGAGAGACAAATTGCAATATAAATGAAGATGTAATGGACTAATAAGCAAATACTAAGATATGAGGGACTATTTGACAAATAAGATTGACTTAAGGGGGTCATATACAATTACCCGTATAAAAAATAGGCTAAATATTAGAAACCCCTGTTGACTTCCTACGATTATCAGATAACCTGCCGTAACTTTCAAATAACCTGCCGTAACTTTCAAAATATCAGAAAACCCCTTTAACTTTAGGGGTTATCAGAGCATCCTTTTAACTATAAGATTCAATCAGAAATCCCTTAAAAGTACCAACCACAAATTTTCACGTCAATGAATACAATTATGCAGATGGATGTTATTTCCAGTGAAAATTACGGTTAACACTTTTAGAGGGTTTTTAATAAAATCTTATAGTTAATGAAGGTTTTCTAATAACCCCAAAACTTAAGGGGGTTTTCTAATATTTTGAAAGTTATGGCTGGTTAACTTATAATCGCCCAAAGATAAGGATACGCGATATTTGAGGGATGAACTAAAAAACAGAAAAGGAAAAAAAAATAATATTGTTTATTCTCTTTTTTAACGTTCATATTTTCATCTTTATTAAATGGAGAGATCAAGTAGACGTTGATCATAAACAAATTAGTTTGTTGACTGGGTTTACGAAGCCCTAAAATATGAGATTAAAATATCCAATTATTTTGACTCGAAATGATCCTTGTAACTCCAAAAGCAGCACCTGTGACTATACCTATAATTTTCTGCGGATATTATTTATTTCCTCAGTTATTTCGTCAGATTATTGAAGAATGCGTGTATA
>JBAKGM010000139.1:14131916-14152385 GCA_037177215.1 Asparagus racemosus
CTTCTACATTGGAGTTGGTGAAGGGTTGTTGAGGCTCTATTTTCAAGGTGTGATGTAGGGGCATGCTTATGCCACATCACTACCAAGCATGCTTGGTACCAAGCATACCCATATTTCTCATATATCTATATATATATATATATATATATATATATATCGGGGGAGTGTCTTTGTTCTGCCACATGAAAGTGATTAAGGCAGTTGAAAAAGTTTACAGAAATTACCTATGGTCTGGATACTTGAATAATCATCATAAATCCATGGGAGCTTGGTCCTCTGTTTGCTCTCCTAAAAATTGTGGGGGATTGAGCCTTCATAACATGGAGTTCTTTGACAAAGCCTTGATGATTAAGAATATATGGGCTGTTCTTAAATCTGACTCTATTTGGGTAAGATGGGTTCCTGGTTTTTATTTAAAAAACCATGAATTCTGGTCTCTCGAGAGTTTCTCTTGGACCTTCAGGAAATTGCTCAAGCTCAGAGAGGTGGCTCTAATGTGTATTGATCTCGCAAAGCTGGGTATTGTTTGGAAAGGTATTAAACTCCATTTTAGCGTCTCTGCAACTCATAACATGATCATGGGTGACGTGGAGAAAAAGAGGTGGACTAAGCTTGTTCGGAACATATATTTTATTCCTAAACATGCTTTTAACTTCTGGATTGTGTGCTTGAATAGACTGCCAACTAAAGCCAAATTAAAACAATACGGTGTTGTTGATGATGATATATGTCTCATATCTGACATCTATGAAGAAACAAGGGATCATCTGCATTTTGCTTGCCCTTTCAGTTCTCAGCTTTGGGTGGTTAGGGCCTTTGTCCAAGTTCATAATGCTCCTCCTATTTGGCATGACTCTATTGTTTGGATAGAACATGAATGGAGAGGTAGCAGTACTATCAATTGTACAAAAGAGAGCTGCTGCAGCATCATGTATTTACCATATTTGGCTTGCATGAAATAAGATTATCTTCCAGGACAGTAGACTGCAGTTAGAGGATTATTTGAAGCTGATTCAGTTTAATATAAAAATTCAGTGCAGCAGAATATTAAGGCTCAAATTCCAGATTCAAAAGGCAATGGGCAAGAGCAATCCACATTGAGCCTATGTTTCTTTCAAAGAGGAGAAGCTACTGTAAGCTGGGTTTGCTGTTAAGCCTGTTATTTTGTATATTCTCTCTGTTTTCCATTTCTTAGACTAGAGAGTTTAGATTGCTGTTGCTTTGGTTGATTTTGTTATGGCTCTCTATGTTTGTTGTGAGGCCACAGTTTTGTTTTGAACTCTATTGATCACTGGTAATTAAGATTCATTACTTACAAACACACACACAAAAAAAAAAGGGGGGGGGGGGGGGGGGGGGTCCTATGTTCCCACACATTACGCATATAAAACATACAAATGTTATAGACTCAAAACCTGTAAATATAAATGAGTGGATTTTGAATTAAGCCTCCGCTGACAATTAAATAGAAATAGATAAATATAGTTAACGAATACCCAAGACAAAAGAAAATCCTGCTAAATTTACCTGAAAATACTTGGAGCTCTGACTAGATCCTCCCACAGATCTTCAGCGAAAAGTCAGCCAACTCCCTCAAACGGTTCAGCTCAGGCAACACAACTAAACCCAAATCCGGCCTGTCTCTCCTTCGAAGCTCAGCACACATCAATGCCAGCTTTGCAAGTTTCATTGTTTCTTCCATAGGCCAACCTGACACCTTACTATCCAATATTCCTTCAAAATTACCCATCTCCAAGGCATTCTCAACATTATGCGCAAGCCCCATTGGTGGCCTCCCAGTAATTAGCTGAAGGAGTATGATTCCAAGAGCATAGACATCAGATTTCACACCAACAATCCCAGTTTTCTGATACTCAGGATCAATGTAGAAGAAAGTTCCAGCAGCGGCAGTTGCGAGATATTGACTGGTGCAAGTTGATGTATTGGAAGGGAGCAGACGAGCAAGACCAACATCGGTGATCTTGCTAACAAAGTTTTCATCGAGCAGAATGTTGGCAGGCTTGAGGTCACGATGAACGAGAGGCTCGGGTTTTGTTTGGTGGAGGTAGAGAAGTGCGGAGGCAATCTCGGCAGCGATCTTGAAGCGGAGTTGCCAAGGGAGGGGAGCTGTGCCAGGACGACAAAAGATGTGCTCTTCAAGGTTTCCTTTGGCCATAAACTCATAGACTAAGCATCCATATTCAGGACAGACACCCATGAGCTGAACCAAATTTGGGTGACGAATGCTTCCGAGTACTTCCACCTGAAAAGTATTTAGGATAAGTATATACTGCATGTCAACAGGGAAATCATGAAAAACATATACCACAATTCTAAGTTTAAGTCAGAATTGAGGGATCTGCTAAATAAAATAATATCTCTTAAGGGATCAGAATAATGCTCTTTTAGGATGCAAAAAGATCAAGACAGGGTTCGCACAACAAAATGCTAATTTAAAGTACCTCCTGTTGAAATTGTTCTACTCCTCTGACCACATCAGGTCTAGGAATCTTGATTGCCACAGAGATCTGATCAAGTGTTGATCTAAAAACAGGACCGTATCCTCCCTCTCCTATCTGCAGCGCTTTTGAAAAGTTATTTGTCACCTCTTTGATCTCTTCAATGCTATATTTCTTATATTGCATGCTTGATGAAAATTTCTTTTCTTCCTTTGATAAAATAGTATTCTCCCTGTCAATAGCCTTGCCAGCCTCGAAGGCAACTTGAACTCTCGACCTCTTTTCCTCTTTCTTGTTCATTTTAGTTGTTGTCACTCTTTCAGACCATTGATCAGTCATGGGGGGTTCCTCATCAGCCCTCCCGTAGGATGCCTGTACACAGAATTATTATCGGTTGTACAAGGGAAAAGAGAAAAACTGGTATATGTTGTCAGTGGAAAATTTTGATGGAGTTTACATCTGCAACAATAAAAAGGAAAAATGAAACTTTAATGATTTGAAGATGATTAATTCTGCTTATCAATTTTTAGAGCTCAATAAATAATTACACATATAGGCGTCACAGTGACTAAACTCAAAAGATTTCTTAATCTCAGCATATGTTACTTGGGTACTTCTAATCTGAAGCCGTACCAGTACCCAACCCGTATCCGTACTGAAACTCCTTGGACACTCCTTGCATGTATGCATACATTATTAGGGCATGTACTCAATAATATAACACATGTTTTAATTTAAAACACTTTTCATACATGTTTTGGACATATATCTACACTTCACATTCACTTCTTGAAACTCATTGGACATAGGACACGTTCTGAATTATGATTTTGAAGGGGAATGTCTAGTTCAAAAACTAGTGCTTTTCCAATTTATAATCCACATAATAAAAAAAACATAAAAATATTATAGGAATTTTAGTTCTTGTCTTTTTTTCTCATATAAATTATTAATTTCAATATATAATAAGTGTGTAAATAAATATTTATATAGCCGTGTTCCCGTACCCTACCTCTTACAACTTTGCCGTGTCTCCTACCTGTACCCGTACCCATGCAACAAAGATCTCAACTAAAAAATTTAAGATCAAAGACTGCAAGTGACAATACAGAGGCATTGCAAGGCAGTCCAGCAAATGGGAGTTCACTTTCAAAATTAGATGTGTAGCAGGAGGATACCCAAAAAAGCAGCAAGAAATTTCAGTCATGACAAAAAGATGCCTTAAACATTATAAAGCTTACTGAAATAAAACCTGCTTCAATAATTAATGAGATAATTATTCCAATATTTAATGTGAATACCTTCTTAGAAGCATCTTCATATTTATCCACAGCCATCTTCAGTTCCAGCTGCAATCTTCTCATCTCAGATTCTGCATCATCCTGTTAGACACAAATATTGACAAGAAACCTTTTTAAAATGCCTAAACTATCGGCTTTGATCAAATAAAAAAATAAAAGAAAAGTTTATCAACATTTCCAGAATTTTTCAAACAAATAGTGCATTGTTACGGGTTCAATTCGTTTATTTGAACTTAGAAATTACAAAGTTCATTAGTTCTTCACACTTATGTGATGGCTCGAGATAGAAAGATTGCATCTCAAAGAAAGTTCTTTTACTGCCTCATACAATTTCCCATCTTAATCTCTCATCCCCTAAGTTCTAGGTTCCACAATAACAATGTGTCTATGAGGTACTGAAAAGTGCACTCAAGTCCAACAATATCAAGCTAGATGAAGCAGTGCCATCCCTGTACAGGCAACTTTGAATGGGTGAATGAATAGAAAACTCTGAAGTAAAAATGAAAATACTAGCAAGCCCATAGAGACAGACTGGTGAAGGACTTGCACATGTAATGCAAGGTGTTCCAACCAACATTTCAGACTGGATCTGCCTATATCTTAACCACCTGTGTTTGTTGAAAGGATGCCTGAGTCCCTAGATCTTGGTCAGAGTTTCAAGGCTAGATCAGGTTCCATTGTTTTAAATAAATAACCAATCAAGAATAGTGAATAGAAAATGAATGATGTAATTTATGAAATGCACCAAAAGAATGAAAGGAGCTCATAATAAGAATCATCGTCATCACAACCTAAGCATTTTACTTCAGAGGGGTTAGATATGGTGCAGGACTTGACCGTCAAGAAAGCCCAACAAAAGAATTAACCCAAAATTTTATGATTGGCTATCAAGCTAGTGCCAATTCTTTATGGGTTGGGAATTCCCAGTCGTATTAACTACTGAGGAAAAAAGGTCATGTCAAAGGATCTTGATAGTCACTTTATGTTCACAGAACCAAGGAGTAAGACTTCAAACATCCTAGACCTTCAAAATATAAAAAGATGTAAGATGGTATATAATCCGCTAGAATGCAAGAGAAATGGAATCAAATTCCTGTAAACTAACGAAAATAATCAAATCCTCTCCCCCAAATTCCCAGTGGACTGGCCATATATCCATTAACATGTCATAAATCTTTGCACGTCCAGGGAGTGGATAGGAAACCGAGCCTGATATGCATATCCAATATCGAATACTGTAATACATAGATTCCAGTTTAAAATTCAAACCCAGCATTACAGGAACAAACCAGCCATTTAATAAATGAACCAATCAGTGTTCTTTTGAGAAACAGTTTTTTTTAATAAAAACTGTAAAGATGCCATCAGGTCAATTTAACTTTTACTATCTCACAACATGTCCATCTAAATTAAGTCATAATGAAATTAAAATACGGATATCACAATCTAAATACCACCAAGTTATATAAGTATTATGAGACATTAAGAATATCAAAATACCACAACACCACCATTGAACAAACTTTTTGTTCAAATGCACACCTCGTCATCTGTCCTCCCAAAGTTCTACTGTATCATCATGTGTAATATTTTGAATGTAGAACAAGATGCTGAAGAATCTCAAATAAAAAGAGAACTGATTCTAATTACACCTCATAAGTAAAAAAAAAGAAGAAGCAGAGTTGATAAATTGGCTATACAGAGGTATGTACCATTAGAGTTCGAGGATAGTAGAAAGATTGTAACTTATGGAACGCAGAAAGTTTGAAGAGAGTCTAATATTGTCACTTACAACATGAGCAGAATGCTTATATCCACTGGATCCAGTATCAGTCCAATATGCGTCAGAGCTCTTTGTTTGCTCTTCAAGGTAACTATTCCCATTATTACTTGAAGCTGATAAATGTGCCTGTTGTCTCCCACAATCAAGAAGAACTCGAGGGGAAGAGCTACTCCCCTTATCAATGCTTGTCCTGCCTGGACTAGGACAAGAAGCGAAACTATGAACAGGGAATTCATTAGGCTCTTCAAGATGGTGAAATCCCCTGTCATTGTTTCTCTGTTCATACCCGCATGAAGTCACATTTTTACTGACATGTCCAGGCATTGCATTATTTATCAATGGGGACCTGATTAAGAACTTCGAATAAAAAATATGCAGCAAATAGAGATAGAAAACAGATGGTCTTTTAGGTTTCTCTAGGAAGATGAAACTGATAAGTGCATACGTTATTGCATTAGCAACTTCAGTTCAGTAAAGCATACCAGAAAATCCATTACTCCAAATAAATAAATTAAATGAAACTCAATTAGAACTTCTTTTCTTGCTATCATTTAAATATTTAAATAAAAAAGTGGACTTGTTTTTTCATAATAGACAAGAACACATACAATCATCATTTTCATCAGGCAAGCAATATTACCAGTTATACTGCATGTTTTGGTTCATGGTACAAGTACAAAATGTGCTACTTTAGTGGTACACAGTAGGAGGGGTTAGACTTAATTAGTACCATACTTTTTTGGTTTCATGGTGTACGTTGAACCCTTACCATGGTCATTTTGATAATTAAGCATAGAGTATTAAGGGCATATGCACAAAGGAGAGATGCTCGTATCTGTTCATCGCAATGAGTAAAAATAAGAACTATGTCAATTGTTATCTACTTTAAAAAAAGGAAAAAAGAAAAAAAAAGCAAGCATTAGTTAAGAAAATCGAGGTTCAACTCCAAAATTTACAGGCATATTATGATTCTGGAAAACTGAAAACAAGTCTAGTAGGCTAAATACCAGTTAATCACATTGAATAATCAATTAGTCATAAGTTCTCATTTATTTTCCAGGTCACCAATTTTTGCAATCGGATTGGCAAACCACCGGGAATTGATATGTACGGACTGGATCGGAATTCATGGGGTTTGTAGTGATTTACGTAACAATGTATAAATATGTTCAAATGGGTTTCGAGGAAGATGAACAAGTGGAGACAAGCAAAAAAAGAAAAAAAAAGAAAGAAAAAAAACTATACGTTTAGGTTTGGAAGATGGAACAGAAAAGTGTGTATGTACATTAGCAATATTGGTATCAAAATATATTTGAAACTCCATAATTTTCCCCAAAAAAAACCCCACTCCACCTCCTTTATAATTATCAGTTAAAAACTACATAAAAATTTGTCATAAGAGTTAAAAAGGCAAGCAGAGATCACTTAGTATATAGGTCTATTTAAAATGGATTTTGAGTAGGGGTGCAAATGGGCTGGATACTGCTCAGTTATGATACTTATCATATCCATATCCGCTTGCCATTCACGAATACGGATATACCTTTGTAAGAAAAACTCATACCCAAATTCGCTAAAATCAGATATGGATATGGATATAATTGCAGATAGAAAATAGATATGAGAAAACCAAATAATATCAAAAAATATATAGTTCATATGATACTAGAGAGTTCATTAATATGTTTGTTATATCTGAAATGCTAAGATTGGATCTCTTGATCATCAAAATTAGTCTCAAATTCATTAATCTAAGGATTGAAACAATTGTAGATGTATGGTCAACATATATTCAGATATTTCGGATACAGATCTGGATATTTCACTACATAACTATATCCGTAATCATATCCTATCGGTTATAGATTTGAGTAACCATATTCGCATCTTAATGAATACGGTTATGAATATATCCACGGATATGGATTTTAGACCCCTAGATTTGAGTCTTTTGACTCTACACCACCATTATGTTTCTATAAGAATGAAGTTCATGTGGTTTTTATTATTATTATTTTTTTAAAAATAAGGTTTGATTTTTAAATAAATTTTGCTATACTAATGTTGCTAATGCAATACATACACACTTAAATATTTCCACAGTTCATGTCATAGTTCCTGGTAAATTTGTTCTCTTAAACTTTGATGGCATAAAGTTACACACATTTAGGAAGTTGAACAGAAAATGCTTCCATAGTGCACGTCAAAAGTCCTGGTAAATTAAAATTTGATATCCATTAAATGTTTGTGAGAGTTTGCGTCCCTTGTTCTGGACCTCCTGGTAGATCAGCTAACAGGCTAAATATCTTGATCATTTTTTTAATGAAGAAATCAGCTAACATAAATGTATACAGTAATAGTACAGGACATTAACATATTGAAAGGTGAGTGCTATCTCCTACCTTCTAGGAGAATCCATATGGCGCCTGGCAAGCATTTCACCTGTAAAATTCAAACCATTAAGTACATCTGACTTGCTGGTTTCAAAATAATTAGAGGGGTAAATGAACTAAATGTCAATAGTAACATCCATGAAGATGAACACGAGAACTAAGATACAGACGAACTTTTAGAAGACTGAAACTGATTTGCAGCAATTCCAAAGTCAGTAGCTAGCCCGCTGAAATTGGAAGTCTTTGCACAATTAGCCGGCCGAGAAGAAGAAACCTTCCCCTTGGATATGACATATACAGAGCAAAATCCTGGTGCTATTTTTGAAACAGACGACGGAACATCTGCCTGCTTAAAAGTTCTGTAAAAATAAGGTAACATCAGCATGTGTACAGAATCATTGATTATTTTGGTAATAAAGATGTGAACAGTGAGACCAGTGTTGGAACAGAACATACCTTGAAAATGTGCTCCTAGACGATGCACCAAGCACTAACTTGTCCACACCATGTTGCAACACGAAATCATTGATTGCATAAGATATATTCATATCATTCAAGATGACTTCCGTGCAATTCAGCTGCATTCACATAATTGTATATGAAACAAGCTTAGTAAAATATGTGGAGGTATATATGAGCCATATTCCCATATCCTAGACCTCTAGAAATCCCCATATCCTCATACTAATAACATGACGCATATGTGTTCCTCACTCAAACTAGTGCACCATTGGAAACAACAATATGCTGAGGAGGGACAAAGAAAGGAGCACAGAGAAAAAGATTAAGACAAGGAAAGAAAGGCAGGAAGAACAACATATTAGTACATGCAAAACTGAGGGGGCGAGAAGAAATGTTCAGTAAGAAAAGAAGAGAAATCTTCAGTTATCTTTTTTAAAAGAAAAAAACATGTCTTGACATTATTCAGAAAACCTTGGTATATCCAATTTGGTATACAGATCAACAAGCATTATGCCCATGTTCACACTGTGGATCTGATCACTTTGATTTATATATTAGGGTTATTATCTGATTTGGACTTCCCTTCTAAATTGAGTGGTGATGAATTTTTTTTTTATGGTTGCTTCTTCTTTTCTGTTTTGTGTATATAGTCCACTTTTTCTTGTGAACATGAGCAGGAAAATGACTTCAACCAATGGCTAACATGAGAGGACCAGAGTGACCGCCATGAACATTTAATCACAGGATCTTATCGAACCCTAACACCACTGGTGATATCTTCAAAAACTCATTTCAATTCTGAACAGGCGAGAGACTTAGGATCTAATATTAATAACATTGATAAATTGGCCAAAGTTGCAATGTCAAACTCAAACAGTCTCTCATCTTGACTTGCAGAAAACAATTTATCAGAATCCAAAGGCAATGTGTAGATTTTGCTAGATAAAATGATATGAATTTCCTTTTTATTATGTTGATGATCTTAGAAATTGCTATTGGAATTTTTTCAGGAATCCATAAGATTGAAATTAGTGGTTTAGGAGCTGATGAAGTATACCGCAATTTTGCGATGATGACCTGGAGAATATTGTTGTTTGTGAGAAGACAAAATGAGTAATTCTTCAATGGGTCCGTGACAATACGCAAGAAGACGGCGATATGAACGCGAAAGTTACAACAAAGAAAACTTTAAGAAGCATACACAAACTCAATTTAGATTTCTTCTTAAAGAGGTAGCGTCATTAGCTGATCGTCGTTGAATTTTTTTTTTCCCTTTTTGCTGATTTTATTTTTTTTCAAAAATTAAAATCGGGTTAAAAAAAAGTAATTTAGACCTTACCATTCAAAATTTTACAGCAGTTAATATTAGGAGTAAAATTGAGGGAATAAAGCAAATTGAGGGGTTTGATTTATAATTATTTTCATTCGGGGGTAAATTAAAAAATGACTATGCTTTGGAGGGTATATATCTACAAAACCCAATAAATAAAAGATGGACCGGTCGCATCTGTTTGTAGTTTGAGAAAGAAATGGAAGAAAAGAAAAAGCCAAAAAATAACAGAAAAATAAAAGGAAAAGAGAAATAACAATATGATTATTAGATTTTTTTTAAAAATATATGGATAGTTATGATTTAATTAGGATTATCAAATATTGGATTATTAGAATTATCTAATTATGGACTGGTTTTATTTGAATAAGATTTTTAGGTAAAGATAAGATTAGGCGTCCACATTTCAGTTTCTATTAGGATTAGCGGTCCACATGTTAGTTTCTAATAGGATTAGGTGGTCACATCTCATGCTTAGAGGAGATATAAAAAGACACGTGTCAATTTTTTGGAGATATAAAAAGACACGCGTCAACTTTTTAAGTTGGGAGACTCCAATAACAAACCATCAATTTCTTATTATATATGAAGGAGGGATACGACTCCCACAAGGATATTCTGCCTAGCTATGCAAAAGAAAGATATCCTATTAGCCCCTAACTTCACTAGTTGATATTAACTCAAGGCTAGCCTGATTGGTTTAGAGGTCTAAAATAAAGATTACAACTACATACCGCCCTTCTGCTGCAGAAACACTGAAATGGTGTGAGTAGTTCTTGGGTCTCAATGTCTGCAGATGAAACTTCATCTTCAAGTCCATGAATTAGACTGGCTGGATATAAAACATGAAAAGTTTCAGTAAATGAAAAATGAAAACAACTTAACAATAAGCATACATAAACCAATTGTTACTATCATGCAGAAGTACAATAATATAAGATATGATATATTAGCTGCAGGAAATATCTCAAAAAAAAGGGCATGGATATTGAATGAAGTTATAGAATATACAACATGTTAAGATTAGTTAATTATGGGTGAGGATACCATAATTACAATCCACATGAAATCACTTCTGAACTCAAAGTGTGGAAATAAATCAATAGCTCTAAGAAGAAACATCATAACTCCTGAGTTGAGAAAGCATCAGATTCCCAAAGCAATCGGCATAATCCGATGAGCAATTACTCTTTAAGATAAAAGTAAAACCAACTCATTTCTAACATCACCTAACAAGTAACAAATACTTACAAATAGAATCAATTAATATTTGTTAGTCAAGAAGGGATGTTCCACAAAATCAAATTGTCCATGTCTGGTTATCTCCACATATAATTCTACTAGTAAATTGTGAACAACATTGTAATGAAAATTTCACCTCTACTCAAAATTCACAACATCCAACTTTCTTCTAAATCATAAAAAAAATATCCTTTTTATCACCGATATACCCCCCAAATAAACTATATTTGCAAATTACCCTCCAAATCAAAATACTTGCTAATTTACACTCAAATTCAAACTTCTGATGGTTGTTTTCAGCAAACATCAAGATTAAATTCAAAACCTAATTAATAGATCGCAAAATTAAATTTTTACCATCCCGTTTCCTGACATGGAGGAGGACAAAGAGGTAGCCTCTGGGGATCACGTGATCGGCCGCCCATTTGAGCGCGTGCTGGCTGTTCTTGTCCTTGTCGACGGCGACCACCACAAGCTGCGGATCCTCGTCACCTTTGCCGGAGCTCCCTTGGACGTTCTTCGATAGGTTGGTCCTCAGCATCACCGAACCCCTTTTCGTCGACGACGAAGACGTCGCCTGGGTGATCGGAAAGGGATCGGGATGAGGTTGGGGTTAGGGTTAGGGCTTACGATGGAGGACGCCATTGAGGAGTGGGAGAGAGGGAGGGGATAAAGGAGGGGGGCTGGTCGCAAATTTGTTACATTTAGGGGGTTTTGCGGGTTTTCCGCCGTGTTTTGGTTCTCGGTTGAGCTGCTAAGTCGGGAGCGGAGCATCTCGTTCGCGGCTAAGTGCTGAGCCCAGATAAAGAAGCCCATATTGCTATTAAATGGATCCAGGTCCGCACAAAAGGGCCAATAGCTTCACCCAAATTAGGAACCTCAACTTGGGCTGGATGTTTTTTAGGCTAAATAGCACTTAAATACCTTAAAGTTTAACTCATTTAGCACTTATATACACTCGGTTGTACTTTGTAGCATTTATACCCTTAGTTGGTCAATTGGCACTTTAATACCTTATATTTTGTAAACGTGAAAATTTTTATCCGAAAGGTCCCATATAACATTCATATGTTAATTTTGGAGCTTTCCAACTATTAATATTTATTAAATTACTATATTAAACCCACCCAAATTCTAATTTATATATATAATAATTCTATTTCAAAAATAGAATTTTAAAAGATTTAATATTGAATTCAGCAAACTTAATAGAGAAAAACTATAAGATTAGCATATAAATATTATATGAGAACTTTTGAATAAAAATTTTCATGTTTGCAACGCATGGGGTATTAATATGCTAATTTTGACCAACTCAGAGTATATAAATGCTATGAAATACAACCGAGAGTATATAAGTGCTAAGAGTGTGAAACTATAAGGCCATTTAGCCTGTTTTTTATTGTCCTTGTTTCGATTATCATAAACAAGAATCAAGGCAACAAGGATGATTATCAGTCTAAAATAATTGCATAGAACCTGACGATTAACTAATGTGGTTAGCACATATAAAGGAAATTTTCAAACTGAAATGCTACAAAAATTTCATGATACTCTTGAGAGTACTCTACAAACAGTATATGGGTGACGTACATGGTAGATACGAGCTCACATCATCAGTAAGCTTTTCAATCAGCGGCTTAATGTAATTTATGAGAATAAGTAAAACTCTTGAATCATGGAACCTTTGTTGTCACATAGTAAATGGATATAATGCATACGGTTTTATAGGTATTTGCCGTTTCTTACACGAACTCTCTCTTCCTACTGAATGCTATGACCAGCTCAAAATCAGCCCATGAAATCTTTGATGAGCCCACGTGACTTTGGCCTGCACACACATAGGCACATGGTTCTCTTTTAATGTTACAATCATAGCACAATGTGACAGCTTTACGCTTTTGTTTTTATTGCCATGAGACAGCTTCAGTAATGAGCCGGAACAACTAGCAGTCATCGCTCTGAAGAGTCAGAACTGATGAGCTGGTTCCCTTTTCATATATACAGCCTTAATTTGATCTACATTGACTGCTTCTGAGCGTACATTTCTACAACATTAAATCTATTCCAATTAAAACAAGAATTTTTTTTTTTTTTACAACTCACTATAAAAAAACACAGACACCTTGGACGTCATCTAGCATGATCTCACTGAACCCTTTCGGCAACTCAACTCAATGAGAGGGTGTTTGGCTTGAACGTAAACTTTTTCTTTATTTTTATATTGAAGTTGTAAACCCTATCATCTCCACACCAATTAATGTTTTCTACAAGAAACTTCTCTTCATGGGCTCATCACCAAATTGTAACCGCCCCATTATCGTGGATACATTCTTAGTTAAGGATATAATTAAGAAAAAAGGCATGGGGAGCTCTGCTAGACCTTCAACTAAATATTTGATTCAGATTAGTTTTCCTACTTTCCAACTAACTACCCTCTCTTACATCACATGTAGCTATTTGGTCGGCACCTTAATACCAGTACCATGAGACTCAGCATCTCGCTATTGCGAGTCCTAGATGACGGCTTCATGCACAAATATGTATGTGAAAAATAAAAACATATTTTGCCGGTCTCTGTGTCTCAGCTGACTTAAACAAGTTGATTTAGGTCACCGAGAATGCAACGTTACAGTGTCAGCGTTGACAAGGAGAATGTCTCATTATTGTTTTGGAGAAGAAACATATGAGTGATCCATCACATGCCATAAATATACACAGTTGGCTGTTGATAGATGAGGCCATCCTCTAATTAATAAAATATATAGTGAAGCCACTGTTAGGTTTGTTAGAATGTTGTCCTTATGTTAGCTTTTGTTGACTAATAATAAACTCCCATTCGGTACTAATAATGATTTGAGATGATATTGTACAGGTGAAAACAAATATATAAAGAGTACTAGGCGAAACGACGCGAAAATCAGCGTGAAAAGCTGATTTCAGCCTTCGACCCATCGATAGGGTCAGGAACCCATTGATGGGGTTGAGGTCATTGATAGTGTACGGGAACAAATTGCAGATTTTCAGAAATAGGAATTCAACCCATCAACAATTTATAGGCACTCATCGATGTTGCTTAGGGACTCATCGATGGTCGTGAGGCCCATTGATGGTGACGACGGTAGATTCTAGGATTGATAATTTAATCACAGCCGTTCGTTAATCTCTTTCATCTCCAACTTCCATATGATTAGAATATCGCTCCTCGTTAATCAGAGGCTATATAGGATTGAAAGGGATAAATTTGGAGGAGAGTATTATAGGGTTTTTAAGAGAGCTTGAAGAGAAAAATTTTAGGATTTGTTTGAAGGAGAATGAATTAGAGATTTGAAACCCTAGGGCCTTAACAAACTTTTTCTCATCGCACTCATCATATTCGGATCATCTCAGCGAGGAGAGTTGCTATTGATTTCAATATCCACACCGTTCTTCATCAAGCTTCACTTTGATTAATCAAAGTAGGTTTGTTAATCGAAAAGGGCTGTAAGATCTTTCCTATTTTCTGTGTTTAAACTATGTTTGGTTGTTTGTTTCAAACTTATTTTTACAACGTTCTCAAGCATGTGATAATTGAGGGTTGGTGGGCTAGGTGTTACTCATTGTGGAGAATTATATTAGACGACTAGTTCTAGTAGATTCCGGGGTGCAATCTTTGTAAGTTCAATGAATCTAGTTGTGATTCAAGAGAACTCTTGGTATAATGATGAAGCCTCTTCGTGAAAAGAAAGAGTGGACATAGGCTTGTTATCCGAACCACTGAAAAATATTGTGTGCCCTTGGTTGGTTGTTTTCACTTTTATTTTATCTATTCTGTTGTTTATTATGTGTTTTAGAGAAAAGTAGTAGCAACCCTATTTAACCTTACCCTCTAGGCTTACATCTAGATCCATCAAGTGGTATCAGAGCCTCACTCACAATCTAGGATAAATATGTCTAGTTTGACAACTGCAACGGCTTTTCTTGAGGGACACCTTATGAACCAACCCCCACTTTACGAGGAGACAAATTACGCATATTGAAAAGCATGTATGAGAGTCTTTTTGCTATCCACTGATTATGACATTTAGATTAATGTAGAGAATGACTATAGTGAACCCATACTGTTGCAGAAGAGGTCACCATTATTACTCCTAGAGAAAGTAGACCCTTTTCGATAAAAAGTTTTATTCTTTAAATGCAAAAGCTGCGAATACTCTTTATTTTTCCTTAATTGCTAAAGAATTTAACCGTATATTAAAGTATACTACTGCACAGAAAATTGAGACCTGAAAGCAACACACAAGGAAACTTCATAAGTAAAACAGGTGAAACTTACAATACTTGTGAGTAAATATAAAAATTTCAAGATGAAGGCCTCGAAGAGTATTTAGAATATGTTGACCTAATTCATGGACACTGTGAATAAATCTAAAGCTTTGGGAAAAGAGTACGACAACAAAGAGCTTTGTAGAAAAATTCTTCATTCTCTTTCTAGGTATTAGGAACTAAAGATATCTGCTATTGAAGAATGTTAATGTTTTTTCAATTTAACTCTTGAAGATCTTGTACGTAATCTTCTCACATATGAAGTTCTATTAAAAGAGAGAGAACATGCTTCCGAAGATGATTCTAAGAAGAAGTCATTAGTCCTGAAACTAAAAAAGGAGAACCTAGATCTAAGAAGAAGAAAGAATCAAGCTCAGACTCTGATGATGATGACGAGAGTGAGATGGGATTAGTAGTCAAAGGATTCAAATCATTCCTAAAGACAAAAGATGGGCAAAAGTTTATACATAATAAACGGAATCAGAATTTCACTTAGGTAAAGAAAACTACATATGAAAATTTAGATTTTAAAATTATTTGTTATCGTTGCAGGAAATCTGGACATTACAGAATTAAATGCCCTCTTAACAAGAGTGATTACAAAGGGAAGAATAAGAGCTTCAAGGCAACGTCATGGGATTTCTCAAGTAAAGATGAAGAATCAAAAAGTGACTTGAGTTTGAAAGATAGGAGCCACTGTCTCATGGTCAATGCCTTTATCTCAAAAGATTATGAGGATGACAATTTGGATTAGGAAATTCATTAGAGAGCTAAGGAGCGTGATAGGACATGGCATTTAGATTTGGGATGTTCTCGACACATGATAGGTAAGAAAGATTTGTTTCTTATTCTCGATAAGAAGACAGATAGAGATGTGACTTTTAGAAATAACAATAAAGATAAAACTATAGGAGTTGGCAATATAAGTAATAATTATTTTAAACACCTTAAGGCTTTACTTGTTGATGGTTTAAAGCACAATCTTATTTTCATTAGTCAGCTTTGTGACAAATATATGTCTATTCTTTTTTTAATCTACTGTATGCAAAATTATTGATTCAAAAATAGGTTCAATTGTCCTTACTGAAAATAGACATGCTAATGTATACATTGAACATTAATGATATCTAATCAGATTGTGTAAAATACTTGGTTGCAGGAGGAGAGGATAATGAACTTTGGCACAAAGACTTAGATATGCAAGCATGGATTTTTTGTAAAAACTCTCAAAGAAAGAATTAGTTATAGATTTGTCTATCTCTACTTTTAAAAGTGAGAGTTTACGTGAGGCTCGCACGAAAGGTAAATTTATAAAATCCTCTGATAACTTGAAGAATTTGGTGAGCGCTTCTAAACCTCTGCAATTACTTCACTTAGATCTTTTTAGACCGGTGTTGTTGATGTACGTGATCAAACAGTCATTAACCTCGGTACGAGTTTAGCTTTTAAGAGAGCAGGGTCTGCCTTCTCTCCTAATGCCCGGTGATGTTGCTCCGGTCAGGGAGTTCGTCTACGAGGAAGTACCTGTGGAAAGGATGGAGTTGGGATCTCCGGTGGTCCCTCCGACGGTCAAGTCAGTAAAGGAAGAAGAAAAATGTAGAAGTAGGATTCACTGAGATGGGATCACTTACCTGTGGAAAGGATGGCATTATTGTCTTTCAAGAGATAGCTGCTGAGTCAGCCCTCTCCTCCACGTGCCGGGAGCTGATTGGGCCAGCTCCTGTATGCGCCGGCCACAGTAGCATGTCCATATCACAGTAGCATGCCTTTACAGGTGTCAAACTATGAGCGGACTGAGAGTTGGCGTTGTTTATTCACCATTAATGGGATGTGATTGGCGGCGTCTGCGGTAGCATGGGTCCGAGGTACCTTAAATACCGTGAGGGATGGAGGAGTAAAGGGGGCTGTCAGTGTATTTAATGCGATAGTGATGGGTTGTCGGGCGTAGACTTCATATAGCCGTCGTTTAGGTAGGGGGACCACGAGCAACGAGAGGGGGAGTCCAGGCGGAGTGGCCGACTTGAATCGCCTCTCGAGTCGCTCATGAGAGCGGTTGGTTGAAGGGGACGACCAGCACCGCCTTTCGCGTCGTTTCCTAGAGTAAAACAACGAGGAGGGGCTGACGGTCCGGTGCTCTGGGCCTTTGGGGGGATGGATAGTGGCGGACGACTCTAAGGTGAATGGCCGTTCGAATGGACGACCATCACCGCCTTTTGCGTCGTTAAAGAATCTCTAGAGTGAATGGCTGGCCGAGTGGACGATCATCACCGCTTTTCGCATCGTCCAAGGACCTCTAGGATGAGTGGCTGGCCGAATGGATGACCATCACCGCCTTTCACGTCGTCCAAGGACCTCTAGGATGAGTGGCTGGCCGAGTGGACGACCATCACCGCCTTTCGCGTCGTCCAAGGACCTCTAGGATGAGTGGCTGGCCGAGTGGACGATCATCACTGCCTTTCGCGTCGTCCAAGGACCTCTAGGATGAGTGGTTGGCCGAGTGTACTACCATCACCGCCTTTCGCTGGTCCAAAGACCTCTAGGATGAGTGGCTGGCCGAGTGGACGACCATCACCGCCTTTCGCTCGTCCAAAGACCTCTAGGATGAGTGGCTGGCCGAGTGGACGACCATCACCGCCTTTCGCGCCGTCCAAGAACCTCTAGGATGAGTGTAGGTTATTTTGCAAGCCGGACATGGGGGTTTGTGCTGCCCTAAGTTGGCGAAGGAACGTGTTCATCCAAGCTAATGCTCTCTTTCCCTTTTTAATCACTTATTAGTGGTTATGACCATAACAGTACTAATAATTGTTTGAGATGATATAATACAGATGAAAATAGGTATACGAAAAGTACGAGGCGAAATGACGTGAAAATCAATATGAAAGCTAATTTCAGCCTTAGACCCATCGATGGGGTTGAGGTCATCGATGGTGTACAAAAATAAGTCATAGATTTTCAAAATTGAAGGCCCATCAATAGTGACGATGGCAGATTCTAGAATTGTTAATTTAATCACAGTCGTTCATTAATGCCTTTCATTTTCAACTTTCAATGTAATTAGAATATCTTTTTCCTCATTATTAGAGGATATATAAGATTGAAAGAGATAAATTTGAAGGAGAGTATTCTAGGGTTTTGAAGAGAGCTTGAAGAGAAAATTTGTAGGGTTTGTTTGAAGGAGATTGAATTAAAGTTTTGAACCCCTAGAGTCTCAACAAACTTTTTCTCTTTGCATTCATCATTTTCGGATCATCTCAGTAAGAAGAGTTGTCATTGATTTCATCATTCACACTGTTCTTCATCATGCTTCACTTTGGATTAATCGAATGACAGTTTCCTAATAAATAAGGGTTGTAAGATCTTTCTTATTTTCTATGCTTAAACTGTGTTTAGTTGTTTGTTTCAAGCTTAATTTTAAGGTGTACTCAAGTCGGTGACAATTGAGGGTTGAGACTAGCTAATGTTAGATGTTACTCATTGTGGAGAGTTAGATTAGACAACTGATTTCGAGTAGATTCCAGGGTGCGGTCTTTGTAAGTTTACTGAATCGGGTTGTGATTAGGAGAACTCTTTGCATTGTGAGGAAGTCCCTTCATGAGAAGGAAGAGTGGATGTAAAATTGTTATCTGAACCACTATAAAATTTAAATGTCTTTAGTTGGTTATTTTATGCTTTTATTTTATCTATTTTGCTGCTTATTCTATGTTTTAGCGATAAACATAAGCAATTTTATTCACCTCCTTATATGCTTGCATCACAGATCCATCAAGGTCCTCATCCCTTTGTCATTTATAATTGCAGAAGAGATGTTCTAGAGAATTTTGAGGTTCTAATTAGTTCACCAAATTGCCGCATGATTGTTGACCTATGTGCTCAAAAATACAATATATTTAAGTATAATATATTGATGGAGTTGAAGTCTTTGACCTTACACAAACTGTACTTGGACATCTATGCGAAGAGTGAATTGTGTCTTTGGACATAACTTTGGAAGTGAGTTGGAGAGATATCATAATCATGAAGCTTAGGATCCTTAGGACTTGATGATGTTGAACCTTTTACTTTGTTCACCCACACACGCGCACACAAAAAGCACAAAAAACCCAAAAGGAAAAAAAGGGGAAAAAGGTCAATTTATAAGTCTATAACTCAACAAGATGATTCGTGTGATCCATTCCTTGTGTTATTAAAGACTCCAAATGTTGTAGTACTTTTGAAACTTGAATCGGAATATATAGCATTAATTGTTTTAAGCGAAGGGAAGAAATGATAAATTATTTATTTGATTGCCTTTCTTGCACGTTTATCGATCTACCGAAGTACTAAGTGATTGGGCATGCCCTTCGTTAAATATCCAGACATGTATATGAATATTATGGTGATTTTGGGACCGGTCATTCGAACTGATTGCTACGAATTATGTTATTTTCCTCTAACAACATCCATAATAAAGGCGTCTTTTCCGATAGGGACTTTGACAATTACTAATTACAACTCCAAAAAGGATGTGCTATCGAAATAAAATGGAACTCATCTCCACACGGGTCTTTCTAAAACGTACGTGGACCAAAAAAAAATGTACGTAGTTTTTTAGAAAAAGTGTGAAGAAAATGTAATTTGACAAGATTATTATGTCTGCTTCCTTTTATATATACTCATCTTTTGGTGCTGCATGATACAAGAACTTTGGGCATTGCACATGTTGAAGTCTTTAGATGAATAAAAAGTTTATGTGTTTTCGAGTTGGTGGATGGATATCTATTTATTCTTTCCTGACCAACTGCAGCATTTTTCAGGTTTTTTTTTCTTCATGTTTGCTTGTTAATTTTGTTTCTCACAGTTTAGCTTCTGCTTCTTTTGTTGGTGGCGCTTACCTCTTGTAATATTTTGAAATGTTTCGTTAAATTTCTCATTAATGGAATGCCGGGTAGTTACCTGCCGTTTAACTTAAAACAATAATAATAATAATGATGGTGGAAATCTGAGACTACAATAATTCTTATCTACGTGTATTTTACTATTAGTAAATCAAGATGAATAGTGTGAGCTATCCTTAATAGGATGTCACTAAGATGAGGATAGATTTGAGCTTTTTCCCTAGAGAATCTTGAAGCAAATATGGGCCCGTTTGGTTGCCTCTTTTAGAGAGGGAAATGAGCTGAAAGCCTGCCAAAGACTGTCAAAACTGTCAGTTTTG
>JBAKGM010000139.1:14185168-14205413 GCA_037177215.1 Asparagus racemosus
CCCCCCCCCCCCCCCCCCCCCCCCCCCTCTAAAAGAAAATCCAGATAGGGGCATAGTTATTTTGTTTTGATTCGTGTACTTAAACAAATGTCAGTGGATGCTACCTTCGCATCAGACGATTTTTGCTTCGTGAATGAACTCGTATGAGCTCTAATTGCTAGACTGAACAAAATTGAACTTTCTCTGTTTCCCATGTTTTCGGAATTCCTGTCGCTTTCCCATTTGTAGCTAGTAATCCAGTTGCTGCATTGCTGAATTCACTGCTAGGTTCTCTCAATTTACTGGTCATCTCACCGAGTAGTATTCTTTTTAAGCTGCAATTAGTTATGCAAAACTTCTCATCACTCTAAAGTATCTTATATCAGTCTGATTTGCATTGAATCTGAAACTCAAAAGCTATTCTACTATGGATCTTTCTGAGACTTCCTTTATAAACTCCAATTGCCCCAATGAGGTCCATCTGGATCCACTGACTTCAGGAAGAGATTTGCAGGTTGAGTTAAATTGCCTACCGTAACTGCCACTGCCACTGCCACTGCCACTGCCACTAAGATATGATTGTAAGAGACCTTTGATGACCAAGTATTTGTACTGCAGCAGCTATGTAGGCCATGTCTTTTAACTCCAACAAAAGCACTCCCAAAAATCCTTCGCTTCTACAATTAAAGCCATCTTGGAATAGTTTTGATGCATTTTCCTGTTCAATCTTCATATCGACCAGATAATCACTTGTAAACTTTGTTGATTTAAATGGTAAATTAAGATTAGCATTTGTTTTCAGAATTTATGCACAATGTAGATTCTTCGGATGAGGAAAATTTCAGCCTCAATGATTTAAGAAGCATGCTAGCTCCAGTAAGCATTGAAGCATAGCATCTGTAATATATAGGTCGTAGTGCAAATTTCTAACCTACGAAACTTACATTACTCCATGGGAGCTTATCCTTTGCATTTGATGTGGGAAGTTTATGCCTCTGCGCTTCACCGACAGAAGCTTAAACATCAATACAAAGATTTTACCGGCCCCTTGTAATTTATGACGATCTGAACAAAGTCATCAATACCACCAATACAGTGGGCACTTGAATTTCATTGCTTGGTATACTTGCATTGTTCATATTGAAGCATTTCCTACTTCTCCCAGGTAGCACCAATTAGAACTGTCACTGAAATCCTCACTCCAATCAGTTTTATACTGTTAAATAAGACAGAGAGGGAGTTTTTATTGTTATACGTGTCTACGTATATAAGCATATACTTTAAGCTAATATTTACTACATGCATGCATTTATGATTATTGCTCTATTTATTTGTGTAATGTGAAATGAGAATTCCTAAAGCCTACACTTTTCTCTTAGGAGCTTATGCTCCGTTTGGTTAAGGATCAAAATGTTCAAACTAAACCTCTGCCCGCGTATAATGACCCAGAACGCCCTAGTGGGCCCGTGTTTTGATAAAATTTCTACAAGATTAATGCGTTCCTAACCTATTTGCATAACAGTAGACGATTATTCTCGCATTCTCTAAACATAAGGTAAAAAGGTGAAATCAAAATTTCAGCTTGATCGTGCTCAAATGACGCAATGCTGCGTGACATATTTGATGGGCAGAAAAGCATGATTCTTAACACACGCGCGCGCACGCAAGAAAAGAAAACACAACAGCAACAAAGCAAAAGAAAAGGGGGTAAAAAACAAAGAAGAAAAAGTCCCCACCCACTATTAAAGTAGGTAAAAATAGTTCAATTATAACACATGGTAATGCCTTCGGGAAGCTTGAAAATCATTTCTAATGGTGACGAAGTCAAGCTAGACTTCAGTTCCAGATCTTCAGAGGCCTCAAGATCTACTTAAAATTCATGACCTGCTCACGTACTGCTGGAGTCTTGCCCAAAATTGCACCAATATATTATATAGCAAAAAGTGACCAAGATGAACGGGCATCAGGTGCGTACCCGGTAAGTCAAAATAAGCACAAGGAAATAAATGCTTGGGCTTATTTTTTTTTTTCCAAAAAGGTACTATTTACATGTATCACTTACGTTAAAGATCACAGGGAGCTTTTAAAAACCTGAGGCAACAAGAAGGGCTTATGTGAGGAACCTCCTGAATTCATTTTACAGGTGAACTCGAAGGGGAACTCGCTGATAGCAATGCATTTTCCCTCCCATGAGACTATTAGCAACTATTAGCCTGGCTGGCATGGCTCATAGTGGAGCAAAACATTCTACCAAGCCATGTTGCTTGAAATTTTTTTTTTTAAAAAACCCACAACAATAGAGCACATTGTGTAGGGAATGCAATATCATGTGTTTACACTTTTGAATCATACAGTAACTAATTGATGGTTATACTGTCCATAAAACACATACCTTGCACCTGCAAGCACACAACGGCAAGATGGAATTGCAGCAGAGAATATTTGTTCTCGAGGATCTTAGTAAAGGTAAGGTTAACAGGATATTGCCATAAATATCTGGATATCTTGAAGTGTCTCACACAACCATTTGAAAACAAAGTGCATAATCATTTCCTGTATTTTATAGTTGAGCCTGTTATAGTATAACTATGCCTTTGACGAGTAATGTGCTTAATCAATTGGTCAACAGTTCAGGAAAATGAAACTAGAATATAATTGAAACATTGTTTATATAAGAGCTAGAACAGCAGCAAATGGTTCATCAGGATAATTTGACTTCAAGTGTGCTGGTGTCACAGAAGTTAATGGAGCAACACTTTTGACTTGCCTGGTCTGGATAAAGAGAAATTGTGTTCTCAGCTAGAATATGAATCTATAGATAAAAGAATTGGATGTGTAACATGATGAAATTAGATGAAGAAAAAAAAACTGAAAACCTTTTTTTTTCCTGGTGAGAACCATCAAAACTAAAGAGAGATAGGTACAGAGAAGATCAGCAATCCTTTAATCTACGAGGATGTACATCTTAAGAGACAAAAAATAAGATTAAGGGACATACCATAACCATCATGTGACGTCTTAGAGAGAATTATGATAATTCTGAAGCGTGTAGCCCAATCAGCATCCACTGCAACAATAACTAAAAGTGCATCGCCAGAGAATTGGGAATGGAAACTAAAAGAGATAGGTGTGGAGTCTACGCAGAAAAAGCAGCAATGCTTTAATCTACAAGGATGTATATATTAAGTGACAAAAAATAAGATGAAGGGGCGAACCATAACCATCATGTGACAGGTCTTAGAGAGAATTATGATAATTCTGAAGCGTGTAGCCCAATCAGCATCCACTCCGGCAATAACCAAAAGTGCATCACAAGAGAACTGCGAATGGGAGCAAACTTAAACTTTGTTACACTATCACAATGTAGAGCTCAAATAAAACAAATTGGTCACAGAAGCATGCGCACTCCATGAATACATCGTGTATTCACTGAAAGTAAAAAGCAACCAGTGAATATGTCATTCTTTGACAAGTGCAAATCCTGTCAATAAATATATATACATGGTTAACGTAACCCAGCCAATGATACAACACCGATTGCACCGCTTATCCTTACAGAGAGGAACACAATGTATAGCGCTATAAGCCCAAACCCTAGAACCTTATTAGGACGCATATCGTTCTGGGGTAAAACAAAAAGGGACCACACAAGGCCAGCCATTAAAAAACCCATAGTATATATCAGTGTACCATCTTGCGGAAGCATATACTGTGATGGGTTAGCTGATAAAGCACCAAGTAGCATAGAAACACCCAAACCAGCAAGTGTGTTGAACATAGGCCCCGCATAGCATCCTGACATGGCAATCTGAACGCCATCTCCGCCCTTCACTGCCAAAGCCACATTTGACATCAGATCTCCCATTGAATTACCCCATGCCATCACTGTTAATCCAAGAATAGCAGGGTTGATCCCCAAAATTATACCGAAAGCCACCAAAAGTGAAACTAGCTCATTTGCAATGATATAAAACCACGTTATGCTCATCAGAAATCCTCCCAAAACCCAAGGGAACAAGAACCTTCGAGGTGGGCGATCAGCTGCCGTGAAAGAGAAAGCAAGAGCTCCCAGAATGATGCTGAAAACACCACCAACAACAAAGGAAGCAATACTAGCTTTTGAACCCTCATCTTCTCCTGACTTCCAAAGAAATGCCAAGAGTATAGGTGATAAAGAAGCACTAGCAACAGCATACCCTTTTGACCACCTCTCTTCCTCGACAATGGGGATTGTTAACTTCCTCGGAAGTGTCAGTGGCATCTCCAACAATGAAAATAGTTTGACGCAAGAGAAATTCCTATCATCATCTTGCTCTTCTTCCTCATTCCAACCCCACAAAGGCCTCAATGTTTCTCCACGGTTAGAATAAATAGCCATTTTTGAAGCCCACATCCACTGAGGCAATGAGGTATCAAGCTTTGGGACATCACTAACAAAATCATCAAGCAGCGGGCTATAGACCGATTCATCCTCTTCACTTCCATGAGAGAAAATGCTTCCTCTAACTGGAAGCATCGGGGTCACAATATCCAATTTTAATCTCTTTGCATGCTTCCTCAACACCTCATTCGCGGCCACAACAAAGGCATAAATTATATAGATAGAAACAAAAAGAATTGCCCCCCAAACTCCAATCTTTCCAAATATCAAAATCAAAGACAATGCCAACAAAGTACACAAGAAGAAGCAAACGTCTCTGATAAAGCATTTCCGATCAATTTGAAAATTCTTCTCAGCAACAGATAACGATATAAGCCCGACAACAACAGAAGTAACAAACAGAGCTCCACCCAACACACTGTTAAGCCCAACCTCACCATTACCAGTCCCTAAGAAAGCCGCAATGCTACCAAAAACATCAGGCGCCCCATTCCCAAGTGGCAAAAGCGTAATTCCAGCAATAGTCGGTGGCAAATTCAGTAAAGTTGAAAGCTTTGACAAACTAGGGCAGAAGTAATCAGCTGCTGTATTGCCCAAGAGATAAAATAGGGCAATCAGCCACAGAGAGAGAACAGAATACCCCAAGATTCGAACTTTAGAGCATGTACAGTAGAAGAAGGCGATGTAGTCGACGAATCCATCAGAGCTACAGTGGGCATGAGCTTTAAGGAAGTCGCATTCGCTCTGAAAACCCTCGTGCTTGGCGATTCCGCCGCAAAAAGGCCTAGGGTTTTCCAGCATGTGGTCGTTATAGATTGATGGATGCGTCGAATTTCTAATTGGGAGCTCGGAGATTCGTCGGCGATGGATCAGGGTTGGAGAATTAGGGTTTATTACGGATGCAGTATGGTAGAGGAAAAAGAGCAGAATTAAAGAACATAAGCAATTAAGGATCCGATGGAACTTACGATGGGAGTTTGATGACAGATCCATGGAGCTTAATTTCATTGATTCCTGCAGCTTCGATTGGAGTTAGGGTTTCGAATTAGGGATCGCGTCACGTCGTGTGAAATTGGGAAACCTGAGGAGACGAGATCGGGGGTTTTGAGGGGTAATCTAGGGTTTCGATGGAGGAGAGGATAAAAGAGGAAACAAAAAAAGGCTTAAGAGTTTTGGGGAGGAGATGATCGAAGAGAGAGTAGTCTCGAGGAAATAGAGAACCTAACCAGGGAGCGTACGGGGCTTCTCCCGCGTTAATCACGTGTCGGACAAGCGGTCGACGAGATTCGAACCGGCCAGCTCGTTTGGCAATCGTGTACACTGGCCGGTTCACACTGAACACAGGCCCAGGCCCAGGTCCACTAGATATGGAGCCCGAGATCGGGAAGTTTGTAACTCCAGCTCCAAAACAGGCTTAATTATGCTCCCGCCCGCCGTCCTCGCCTGACATATTCTCCTCGCTGTGTCACCCGTAATTGCCTTCTACCCATTTGCAACTGTGACATTTTCCAAAATAAGTTAACTTGTATAAATAGAAAAATAAATAAAATAATCATTTACTCAACTTTCCGTGTGCTTATCTTAAAATGTGACTATGAGTTTAATTTTGTCTGGAATGATGTTCTTTTTAAAGTAATGGTTTATTTTTCAAAATGTTGACAATCAAATTAATGAGATTCAATACAAATACAAATAGTATTAGGCGTTCGGACATTAATCAAGGTACTCGATCCGTTTAACAAAGTGATCGGGACATGATTTCATATGCATGGGTCGGTCTTTGTTACCCACACTGGAAAAAAAAAAGGAAAAAAGAAAAAGAAAAGGTCAGGTTATAAATGAATAAACAGCAATTGGTGGCGAAAGTAGCAGCCAAAAATTACAAGGTTAGGTTATAAATGACTATGATTAAGTCGCTGACTATATTTTGCCTGCACTGTTAACGCTTAATCCCTTGCAGCTTCATTCTTACCGATATTTGTGATGCTACACTCAGTTTGTATACTGCTGGAGATGGTTTTCGCAACATTCTTGAAGAGAAAGTTAATCATCTATTAGGCTATGTTAATAGACGTTTTTGGAGAGCAGATCTGGAGGTATTAATATTTGCAACTAAATATAAACTGCTCGTCTTCATTTTACCCATATGTTCGGCAACTAAATATAAACTCCTCGTTTATTCCTAGGCGGAATGTACTTCGATACGTTAAGAACCCACCCTGACGAATGCTAGGCAATAAAAACACATATTCCAGTTCTACCATCTACTATCTTTTACATTTCCTACTTAGGGGCTGTTTGGTTGATTTCCTAAAATTAAAGAAAAGTATATAGGATAAGGAAATCACTAAAACTTGTCTTCCATTCATTTTCTCAAGAAAAGTCATGAAATGGATTTCCTTAAGATTGTGTCACATCCTCCCTCCTCATTTCTTACTTTTAGGAGGTGAACCAAATAAAAGAAAAAAAAAATCCATTATAGGAAATAGATTTCCTATAATAGATTTCCTTATTTTTTTTTTACCAACCAAACAATCCCTTAATTTACAGCTTCTAAGTTAAAGGTCTGGGTTGTGAATTGAGGATATTTTGGGAAAAGTGAGAAATTTCAGCTCGCATTTTTGCTTTAAATTTTATTAATCTACGACATAGCAAAAAACCAGAGCACCTAAACGGCAAGACTAGCTAGATTACTACGGACATAATCTACCTCATTCCCAAATAATCTTAATGTTATTAGCACCTGAAATGAATAAGTAGTTTATTACGAGACCTCAAAATGTATTAATCGATTAAGGAAAGCACTAGCAGAGGAGGCACTGCAGGATAGGTACGATTCATCAAAGGAGGCATTGGAGGCTTTTTTTTTTTTTTTAAATGGAGCTCTTTCAATTCACTTGGTTACTTTCCTGGTAGTTATACTTAAAGATAACAAATATTTGCAACCCCATCGCAAGCAGAAAAAACCCATTTTGGAATGCAAGCAAATGCTAGCAAAAAATTTGAACAATCTCAGATATATGTTGTGTTTTTGCACAAGTCAAACTTTTCTATCAACATTTATTTTACAGTGGGTTTGGATAGACTTGGAAGTTGGGGTGCATTCAGTTTGGATACGGCTCGAATATGATGCTTATCATATCCATATCTGATTACCAATCACGGATACGGATATGCCTCGGTTAGGAAAACTCATATCCATATCCGCCAAAATCAGATTCAGATACGGATATACATGGGGCTATATATATGCTGATATACAGGCGGATACAAAACAGATACGAGAAAACCAGATGATAAAGGAAAATATATAGTTCCTATGATAGTAGAGAGTTCATTAATGTGTTTATTATATCTAAAAAACTAAGATTACATCTCTTGATCATCAAAATTTGTCTCAAATACATTAATCTAAGTATTGAAACGAATGCGATTGTATGATCAACATGTATTCGGATATTTCGGATATGGATCCAGCTATTTCACTATATAACCATATCCGTAACCATATCCTTTCAGTTATAGATTTTAGTAAACATATTTCGTATCGTGATAGATATGGTTACGGATATATTATATGGAAACAGATGGGCACCGCTACTTGGGGGAGAGGAAGAGTTGGGAAGGTTACAATGCTAACCATCCCAAAACGTGCTTGTTTGCAATTTTTAAGTGGTAACGGGAAGAGGGGAGGGCTAAAAGTAATTAGGAGCGGAGGGATTGGGCTTTAAGTAAAACTCCCTAAAAATCTCAAACTTGTCCTTAAAAGAAAGTAATTAGACTTTTTTTAGGGGAAAAAAGGAATTAGACTTTATAATTACTGACCTCCCATTGTGCAATGGGATGCAAACATCAGCAGCTTTTCAAAAGAAAAAGAAAAACCTATCTTGCCATAGACACGTGTATCAGTTCCTTGTGATTGCTTCTTAATTATTAAGCTTCGTCTTTTGTTTATTATCCCTTCATGAAAGTATCTGATCATTTACAATATGGGACGAATATTAGAGTACCATGTCTTTTGTTTAGTAGCCCTTATTTCGTTGTGCCTTGTATTTTTATTAATTCATTCATATCCATGTGCCTTGAATGGCCTTTTTATGATATATGACGAATTTTTACGTTCACCCATTCATTTCCATAAGAATAATTTTCGGGTTTTAGAATTCTGTAATAAATGGCAAAATCTAAAATGCTTGGTCACTACTTACAGAGTTCTCCACTGTAAGTAAACTTGTTCACCTCAAGTTCTGCATCAATGGATCGAGGATACTAGCTTGTTATAGTTCGATGTGTTCTTAAGTTTTTTTTTAATCTGACTTTTTTTAGTTTTCAGTCTGGACATTCTGATTCAAATGTTTTATATGAGCTGGTGACGTCTTACTATTTCATATGGTTTTGTGTTGGAAAAAAAAAATTCTACGAAATTGCTCCCTTGTTGAATCTGTTATCTCATTCTTAATCGGCTTTTCTTTGTAGCTGTTAAATCTCTTGGATATTAATTTAAGGCATTGCTTAGGCTTTTTAAATCTTTAGCATATGCCTTTTCTTGAAATGCCTGCTGTTAATCAGTTTTTCGGATTGCTGAAATTATACGTCAAGTATAATTAATCATTCAAGTCAAGTGTTGGAAACAACTGCAAAAATGAGAGAGAGAATTGCAAAGATTTGTTCTAGTTGAAGAAAGTCCTATGTTTTTAAAAGTTTTCAAAGAATAAGGGCTAAACAGAAAATAGATCATTTTTTTTTCCCCTGATATTTAGCCTTTGATTAAAAAAACATCAAATCAAAAGTATATCCATAGTCTCCCTGTTGAAGCGAACATGGACTTGACTTCAAATTTTTTTTCCCTGATATTCAAGTTGCTCTTCATAAAATAACAAATAGAAAATCAATTACAACATAACCTCTTAGTACAAGTATAGAAATTAAATAGTTGTACCGATCAAACTATAGTTTTATTATACCATCATAGATTTAGTTTAAAGAGCTAGCAAGTATGCGCACAAGTCTTTTTAATTTGTTGTGATGTGGCGTGCAATCATTCTGAAGAGTTTTGATGGGCCTCAATTGGAGCTATCACTAGAGACGGCCGAAGGTGTAGGCAAGAAGTCAATGAATGTTTGGGAAAGGCTGAATAGACTCTATGCATGGTAATCGACTATTGTAAGAAGCACGGCCAAGCCAAGATGTTTACTTTTGATGAGTTTTGCGACGGGCGTGGAAATTATTTACCGGACAATTATCCAGAGAAGCTTGATGCTATTAACAGCATTGATGAGAAGCTCAAGCAGTGGGATTACGATATGCTTATGAACAAGGCTGACGAGGCAACCATCCTTGAGCTGGTAACGGCACGTATGTTCATCTATATCGTGACGTTACTTAATATGCATTACGTGCAAAGCACGTGTTACATACTAGTATAAGTTTTGAGGGCTCTCTGGTCGTTCCCTTTGATAGTGAATGGATATACATCTAAATCAGGTTCATATTCACCAATATCATAGGGAAAAAAAAATGGGGGCATTTGTCTTTAAACCCAAAAGATTAACCCCAAAATTGCATTTACATGCTCTATAGTTCCACCAACCTTGCACGTAAGTGACTTCTATTTTAAAATCATGCATTTAAACGCCTCAAAGTATTTACATATAACGGATAAATTCCTCAAAGTTTTAAAATGTTGCATGTTAATGCCCTCTCGTTTACCCAATGTTGCATATAAATACCCTCAGTTTGTAAATAGCCCCACTTAAATATCTTAAAGTTTCTAAAAGTGTGTACTAACTTATGTTATGTAATACTTGCATTCGTAGAGAAAAGTTAATGCCATCTGAGTTTTTACAACTATGGCGCATTCATCTGCAACACTTAAACACTCAATTCTTTTGGTTTTTAATTAAAAAATATAGGTCACTTAAGTGCAATGTTAGTGAAACTTTAGGGCATGTAAGTTCAACTTAGCTTTTATGTTATAAACCTAAGTATTTCTATCTACGCCTATATAAACCCTAATAATTATTTGTATTTACCCTTAAACTAATAGTATCTAAAACAAGATATATGTAAAGTGTATCTCTACACAAATAATGAAAATCCCGAAGTGCCTTTCTTCTTTCTCTTTTCTCCTTTTCTTCTCTTCTTCTTGTATGTTATAAATAAACACAATTTTCCCTAATTGGATCTTCCTCTCTCCTCTTCTTGGCCTTCTCCAACTTCCGCCGACACCAACTCTCCATCACCTCTTCCTTCCCCTCCTCCCTCCCTCATCTCCACCCTTCACCCCTCTCGCTCCTCGCACCCTTTCCTCTTCCTCTTCATGTCCGTCTGGGCCTTCCTCACCCTCTCCACGTACCCTCCTCCCCCCCCCAACATCCTTAGCTCCTTCTCAACCCCAACTCTCTCGACAACCTCCCTCTCTCTTCTTGAATTTTTTTTCATTATCCATTTTCTTTGTTACTCTTCTCATCTTTGTTTTGAACTTTCTATTTTGTTGCCTTTCTACTTCTGGTGCTTCTTGATATGCCCACTAACAACTTGAGGTGCGAAAAGCTGCATTTTCACATGTTTGATGGAATACCATGGAGAAATATTTTTTTTGTAACATGTATGGTGTATCTAGATTTGACATTTCTTACTGACCCCCAAAAAAATAATTTTTTTTTTTGACATTTGTAGCCACTCCCTCGACCCCGTCCATTCTTCCCACACCCTAGTGGTATGGGATTAGGATATCTCTATGTGAAAGGATATGATGCGGTAGAGAATAATATGACCACTGAGGGATTGAAAATGTGATGACGGATTTTAAAAGATGTATTTTATGTGTGTGTAGTATTGCAAAACGAGTGAGGGTAGCTAAGTGCAAAGTAAGGGAAATGATAGGATATTTAAGTGCAGTTTAAGCTAATTTGCAAGAAGGCTGACCAATGTATATGTATAAATATATAAGTTGTCAAATATAATTACAATATGTATATTCAAATTACAAAAGTTTGAGAGGGCCAAGGCCCCCCAAACTTACACACCTAGCTCCGCACATACAGCGAATGTCAGTGTGACTTTAAAAATTATAGGAAGAAATAGAAGGGCCATTTTGGCTAATAATAAGAGGACGGTCCACAACTTCAGTCGTTGGTAAATGAATTCTTTTTGATGTTTTGTTTCGGTTGACACGTAAGGTTGAAGGAGTTAGCAGTGTGCTTTTATTTTCTTTTATTGATCGACTCTCAAATTTCACAACTAAACTCCTGGTAAAGATAGTTGATGAACCACCGCGCAATCACAACTATTGATTCTTTAATGAGTGATTATGATTTTTCTTTGAGTACAAATTAAGAATGAGTGCAATTCATAAGGAATTGGTGAGTATTAAATTTAAAATGAAACATAATCACCCACCCACTGTATAATCAGTGTTGTGATTGAAAGTAATGGTCTCTCCACTTTTTTTTATTATAGTGAAGATGATCTAAATTCGTAAAAAAATTAGAAGGTGGATGTAATGTCAGAGTTAGTTGGACCTTTTTGCATCAACAATTTTACAGCATGAGTTATATTTAAAAGTACAAATAGATTCCAAACCTCAATGATCAATAATAGAAATAACTAAAAATCAGGTTGCTCGATACACATACACATATTTTAACTATAAATTCATGACTATTAGAGGCCAACATGTGCTTTTGTTCTCGCCAATTTTCCAGGAGTAACTAACAATCATAATACAAATTTTATATTCTTGATTCACACGCTATTGTAGACACTGGGCTGGTCGACGAACGTTTGGGGCCCAGACCCGATCGACAGCCTAAACTCGGACAGTCGATGCCGTGAGATCTCCAATCTCCAAGTGGCTCGAACTGGACAAGTCCTCCATCGTGCGCATGGGGACCACCGAGGCTTCTGGTGACGGCTCCAAACAGCAAAAAGCTGCGTACTGAGATTATCAGCAAGCCACGTAATTTAAAATGGCGTTTGCTGTCTAAAACAACACAGCGGGTCACGAATCTCCCTTAAAAGGCGCCGGGGGTCCTATCACATTATTACAGCGATATAAATCCATCCATCCTCTCGTAAAGCCGAGGAGTCAACAGAGATTGCAATCGAGCGCCAAGCTTTCTTCTGTGGTCGAGATGGAGACTGGCCTCGATCGACCCCAGCAACAAAAATTAGGGTTAGGGTTTTGAAAAAAGAGGAGGATAAAAGATCAAATCTGTGGATCGCCGAAACCAGCTCCGAATTTAGAAGAATTTCGAAGCTCAGACTTCGATGTATCCTCTCATTGATCTTCGGAAAGGTATAATCATTCGTATCGCCTCAGATCTAGTTGTTTTCGTGTCGAACTCTATCGATCTTGTTGGGATTCGCTTGGTAGTTGTAGTTTTTGGATTTCTTTTTTTGAATTTTAGTGGCCAAGATGGAAGTTTTTGTGTTTGAAGTTGGGGATCTGGCTGATTCCTTTGATCTTTCTTCTTTTAGTTAAGATTTTGAGTGATTTGATTTGAGCTTTAGCAAGTGAAATTTTTTGTGAGACAATAACTGGAAGTCTGGGCGATGGAAAATTTCGTTGATTAATCAACAATGAGAAGCATTTGAATTTGAGCTATAGATGGTTACTAGTTTACGATTTTTGGAGGGTATTACTTTATGAAGTTGGTGAGTTTCATAGCTGTTCCAAATGTTAGCTCTTGAAGTGGTGTTAAGTTCTGCTCATTGGCTTCATTAGAATTCATGCTAAAGCTGCAATTTTTCATAGGATTGCTCTGTGTTACTTCTGATTAGTTAAGCCCAAATCTTAGTCATGAATAAAATGGCCTGGAGATTAATAAGGTGCATTCCCGTGTGGTTGGTCCCTGTCTGATGCCATTATTCTGAGTTCTTTCTGAATTTTGATCTTTAGTTAAGAAGAATGCAGCTGTATATGCATGGATTGTAATTTAGAAAGTGGAGAGAACAAATAAAAATGAAATTTTTTTTTGGTTGAACCCCACAGACATTTTGGTTAATAATGGTTTATATGGAATTTGAAATCAAGGACATCCTACTTTTCAAAAGAAATAGAAAGATGGGAGAATTACCTTTTTTGTCGTTTGTAAGAGACTAATCATCTGTTCCCACCAACTGCTGCACATATTGGTCAGTGATCACGTGGTAACATATTATGGAGTAGTATTTGCATCAAACTGATGACTCCATACACATACATACATGCATATATGTGTATCTGCATGGACATGCAGGTGTGTGCCCATGCTCGCATGCGTCTGAATGGTGAAATTTTTTCCTTTATCTACTGATAACCTGCAGAATATATATTTTTTGTGATTGATTATCAGTGGATGTTCCCTTTATCCCTTAATCACATATGATGTCTAATGCCTGGTGTTATACACCTTGTGCATGATTCAATGGATGAAGAGTTCCTTAAAAATGACATATATAAAGGATAACTGCGTATGGTTTCTCTTGCTCTTAGACTGTCATAAACTCATAGGAAGGTTCCTATTTTGTAGTTTTATGTGTAAGCGATGTTAAACTCCTGATCTTGCTCCCACTTGCATTTATTGCGGAAGTTATTGCTCAGATTTATTATATCTACATATAATAGATTAGGAACTATTTTTCCAAAGGTATTTCTGTGGTAAATGACATTAAATCTTAGCTTATCAGGTGACAGATAACAGATTCAAGAATTGTCATCAAAGTTTATTCAGTTGGCCCCTAGCTTAAACTCCAATGCATAGTCATTTAAGTGGAACATTATGATTAAGGTAACCATACCATAAATATATATAATAACTTCTAAAACAATGAGCTTAATACTTAGCTTATGATTAGTAGATAAGTTGCACGGGCATGGGTGGTATGGGTACGGGACACGACAAATTTGTAAAAGGTAGTGTATGGGGACATTGCTGAAAATCATGGGATCTAATCATAGTTTGAGCTATATATGTAAAGATCCTTTTAAATCATAGCTCTTACGGTTGAAACGAACTCGACCCTTATCCAACAAGTTACAAAAATTGATGTGAATTGTAGGATATATCCAAGAGTGGAAGAGGAGTGTTTTAAATCAAACATGCATTGTATAATTGAGTACAGGTCTTAATAAATATATGCAGATGTTTTAGGACTTCCCAAGCAGTGCCTGTACGGGTACGGGCATGCCGCATGCGGGTACGGCTCCATATTAGAAGTACCCAGGTAATATAGATTAGTTGAGACGAACATGAGTATATATTCATATGTGCCATGTGGTGTTGGGTATGGAATTTGTCCTTTGTGAAGCATCGTTTAGGCACCAAAAACACTAAACAAGTGTACTAGGACATGGGTTTGTTCTCATTACTGCAGACTAGCGCCCGGAGATAAAAGTTTGGTAAAACCAAGCAATTTCGTAAACTTTGGTGTCAAAGTCATCAGGTTTCTGCTTTTTGCCTAATGGCTTAAAGTCAGTGGGGCATCTTTGTGAGAGTATTAATCTATATTTGGTAGTAGTTCTGAATGCTTGTTTTGCAGATGTGTCATTGTTGATCTTTTTCCTTGTTTTTTGTTTTTAGGTCTGTTATCAGCTTTTAAATTAATACCTTAGGCCTCCATCAATTTACCATATGGTTTTGCTGAATATTTTATGTCAATTACATAATTGTAATTTGGATCTCAGTTTATCGATATGCTTTTAGCTATTTAACTGTTTGGTTCCTATATTTCACCTATAATCTGCAGGGTTGGGATAAATCCTCCCTGTAAGTTGTTGCTCTTCTTAGGAGGCTGCTCATTGCAACACATAATATACAAATAAGGATGAGTTTCACACATAAAGGTCTGGAGAAGAGCAAGGTAGCTTCAAGCAAGTTTACAACATTAAATCCTAATGCAGCAGAGTTTGTTCCATCTGCTCTCCGATCCACACATGAAACCAAGGGCACAGATTCTAGCATAGTGGATTCTGCACAAACCTCAGGGAAAGCAATTCTTGGTCGCTCCGAATCCTCTATTTCAAATAATTCTGATGATGAACACCAGTACTTGTGCCGTCAGCTTCCTGATGATATTACTCCTGACTTCAAGGCCATGGGAGAAGATGAAGTACCAAACCCGGGACACCTCTCACTTGCAGGTTTATCAATACATGAACCAACATCATTTTCTGTATCAGTGCATGAGAGATTCGGTACACGGCATGGTAGAACTACTTTTAATACCAACGATCTCTTATTGAGTGGGAACATGGGATATTCTGGTTCTGATCAGTCACCGTCTGCTCGCTTTGCTTCAGTTCCCAATTCCTGGGGCAAACAATTTATAAATGGAGGTCAACAATTTACTCGAGGAATGAGGAGAATGGAAGAGCAACACTACAATGGAGAATCCAGTGCTAATTTTCTGAATAACATGCTAGATGACCAGGCTGTCAAAGAGCATACTGCAATTGAACAGGTGGAGTTTTTATCATCACAATTTCCTAGCTTTTCTCCTGAGAGCCTTGCAGAGATGCACTATGCAAATGGATGTGATTTGAATGTGACAATTGAGATGCTTAGTCAGCTTGAGGTAAGTTTCTGTCTCTGTGAATCATTCTACTTTTGATCATGGAAAGGACTTGAGCATATGTTTCTGGAACCTCAAATTTTAACTTAGGTTCTTGATTACTGATAGTGATTCTCCATAATACTCAACTTCATATTTTTCTGGCGTGGTTGGTTTTCTATATGGAAAAAGATCAAGATATCAGGATTTCTTCTGCACCCCGAATGTTTAAGCTCTTCGAAAAGCGGGAGATCTATGACAACTATTAAAAATCTGGTTGGTGGTTGCAGTGGATGGCTTATGTTTTACTGTGGTTTTCTGATGGGTCCTCTAGAGTTTAAAGTTTACTGCATTGTATAAGATTTTCCATTTTAATCCAACAAACAAGATACAAGACAGAGAAAGAATCATGCTTTGACCAAAATGAAGGCCTTTTTTCTTTTCTATTCTGAGGAACAAAAAATCCATAATCAGATAATGCTTTTGTTTTGTTTTGTTTTTAACTTGAAATGAAGACGCACCAGCAAGAATGTACGGTAATTGAAAATTCAATTTTTTACAGTTTTAACTGAGTTAGAATATGACTGTTTTGATGCTTTTTGAGGAAAAAGAACATGTTTATTTTCTTCTCCCCCCCCCCCCCCCCCTTTTTCGGTGTGGGAAGGTTGATTAGGAATTTGGAGAAAGACCCATCACATCCTGTTTGCCTAATACTATATGTTTGTTACAGTAGTTTCCCTGTCACTCTCTCATAATCTTATCGATAGATTTAGGCGCTTATGGTAAATTTGTTTGAATTGAATGGCAGCTTCACGGAGATGGCGGGTTGAGTAAGAACCTGTACTCAAAGTCCTTGAGTGCTCCCAGCTTGAGCAAACTAGACTTCCAGTCACTTTCATTGGCAGAAGCTCAGAGTGGGCTGTCAAACTACACTGGAGATTTTCACCAAGTTCTTGAGCCATATAGATCAACCTCCAGTGTATTTCGAGGGTCTACAGATTATGTATCTACTGCTAGAAAAATTTCACCCCTAGATAGTAGTAACTGGAAACATGGCAGGAATGGTAATCCAGATGGCATTATCAGCTCAAGTAGAAGTGCACAACTCATTGCCAGCCCATCATACAATGGCCACGGGAAACTGCTCTATGGAAACAAGTCTCCAAGTCTAGATGCATCTCGGACAGCTCCAATTTGGCTTGAGACCGGAGAAGCAGTGGGTAATACTTTCCAACAATATCTCTTAACAGTTTGAAAAGTTTCTTATGCATTAAATATGGGTACTTGTCTTTACCAATGTGTATCACCCATTGTTGGGAGGGCAGCAAATATGTATTCCGAGTCGATGGAGGAAGCTCGTGATCTTGCACGGCTTCGGGATGCATGCTTGGAGCAGGTACAAGTTTGCAGATATCTCTGATACATCCATAGTTAAACCCTCAACATTTATTGATCATATTGTTCACATCTTTAGTTTGATTTAACTATATCCAATATTTCTCGCATTTGCTCGTTGCAGATAATCATTAGTTTCTTATAATTATAAATGATAATGATTTTGTTGTTTTTTTGTCAAACTGTGATCCTGAAAAGAGAATGACGGTTATTTGAAGTCAGCATTTGTAATTAGGAGTTCAATGATAGAAAATAATTGGATGAGAGAAGATATTGAAGAAGCCTTTGAAAAGCTGAGAAATTGGCCAAGGATATAGTTGAATGTAGGGTATATTACATGCGTTTCATGTGGGGAAACAAATAAATACACTAGTATTTCGTAAGAGGTATCATACATGTGATAAGGAGATGCCAAAACTCATTTTTTGTTAAGTAGGGACTATTCTGTCACTCCAAGGATTCATTTTTATGTCCATTTTTCAGTTTTTTTTTGTCTAGTACATAAATTTTGCGGTCAGCCTTTTAGTCCATTTTAAGCCGAGTGCTTGCCTATTTTAGCACGGTGGGCTTTACCTGCCGCTTTATTTTATAATTCTGAAAGTAGTGTTGAATCTTACCTATTGCCCAAGTAGGCTTGTTAGTTGTGAGAGTTCCACTTTTAGCTATCTAATCAAGGGTGAGATTTATGCATACCGCCCTAGCACTTTGGTTAACTAACTTAGCACATGAGAGTTCCGCTGTTGCTTCTTCTACCAATACCTTCATTATCAATGTGAAAGGAGGGGGAAGGAAGGAAAATAAGAGAGGGAAATGGAAGAAAGATATAAGGAAGAAGGGGAAAGAGGGAAATGGAAGAAAGATATAAATCCACAGTCCTCATACACACACATACGTGCGCGCTTGCTCACATTTATGCATGTGTTGTTATATGCAGACCGAACCTATTGGAAAGTTCGGCTACTGTATTACTTCAAGATTTGGGAGTTGAATCCTCGTTATGGTTTCTTATGGCTTACACTTCGCTGCATCCAAGTATAATAGATTCAACATCAAACACTAATTCATCTTTTTTATGTTATAGGCAAGTCAAGCGTATCTGATTGGTAACAAGGTTCTGGCAAGGGAACTGAGTGAGAAGGGGCAGTTTTACAACATGCAGATGAAAGCTGCTCAACTGAAAGATGGTGGCCCAATTTATCATAAGAGGTCTGTTATTCTGTATCTGTCTTAAGCATGTTAATTCTGCAAATAATTGTTTTATATTCATCCTCCCAAGTTCTGGTGAAGTTGTCAGTTTTCATAAGAAAGGATGGCAGTTTAAAACTTGATGGGAGAAAAGCTGCTAAAAGCCATAGCAAGGAAAATAGTTGCATCGAATAGAAATCCTGCCCCGCTATATTTATTCTTAATGCCAAGGCGTGCTATGGAACTGAAACTATAGGTGCAAATGCATAGATCATTCAAGCTAGGTAAGTTTGATAATGCATGCGCAAATGTTTGGGGACGGCAAGATATGAGGCTATCATGTCATCTCGCTAGCAGAATGAGCTATGAAGAGATAGAAGTGATATTCCCTCAAAAAAAAAAACGTGAGATAGAAGTAATCAGGTGCACCTTTTCTGATGTGAGTAGCAGGGTCAGCCTCACGAGTCTATTTTCTCATGGTTCATTTTACTAAACAAACCACCGCTTCATGCACATTTTTGTTATTATTTATGGTTTTGTGTGGTTGTGTAAGACCATTAACCATCCAAACTTGATACAGATTAATAATTTGATTTCTTGTTCCCCAGAGATCCAATCTCTTATGAGCTCCCGGGCTACAACCGAGGAGGGCAAGACCGTGTTATTGACCTCCATGGCCTTCACGTAAGTGATGCCCTACACGTCCTGAAACATGAGCTCAGCATCCTAAAGAGCACTGTACGCTCCTCAGGACAGCAGCTCCAAGCAACAATCCTATTGGGCACCGGGCATCATACAAGTGGTACTCGTGTATCACCAAGGCTGCCAATGGCTGTAGAGCAATTTCTCTTGGATGAAGGCCTTCCGTATACTCAGTCTCAACCTGGTCTTCTTCATGTTGTGATATATTGACACCGCAAAAGATAAAAAAAAGAAAAACAAGAAAAAAAGAAAAAGAAAAAGAAAGAAAAATTAAAATCACACTCACTTCTATTCTTGTATCTGTGTATATGAGAGTTAGACAGGGAAGAGGAAGCCAACACAACTGTGTTTCTGTGGAACAGAAAAGCAATGTAATATTAGGACAGGCAGAATGCTTACATACCGTTGTAGATTTCTATTGCCTTTTCATATTCTTTTAGTATATTCTTTTTGATCTCTCGACTTTGTTCATCGAGGAAGATGATTTGTTCAGTAGCTTGTACTTGTAGCATATCATGCCAAAAGTAGCATAAAAGTTGGAATTGATCTCTAGAAGTATCTACATTCTCATGTTTTGATGCGTTGGTCATTTGATCGCTGCTACGCATTCAGTATCAGAAACATGGACTTGCTAATGGTGCGGTCTTAGCAAACCTTAGAAAATTATTGACTGATACACGTTTGAAGCATATTCTAGCATTTATTTGTTGTTTCTTCAGCACTCTTGGTCTTTTTATTTTTGCTTGAAAAAGCTATGAGTACATATATTTGAATCAGAAAGTTTTCATGATGTTAGTAGTCGGTCATGATTTTGAAATTCTCCTCTTTGAAACTTTTGGCTGATTCATTATTCACTATTCACTTGTGACGTGGATAATCGATGCAAAAACAGAGTATTACTCAGAGAGCGGAGAAAACGATTAATTTTACAAATATCCCCAGAAGTTTGGGATTCTCACGAAAACCCCTTGTCCTTTCATCCCCATAGTGGCCCTCCCCACGGTCAATAGGAACATAGTCACAATAATGGCCAGCGAATCCATTAACACCATTAGGGAAGTACATTAG
>JBAKGM010000139.1:14219489-14240419 GCA_037177215.1 Asparagus racemosus
AAGGTACACCAATGAAGGCAAAGTGGGGGTTTGGTTAAACCCCCCCCCCCCCCCCCCCCCCCCGCCGCGCCCGGGGCCTTCCATCTTTCCTCCCTCCAGTAGGAGCGGCAACAACAACAACTAAGGGCATAATAGGAATAACAAATGGTTGTTAGTAAATTATAGGTTGAAGTAGCTGAGTTTGACATTGGCCAATTTGGTGTAAGTTAAACATATTGGGGGAGTTATTTACAATATTGTCTTTTTTGGGCCAATTTTAAATTAGTTTTGGGGACCGATATGTAAAACCCCATAAAGAAAATATACCCATACACCCAACCCTATGAATATCTCGAGCAGTTGGATTTATCACATAGGTTGAGAGATTAACAAAAACCTTGTTCATTTGAGGGATATTTACAAACTTCTCCTCTGAAGACTGATTCAACTTGTCTATAGGAGAGAGAAACAAAATGGGAAAAGCAAAATGGGGTGTATAATGTTCCTAATTCTTATTGGAAGACTTTCAACTATCCTCTTGGAATAATCTTCCATGCTATAGGCAACTGCCGAATTGCCAATTCATAGTAGCAGCTGTATGTTTGTTACTTCGAAAACCTTTTTTGTGTCAGCTGTATGTTTAGCAGCCATTCAAACTATGTTTCACATCATTAATTAATTTTATACGGCATGTTTCGATAAGTGTTCCTTTCTTGCTAAAGAATTTTTCTGACACCATGTTCACGTATGATTTTTATGTACTCATTTCAGAGAAATGCAAACACAGGCTGGGGCCCCCAAGATACAGATTCCAGGTGGAACCATGATAGATATGACGGTCCTCCAAAGAGTCACAAGAATTTCTCACAAAATACCTCAGATAGAGATCGCCGACGCACTTCCGGATCAGAGCCCAATAGAGATAGAAGAACAAGGGATCAAGATGGACACAGAGGCGAGGAACAGTCAGAAACAAGGTCCGAGTCAAAACCAGAAGAGTATGATGATAGAAGAAGAAGGGATAAACACTCAGAAAGGTACAGGTCTGGGCGCGATCGAGTTGATGATTTGGACCGTAGAAGAGATGATAAGCGATCAAGGCATGAAGAGGGACTAAGTGACGATAAGCGATCAAGGCATGATCGTCCCTCTTCACCACACTATCATCGATCAAGAAGATAGGATGTGAATAGAAAATATTTCCTCTCTCTGGCAACTTTATTTTCATTTTTTCCTAAGATGTGTATTTACCGTTAAGTTCTGTTGATGCTCTTTTCTGGATTTTTCCAACTCAAGGCAAACTTTGGAGATTACACATAAAACAAACTGCATGTATATGGCCTGGGAAGCTCAGTTAGCATTTGATCAGAAGTTATATTATTTGATGATCTTTTGTTTGCCTTCAGTGATTTTGATGACAGGCTTATTTGATCAACAAGTCTGATCATGGCAACGGTGCACGTATTATGCAATATCGTGCCTTCGGTTTATAGCAAATCTGGAATCTTTCTGTTTAAGGATTGATAGTTATCTCTTTGATGCGCTAATGATATCTTGAATCAGTTTTGCGTGATACTTATCACGCCTCCCTATGTAATATCTCCGTAGCGCGTGCTACTCTCTATTTGTGGAGCCTGTTACAATTGGCAGGAGCCCACAAATATTGGTCAAGTTCACTTCCATATCTATGCATTTATTTATCTATGCATTTATGGATGATGGTGATGAGAATGGACAATGCCCATGTACGTAAATAGACAAATTCATGATAATTTATTGGTGCTTTAAACACTGCTGCTTTCCACTCAAAATTCAACCTCCAACGGCTTTCTTCTTCCCGGTTTAATTACTGTTCTGTTATCACCAGTGCTTGAGGACTAACCGCACCGACAGAGGCCATCCCGTAACGGTGCCGGCGACATCTCCGAAACCCTAATCCCCCCCCCTCACCCGACACAGCCGTTGCGATCGAGCAACGTGCCTCCTCGTCTCCGTCCACGTGTCGGATTCTAATTGGCCGTCATTGCCCACGCTTTCTATGGCTTGGCGCGTAGCGGTGGCTCTCCTTATTCCCACCGCGAAACACCCGACCCAGATACGAAAGCCCAATCCCGATATTTTTCCTGAAGATTACCTTCTTAAAACTAATCAAAATTAACAAGTAATAAGGCTATTAACCTCCCTCCGCCTCGAAATCCTCAATAATCTAAATCCGGCAACCGATGACGAACGTCGACGCTTTCTGCGACGCCGTCGAGGAAGGCCTCAAGCTATCGAAGCGAATCTACGCCGGCAAGGATCGTGCCACGTCAGCACCCCGGAGGCCGGTGATGGACAGATCTCAGCCGTCCGATCTGCTTCCGACGGCGCCGATGGTATACGCTGTGATATACGATCCTGCGATAGTCGATAACCCTGACATACCTAGCTACCAGCCGCACGTGTACGGCAGGTGCGATCCTCCGGCGCTGATCCCGTTGCAGATGAAGGAGATCGAGCTGCAGGTCGACTGCCACGTGGACACGGCAGTTGTGGCCGTTAAAGGGCGGTGGAGGGTTCATTGTGTTATGGGAAGCCGGAGCTGTGATTGCCGGCTGGTGTTCCCCACCGGCGATCAGGTAAATTTGGTGCAATTTTATGGATTAATCTTGATTTTTAATTTTTAAATTTCGCATGTTCTGTGAAATGTGCCTATTGTTGAGCAAAGATTGAGTTTTAACATAGTTATTTGTGGATTGCGGAATTTTTGGGGCTTATACTAGAAATATATCTTTCATCAACTTTTTTTTAAAGTAGGAATTGTTATTAAGTAGGAAAGGTACCTGGGGTTTTAGTATAGAGTACAGCAGTAACTTTTTAGATTTTGTAAATACGATACGACGTAGGGTGTTCAGGAAAATTAGGCTTTCTTCAATGTAATGTGAGATATTTTTCGTCAAATTTCATTTCCAGCTCTAACCAGGAGCTTACTTGAGGGGTTTAAGATCAGAATCTTTAGTAGAAAGTTTGATGTCATCGCTGAGGTCCTTTCAGAGTTTGAAAAGTTTTCTGTGGGAGTAAGGATGCTTTTTCCCGAAAGAGCCCTTTAACTAGAATTTTAATTTTCTCTTTGTTTCCAAAATGTTCTCCCCGTTTTATTTATTTAAACGATAAGCTGGGATTCTTTAATTGATTAATTATAAAATGTGAGCTTTATAAATTGTAACCAAATTTGTGGTTGGGTTGTGTTCTTTTTCTTTGCGACTTGAATTTAATATTGCGTATTTATCAAAAGTTGCCCTTGCTATAGCCTACATTTATGTGTATAAATGATAAGATAATAATTCACCTAGCTAGTCAAATTGATATGAAGGAAAAGTTCAATTCAATTTTATCCATACATTGCATACCTATAAAATATAGCCTGATTCCTTATGTTGAACTCCCGAACTAATAATTTACCTTCACTTCTTTTATTAAGATCTATAAGGCCTGGGCTTCTTTGGTTAGTTATATTATATGTTGGTGTTAGAGGATGTGATTATAGTAAAAATCAATCAGCCAAGTGAATACACAGTCTTTGTTATTTGATCAATCTACTTTTTTTTTTCTTTTGGGTTTTTGGACTAGTATATTATGTGGCTGCAGAAACTTTGATGCTTTTTGTTGTCCTACAAAATTTCTGTATGTTTAATTCAATCCTGAGCTTTTTTATTGTTCTCAAGCTAAGTATGATTTGGCTAACAGGGTTCCATTCTAGGTGTCGAGGTTGATGTCACTAGAAGGTCATATTCTACACAGATAGTTCAAAGAGAAGACGACCAAAAGATAAAAACTGATGAATCTGGGGGTCTATTAAAACCACAGTTGTTTTTTGTTACGATACCACAGGTGATGACTTAATTACCTATTTAGCCGTTTTTTTAAATTGATTTAATTCTGATTTTAATTTTGATAAAAAATCTTCTCGTATCTCCTTAAAGGTTGATGGAGGATGTGATATCTCTCTTAAAGTCAGTTGGTCCCAGAAGTTATTGTATAAAGATGGCCTGTTTGCAGTTACTGTGCCTTTTGGTTTTCCAGACTTTGTCAATCCATCTGCAAAGATATTTTCAAAAAGGGAAAAAGTACAATTATATGTGAATACTAGTACTGGAAAAGAAGTTGTAATCCAGAGAACTAGCCATGCTTTAAAGGTGAATATACCTGCACTGTGGTAGTATAAACGTATCATCAGGTTGAATTTGCAATTCGAGCTTAATTTGTTTCATATTCTTCTTCTTTTTTTTTTTTCCATTTTTCCCCAGGAAGAACGTCGAGGCTTGGGGAAAATGTCCTTCTTGTATGAAGCAGACGTTGAATATTGGTCAACACAAGATTTCCACTTTTCATATAGTGTATGTCCCTGTTGATGCTTTTATCTATCACATGATCCAGGAGCATAAGTTTGTGAATTTCTTTTATCATGTATTGTTCCAAGTCGTAATATTTCGTCCCATGTCATTGTTTTTATAGGGTGTGAAATAACAATTTATTTTCAGTTGCCTATTTGGTGCGACAAACAACATGAAGCACTGGAAAATAACTTCTTACTGGCAGACCCTAATGTGCATCTTAGAAACCTTCTGTTAGATTGTAGTTAAACTTTCTTACCTACATACATATGATACAACTTACAAGTTTACTCGAAGTGATTTTTGGAGGCATTTTGACCTGTTTTGTTTGGCTTGTAGTTACTGACTTCTATGCATATATACAGATTTACTCAAGCGATCTGTTTGGAGGAGTACTCTTGCAATCACCATCTGTACATGATTATGATCAAAGAGAGATGTTTTATCTGTATCTTTTTCCTGGGAGTAACCTAAGCAGAAAGGTCCGTGTAAATTTCATCTCTCTTTTCTCATAAAGCTGAGCTTTGACTCTTGTATATCAGTTAGACCTATTATAAATTACTGCTAGATCTTATCAAATAGTCAAATATATCTTTAAAGGAATCTCACAACTACAGCTTCAATCAGCATCAATATTACTGAAATTTTCAACAATGCTGAAATTTGTTAATTGTTATTTCAATTGTAAGTTTGTAATCAAATGCTCAGACACAATATGTGTATGCATGTACCTTGACATTCTTGCACAGTCTGATGTTCATCACAATTCAAATATGCCTAATGTCCTATTCAATTTCCTGTTAGATGCTCCTTATCTCATGTAACCTATGCAATAGGTATTCAGAAAGGAGGTGGTATTTCTTGTTGATATAAGTGGAAGTATGCAAGGAAAACCTCTTGAAAATGTTGAAAATGCACTATCAGCGGCTCTCTTGGAACTCAGCTCAAGGGACTATTTCAACATAATTGCATTCAATGAAGAGATGCACTTCTTCTCATCATCTCTGGAACCAGCAACAGGGGACTCGATAGAAAATGCCACCCAATGGATAAGCAAAACTTTTGTTGCTTCTGGTGGGACAAATATCTTGCAACCTTTAAATGAGGTAATCTCTATCCACACTTCATCAGACTGTCTTCTTTAACCAATATTTTTCTATGAAGTCTACAACCTGGTAGTGATATAATCTACTTGCTTCTTTTAAACTCTGTTCTTGTGTATATAGCTCTTTGTACTTCACCTATTCATATTCATTTCGATGAAACTTTGGCATGACATCTTTCCTGCAGGCAATGAAGCAACTGTCTAAAACCAGCGAGGCACTCCCACATATTTTTCTAGTCACTGATGGTTCTGTTGAAGGTGAAAGAGACATTTGTTGTGCTATGAGAACTCATATGTCAGATAAAGGATCTATGAAGCCACGAATTTCCACTTTTGGCATTGGTAATACTTCCAGCTCCTGCATTTGTAATTTCTAAGTCTTTACAACTGCTGTTTAGACATATATGAGAGTAAAACTCCTAAGTTTATAGGCAAAAAACTCTTTGTTCTATACTTCTCTATATATACTAAATTTTTGGGATGAAAATCGCGTAGCTACAGTGGAAGTCCCAATAGCTTAGCAGCGTAGTAATTTTGGGTCTAAGTGTAATTCTGGACATGGGTAAGTTTGAAAGTAAATGGGGGTAAAAATTTAGGTTTATAGGCAAGAAATCCTTTAAATTGTACTTTATTTATTATATTATTGTATTATATTATTAAAGTTGATGGAGTATTTGGACCTAGGAATGATTTTGAAAATGAGTGGGCTAAAAAGAAATTGAACTAAAATTTGGGTTTATTGGCTCTTTTTTACATATACCCTAAGCTAGTGCGACTTTCACTGTAGCTATGACCAGTAGCTACTGTGGTAGTCCCATTAGTTTTAGACTTTTAGTCTATAGTAAAAATTCCTGGTGCTTCACATTTTGTTAGTTGGGTGTTGGGTCACTTCTAATCAGCAACAATTTCTTTTTACTGTATTTCCTGAATTATTATTGTCTCAGTCTCACAACCAATAGAGGATAGACATGTACTTCTTAGGTACATGTCATGCTTTTTTGTCTAACTGCAAACATGTTTGTGAATAACCTTGCAACATTTGTTGATAGTTCTTGCATCTAATATGAGGTTGCACAAGTGATGCTAGGATACTGGAAACTTTGCAATTTTACTTTTTTTTTTTTGGCTCGTTATTTTCCAATTGACGTTTAACGACATACGTGGTCATTAATCAGATATCTAGAGTATAATTTTTTCTGTGGTTTTCTCATTGGGTAAATTTAATTTTACTAATACATCTAAACTTCAGCTTCATGTCCCTCTGAAGCAAAGAGCACACTTTATGTTATTCCAATGATTGAGAAGTTGGTACCATATAAAGTTTAAACTATATTAGAATTTAGAGCTGAAATTATCGTTGTCAGTTATATCTTGTGCTTACATATATATTGTAAAATCAGGAAAGGTAAATGTAGTAAATATGACCTTGTAAATCTTCTCAGTCTGTATCCTGGGCTTGTCTAGCAAATTGGCCATGCATTCCCCAGTTCCCATTGCTAATGGAGGAGATTTAAGCAGTAGGAGATCAAGGCATACAAAGGACTCTTGATACTTGATGATTTAATTGCATTGAAGCCAAAAGATTACACTACCATTAAACCATTCCCACAGATCTTTTATTATTGCGCTTACTTTAGACATGGGACACTATCATTACATGCATTACTAATTTACGATGTGTTGAAAAATGTGAAACTAAATAATCTATTAAGAAAAGAGAATGAGTACCAAGCTGTGTTTTAACTGAGAAGTTCTTACAGATACATAAAGATTTGTTATGCTTGATTGATATTAAATTTTGTAGAAGAAAGTGCCTTTCAAAGATTATTCTACTTCTGTTCAACAATATTGGTTATGATAAGTACTTACTTTTTAAGCATTTATGGGAAATTGTAGATTGTAGTTTTGTTAGTGTTGCAGGTGTGATCCTTGCTTGTGGAACCTCCAATTTTGTGGCCAATGACATCAAGAAACAATTTTCTTGCTTTTCTTTTGATGTAATGCTATGCAGCCGTGTCTGTACAACTGTTCTTTGTTTTAGTAGGCTACAATTGCTTCATCTGAGTTTGTAATTTGCTTATTTTGTGCTGATGTAATTGTTGTAGGTGCATACTGTAACCATTATTTCCTGCGAATGTTGTCTTCAATTGGAAGAGGGCAATATGAAGCTGCATATGACCCAGGTCAGTTGTATTGTCATTCCGAACTTAGTCTCTTTTTTATTTTGGTTTGTGAACAAGGTTTTCAGTTTTTTTTCTTCTTTAGAAAGAGATAAAGAGAATGTGTTATGGAAAGGTTCGAGAATGTAAAAAAACTTAAATTAGCAGTTTCATATAGTTAGATATGTTTTACATAAAAGGAAGGGTTCGGAGAGAAATCTAGCAAAGTGGTGGTGGACAAGCATCCATTTTGTTTTAACCTTTCGGACCTTCTCTTACCGTTTTAACAATTTGCAATGCTTATTAAATTTATTATATAAAAATTCAGTGGATATAAGCCCAAAACATAAAGTACTGCTGAGATACTTGTAAGTCATTGCACAATGGAGCAAGAGGTGCAGTTATAGATGGTTACATCACAGGAATGTAAAATAGGAAACCAGTAGACTCTAGCACATTAGCACACCTCAGTTTATTATGCTAGTCAAACAATACTCTCTCATCTGGCAATCAGGGGGGAAACATCATCATCATTATCTTTGACTTCATCCATAAAATAGAGTTGCCTACGGATTACTAGTACACTTACCATGCCCATATTTGCTTTTTATAAACGGATATGAATACAGATATTCTTCGGTAAGAAAAATATCATAAACATATCCACATTAAACGAAAACAGAGGACACGATTCTGATATTAGAGAAGCGGATACAGATACAATCACGGATTCAAATCGGATATTTGGAAAACAGATATGACTCGTTTATGCGCAAGATATGACAAAAAAAAATATCATGTTAATTAAACAATAAAAGTTATCAGTTAAAAAGAATTTGTTTCAGACAATAAAATGTAATGAAATTTCAACCACACTAACCTAAGCAAACCTCACAAAATCAAGAATTGGATGCAGCTGATTACAAAAAAGTACAAGACAAGAATTGAAACACAAAGTGCGGTAAATATTTCTTCTAGACCTCACATTTAATTATATCCATTGATAAAAAAATAAATCAAATTATAGGATAACATAAATTTGACTATAACTAAGTTTAAAATGTACAATTGATTACCTCAGTAAAAGCACAATCCAATAAACCAAAAACATATGGCCACATCCCAAAGCGCATGCAATTGTTATCAATATAATAGCAAACTAAGTAATATTCATATCTGTAACCGTATCTGTACCCGTATTCGAATTCGAATTCTTATCCGAATCTATATCCAAATATATATCTCAATTCATTTCTGATACGGACCGTATCCGAAATTTGAACCAATATCCGTATCCAAAACCATACCCGACCAAAAATACGAAACCATATCCAAAACCATATCTGTATCTGATCGGTTTCAAATTTTGGCTACTGTATCCGCATCTATTTCGGATACGGCTGCAGATCGGATCGGATATATCCGAACCATTTTGCACCTCTAAATATAAGACAATGATTGGTCTAGTCTTCTATTTTGGATGACCATGCTTGAAAGGGGGGAAGAATTACAATTTGAAGGCTTAATAGTGGAAATGGCACCAACACAGGCTTAGGTTGTGTTTTTGAGATGCATAAATCCTTAATATTTTGAAGGATTTGACCTGAATGAAAATGATTGCACTACATAAACATGCTTTTTACAAGTTGGATCATATGCACGGACCAACTGGAGTTATTTGCGCTTCCATTATTTCCTTCCATTTCAGATTTTTACTCTAGCATGCTTTGGTTTGTTCATGCTATTGGTGCTATTCTCCTTCATGTGCCCCTTTCTATCCCTTTACCCAAATACTCTCACGCCCACCATCTTGTTCTGTCCTGTTCTGTAACAATGAAAAATTTAATGTTCCATCTACTTCTCTTATCTAATTAATACCCTGACCAAAAGAGGGCTGACTAATATGAATTGATTGTCCTAACTTCTCTAAACTTCTCCTGTGCTTAGGGACTCACCTCGGCATCTTTCAGGGTGCTTCCTGATCTTGTAACTTTGAGCTGTCATCTAAATACTAATGAAAATTAATCTGATTCATATCTCTTGATCATCAGAACTTGCTCAAATTTCTACAGTGCTTACTGAGAATCGTGCAGGGCGTTTCTTGTTCTCGTATTTTTTGGGAGACCTAGCTGCTAGGTGATGGAACTCTCCCTCCCTTGCTCCTCTTTATGGAGAATAAACTGGACCATATTATTTTTACTTGAAAATTTATACGTGACTTAAAACTCTAGAGGCTGATCTCTCTGCTAAAAATTTCCTTTTGAATCATATTTTTGTTAGAACCTTTAGATGACTTATACGTTTCTTGCTTTTTACAATGATACCTCATCACATGGAGAAGAAAACCTTATCTATAATTCTTTAAATTTAGATTAAGATATGTAATTTTTCTAGCTGGTGTACAATCAACTGCTAAGTCCATTCCAAGCACATCTCTAGCTAGCACATCTTTTCAGATCTAAGATGTTATAGTAGTTTATTACCATGTTATAGTTGTTATAGTAGTTTATTACTATGTTGTGGACTTGTGGTTAGCTACTTGCATCCGTTTTATGCTAGTATTCTTGTTTTTATTGTAGTTTATTGTTCGAGTATCTAATTTTTTAATTGAATATCCAGCTTTTTCGCAGACATTGGATATTTTGGTATTTGTTCTAATATTTTGTGTAAAAGAAAATATTTTTTGAGTTGTGCTTCTCTCTGCTCTTCGTTGGTTCCATATTTCCATGACATCAGCAGTATTCTTTAACTGATGGTATTTATTTATTTTTATCTAGATTCTATTGAAGTTCAAATGCGTAGATGGTTTCGGAGAGCTTTATCTCCGATACTTGTAGATATAATGATTGACATCCTTGATCATCTCGAGGCATTCGAGGTATGCCACTTTTATCTTTTAATGTATTTCTTTCAAATTAGAAATTTCTGCAAATGATTGATATAGTTTTCCTAATTTTCTAATGTTCAAATCAGTGTAAACTCACTTAACCAATTCTTAAAGAAATACATATGCAATTACCTAATTTTATCTTATTATAGAAAAAATTTCGAATGTAAAATCAAAGACCAAGCAGCCCGTCATGGAAGCTTATAACAATATTTTTAATAATCATAATGGACAAAAATATTTATTTTATTATGCACATATATGTGTGCTGGGTCTTGGCTTGCGATGCTGATGTCTTATCTTATGTACCTATGCCATGGAAGGCTCCAAAATCCAGACAAACTTGCAGTTGCATGCTCTAGGCACAATTGTACTAGTTTCTGAGTTTGCTTTTATTTTTTTTTTATTTTCTTCCTTCTACCCGTTTAACTCCTCAGAGTGATTACAAAGCACCACATTATCAGATGTTTTGGTGCATATTAATTTGTGTCCTATCAGCTAAATGCGTTTTCTACTCCTTTTTAGGTGTATCCTTTCAATATTCCAGATCTTTCATTGGGATGCCCTTTGGTTGTATCAGGAAGATATGAAGGCAGGTTTCCAGATTCTGCAAAAGCTAAAGGTAGCCTTGCGGACAAGAGTGACCATTTTGTTGACCTCAAAGTCCAAGTTGCGAAAGATATCCCCCTTGACAAAGTAAGACGCCAAATTTGTTTTTTAGTCAAAGAAGTCTGCAAAAGATATCACTTGACAATTTGATTTTTATACATATGCTAATATGTTTTGTAGTTATTGATCTTTATTCAGTACTTGCAAATTGCAATTCAGTTTTACTCCCTGGCAAAGGGATTTAAATGTTTGTATTTCTTATGTTTTCTATGAAAAATAAGATCCTAACATAATGATGGCCTATGAATAGATTTTGATCAGTTGTTGGTTTGAATTCTTTTTTCTTTTACAGTATAGTATTTTTCTCCTTGTCTATTATCTAGTATGGTTGCCTTACATATAAAAATAACCATGAAAGGGTTGACTGGACTTTGTGCGCGACTCTCTAATTGACATCAGTCACCATGTTTTGGTGCCAATTCAGAGAAAGCCATACTATAGATCCTGATGAGGAGTGTTGATACTATAGATTTTGATGAGGAGTCTTGAACCTGAGACCGCATCAGAACTTTTGGTTACATCATGGAAGCAGCCATTTTCCAAGTTTCCCTAGACCAGGAAGTATCTAGGGAGTGGAAGAGGCAGATAATGTGATTTTTATGGCACTGCCATCACAAGCCAAGAGCCTCTCTTTATGTGCCGAAATATGGTTTCTTGCGCCATGGTATTTTTTTATCCACTAAACATGCGATCAACTGCATTTTAATTCAGGTAGTTCTGTACCATCTTAAAAATCCTGGCATCAAAGCTCCTAGTTGTGAAGCTGAAGTGTATTTCTTCTTATATGTTTTTAATAATTCTCAAATCACTTTTTGCTGCGTAAAATTCCGAGTAGTGAAGCTGAAAGATATTTTTATATATTTTAGTAGTTCTCAAATCACTTTTTGATCTACCTCCTTGCTGTTTTGGTTTTCACGAAACGGATAGTGGAGAGCATCAACATTCCTCAAATAATTGAAAGTAAAAAAAAAACTGAAATGAAAGTTCAGAGATTCTGGTGATAAAGAAGGCTGGAAACGCCAAAAATTATAACCTGTAATTTATGCTATCCAAACATATTCACTGTCTGTGATTTGCTTTTGCTTTATCATTCTCTTATTTCAGATTAACTATTCAGTTGGGGTGCATTTCTTTATTCCAAACTTTTGCTTATTTATTTCATTCTGCATGCAACTTTCTTAGCATTTTAGCAGTTTTTGTTCAACTTCTCTGAGAGATGTTCTTCGCAGGTACTTGCCAAACAGCAAATTGATCTTCTTACTTCTCAGGCATGGTTTTCCGAAAGCAAACAACTTGAGGAAAAGGTTAGCTTCTCACTTTGTAGCCATGACACTTTTATGTTCATATTATGATTGTTCCCCACATTTACGTCAATATAGTAGCACCGGAAGTTAATTTCATAAATATTACTAAAATGTCCGCTTCTTGACATAGTTTAGTACATACATATTTTAATATACTGATTATCCTTCATATACATTGACATTGTTCTTGGATAAATATCCAGTCGTTAGAAATTGTAGTATACTGTTAAGCAATGTAATGTATAGCATCAGTCTCAAGTGTTCTACTGGTTTCTTTCATTTGGAGCTGTTCCAAGAAAATACTTGAAATGATGTTGAACCATGGGGATAGTAAAAAAGTTTGTCCCGGCATTATATTTTAAGTATATTACTTATACCTTTTGTTCTTCAATTTAAATAGAATTATTTTCACTAAGTAGTTCTTTTAGCATATCCTTCTCTGTTTCTTATAATGGATTTTATTCTTCTACTTGAATAGAACTATTTACACAAATAAGTAGTTCTTTTAGCAAATCCTTCTCTCTTTCTTATAATGGATTTACAGATGTATTCAATTAGCTAAAGAAACACCATTTATCCACTCTTTCCTAATCATTTACCATCGATCTCTTCATAATTCTTTGTTATAAAGGTTAACTCTTGAAGACCAAGGACATTTTTGTCATTGGATATAAACCTGCAAACTTGATTTTGCCAAAAACTTCCATTTGAAATTGACTCTCACAGTTTTGCTACAATTCATTTGGTATTTAAGTCAGAAGATTGTATTCTTCTAAATTTCCTTTGTCAAGATTTTATAGGTCATCAAACGAAGCATAGACAGTGGAATTCCAGCTGAGTATACTGATATGATCTTACTCCGGCATGAGGAAGAAAAACAGGATGGGGGAAAGCAGGTACATTAATAATTTGGTTTGCTTTGTTAGTTTTTTCCCTCCAGAAGTTATATAATTTGTTTACTGAGTTGGTAAGACTTAACTGGTTGCAAGTGAAGCTGTTTAGGCAAGAGAAATTATCTCAATGGATAGAAAATAATTGAAGTGAGAAATATGAACGGCAAAGAGTTTGATAGATTTTTGTCCATTAATAACGTGGAAATCTGTGACTTGGGTAGTGTACCAGATAAAGTTACTATCTTATCATGGGGATTTTCTTACACGGTTTACATCACAAAAACATGCCCAAGAATCTGGATGAAATTTGTAATTTCCCATTGCATTTGGAAGAGTCGGAGCATCCATCTTGTTCATTCGTTATCAAGGAACTTCATGTACGAAACTGAAATATGCATTTTAACATTTCACACCCAAGAAACCTGAAAGGCCAACGTTGTCACTCTCTTCCTCCATTTTGTTATTTCGTGTAGATGGGGTCAAATAACATATAATTACACTTTAAACTTATATATTGATGATTTGTTGATTCGGGCCGTTTTTTTCCTCCAAAGTTGAGGATTTGGGAGGTCATTTTACTTATAAGGGGTATATATACCAAAAAAACCTATTTTATAATGATCTGTTATGGAAAGCTGATTCCTATAAACCTCTGTCCGCAGGCAAAGAAGCAGGACAAGCATAAACAGGGCAAGACCAAAGACCAACCCATAAATTTGGTCCATGGGATGAAACTTGGTTTTGGAAATGTAGCTGCGACCGCAGAAAATCTCCCGACAGGATTCGGAGAGCTGAAACCTCCTGAGGCATCCCATGTCCTCGTTAAGGCCGCTGGATGCTGCAGCAAACTCTGTGACTGCTGCTGTTGTATGTGCTTCATTAAGGCGTGCTCCAAAATGAACGATCAGTGTGTGGTTGCTTTGACACAGCTCTGCACTGCTCTCTCGTGCTTGGCTTGCTTCGAATGCTGCGCACTATGTTGTGACGGTGGCTCCGATTAGTGTATTTTCTGTGTTTACTTCTATATAGTGAATGTCTGAGCTTCTTGTATTTGTACTTGTAATATTAGTTATGTTTAGGTGTTGTATGATTAAAAAGTAAAACGTTACAATAACGATGTGTTTTTTGTGGTTGTTAACTTAGATGTTGCTTCCTCAACGTATACTTGGTTTGTTTCCATCTGGAAGCGCTCCCCGTTCACGCCAGTTTTGTGAAAATTCTAAAAACTTTCCATGCTTTCATGCGACAATTTTTTGTCATTTCATCTGTATGTATACTTTTGTTTTCGTCTTGTTCGGAGTTCTGTAGTTTTGACATTTTCGTTTTGAGAGTCCTGTTCAATTTTGGTTCGGCTAGCATAGATTTATCTCTAATTGTTTGAGATAGTAAAATATCAAAATTTAGAATACAGCCGTAATATTGCACAGCTTTTACATCTTGTGCTTCAGCAGTTGAAGAAGTGGACATGAGCAACGTTGAGATGGAAGTAACTCTTGAAAATTGAATAAGCCCCAGAAACATGTATCACCCTTTTCTGATCATTGAGAAAAAGATTTTATTAAACGACGCGCACAATGGCTCCTCTATCTTTCTTTTTACAGAAACTGGGGGAAAAAAAAGAAGGGGACAAAAAACAACAACAACAACAATCAAGCTCTGACCTCACAATAACACAATTCAAACAATCAAGATCCTGAAGAAATAAAATCACTATCACAAACTAAACCCATAAGCCTAAACAAAGTAAACTAAAACCATGAGATTTCCTGTAAGCTAAAAACATGAGATTTCCTGCTATACCGTCTCTTCAAACATTCCGACTCTCAAAACCAACCCTTGCTGATACTTGCATTCTATCTTAAAACTTCCGGATCTAATCCTTGGATTCAGCAATTACCTTCTCCGAACTAATTACTTCAACCTCACCATCTTCCGCTTTCTCCGTGACTTGTTCTTCGACCTCAACCTTAGGTCCTTCGTCCTCCTTGTCTGATCCCATAGATAGATGGAGGCTCTCTTGTATCTTTGTGACACCTTTCTCTACAGGCTCTATAGCTTGGGATATCGTCAATGCAACATCTTTAACTACCTGTGAAAAAAACCATTGAAATGAAATGATTACAGCAGTTATGAAACACTGATTGGTTCGGTGTCTATGAACCGCAGAAGAACTTTCTCGAAATGTTGACTTAGAAGCTTTCCATTTAACAGGAAGCTTAAAGATTGCTAAGATGGTTCATTAGTTAATGTTCCAACTTTGATTTCACGCCTAGATCAGTGCAGGGCCATGGAAATATGGAATTCTTTCGAGAAAATAAATCAGTCCTGATTGGGTTTTCTTAGAAAATATATCCAGATAATTAACTTGGGGTAGTCAATAAAAGATAGAAACATATGTACATAAACATGCCTGTGTATGTCTATGCATGCAAAATTAGCCCACTAATAGATGGATATGTGTGTTTATTTGACAAAAGTTAACATAACAAGAACTTATATTGAGAAAAAGAGACCCAGCTGATTTACTTCAGATATTTTGACAGTAAATGATATTATACTTTCTATAGAATTTTTTTTTAAAATAAGTAAACAAATACAGTGATAATATTATTAGATGATAGAAATATATCTTCAGCTAGTTATAATAGCACTAAAGGGAGAAGGGTTGAGAGAACTTACATGTTCGCCACCTCCAAGGACAACATCCTGAACGCTCTCAGTAATACTCGTTCCTGGAGCTTCAACTTTCATTTCAGTCTCTTCAACAATAGGTGGTTTACCCTCAGAATCCTCATCCACCTTAATGTCAGATTTGGTCTCTATAGAGGTAACTTCCTCATATTCAGATGCAGGAAAGAACTTGTATGGTTCGACCGGAAAAACAAAAATATGGGCAACAGCTGCAATAGCCATCTGTTAAGAAAGATCCACAACTGTTTTGGTAGCGATAGTGATGAACAAAACAAGAAGTCGAGTGAAAATTATAGATGAGGCATATTGCCCAAAATTTGAAAAGGACATATATATACACTAAATGCATCATGTGGAAAAGAGTAAGGAAAAGGAAAAGGATTATATATCTAGACACCTGCAAAGTTTAGGAGGCTTTGTCTAATTTATAAAGTCTAGGGAGTTTTTGAGCAGAACACCCCTAAGTTCAGGGCCCTTTTTTGGTTGAATTTACCCTTTTATTTTTCCATAATAGACTTTTCTATATTCTTACATACAACTAGACACGCAAACTGCTTTCTCTATTCTTCAGTCGACATCTTTCTAATTTTCAGATAAAAGATTAGCACAATTCTCTGACTCCTCAGAGAACTCATACTTGCATAACTCACTTTTAACCCTCTAACCATTAGGAAACTAAATAAATAAGTGTTACATCATACTCATTGAGTCTCGTTTGCATCAATCTAATCCTCATCTCACATCCAAATAAGTGAAAATAATTGACAAACATTCTCTTTTCTGCGCCCACAAGGAAAATCATTAGTTCTGATTATTCAATCTGCTCAAATATTTAGCCACTGAGAACAGATTCCTTCAGTCATCATACCATCCAGTTCGACATGTACCAGGACATACCATTTAAATAGAACTGTAAATAATAAAATTGATAACAATTATATCCTTTTCTTTTATAGCTTTACCTTTCTCCATACTCTATCATGCTTTACTGAGGTCAACCTAATGCTTAGCAGCATAGATACTTCATGATGTTTAACATATCAGAAAAGGACTTACTTCTATGCAAATAAGAAAATCCTGGATTCCATTCTGAATCTTCCCTTCCTTAGGTAAAATACCAAAGTAACATATTATAGCGATACCCACGCCTTGCCACCAAGTCGCGAACACAATAGCCTTAAAGCTGATGAACTTTGCCAAAGGTTTAATAGGCGCCAACCTCTCATGAGTGACATTGTAAAACTGCACAAGACAGTACAAAGCCCACATTTGACTGAAGTTTATAACAACAGCAATATAAGGGTATCTGCAATAAATTGTCAAAGTTCATGTCAAAGAGAGGAGGTTGAACCCCAAAAAAAAAAAAAAGTTTCTCATGAGTCCACAAAGGGAACTAGCTATAAAAATAATACTCTATAGGGTTATTTGCACTTTAATACTCCAAAGTTTACACCATTTTTAACTCTGATACCCCAAAGTTTATTTTTGCCAAAAAATACCCCAAAATTCAAAAAAGTTTAAATTCTGTACCCGCACTTCAGTCATTTTAGGGTATCAAAGTTGATTATTTTTCAACTTTGGGTACTTTTGGGAAAAAATGGACTTTGGCGTATCAAAGTTAAGATGAAGTAGCTTTGGGGTACTTAAGTGCAAATAACCTTCTGACAGAAGTACATAGTATCTTATACATACCCATAATACCACTTAAATTCCCCGTCCCCATAAACTCCAAAAACCTCCAACAACAATGCCAAGAAGGCACAGACCGTCTTCAATATCATCTATGAGCATAAGTAAAAGAGAAATTAGAAATTGAAAAGAATCAAACATATATAGATGCGTAAAGATAGTACGAAGTCTTACATATTGTACAAGGCCAAATTTTTCTATCACGTACAAGTCGTTTCCTAGCACACTTGGGTCACAAAAGAAATCACGAACTGATGAGCTGCGGCGTGGTAATCCTTTCTCCTCATCCCCCTCTAGCAATTGCTCTTGAAGCTTTTTCTTTGATCCTTTATCAAGAATTTCTGCAACTCTCTCATCCCCACCTGCCATAGTTACGCTTATACTATGTAGCAGCAGCGTTACGCGTCTAGTAATAGACATGTCAGTTCATGCATTATCCATTTAAATGGATGAAATACTTTCACAGATATATATGTGTACTCAAGGTCCACCTGTCTTACTTATTTCAAGTTTCAAGATATAGAGAATGGACGGGGATGACCTATATGCAGTATAATCAGCATTTAACCAATTGATGATAGAAGCGGCTGATATAGCAACAGTTCTAAGTTGTATTAAACATAATTGATGATAGAAGAGGCTAATATAGCAATTTCTACATCATTAAAAGATAAGAACTTTGCTGATGGTTAATACAACCAAAGTTAAGCTTTATTCTCTTCAATTAAATAAATAACAAATCTCTGCTTACCTAGGCAGGCAACCAAGTAGCTTCCAAAACAGTACAAGGCAAATGCTTCATAGCAATTTCTTAGGATGTCGCACACGATGGAAAATTTTGCTTTAGATAAAGAAATTATCTGCACAAGGAGAAGCAACATAATTATTTCCGGAAAATTCTTCTCCTTGTATTACTAAATGCCAAAAAAAAATTTTTTTTTTCCAGAAAGGAGTCACATTCAATTGGACGTGACATGCATACTGACAACAGGAACATGATAATATATATCATGTCATCCATTTTCTTTATAGAACCACCTGTTGACCATGAATTAGACATTGTTCGAATCAGTTGATTCTGACATAGGTTATATAAATGGATACTTTTTGGTTATCTTTGCTAGAATATAAGTCAGCATAAGTAACATTGCATATTCTATTTACTTGTGATGCTCGTAGCAAATCTCATGAGAAATTAACTAGGACATGTAGAATGCAACAACCGATGCTTACAGATTCACTTGCATATACTGGAACCATGAATAGGACACCAATTATCCATTTCTGCTCCTGGAAGAACATCAAGCTCATTGCCACAGTCAGATTTCATCTAATCACTCGAGTTGAACTTATGTGGCATGTACATAAACTCTAGGTATAAAATAGAATAGTGGGCGCAGGACTTACAGCAGGATTGTTGTATGATCTTAGATGTTGAAAGATTGAGAAAGTAGAAAGGACTAGTGCAATTAGAGCAAATACGCCTCCAATGATGACTGCGGGTATGTGAAGATTCTTATACACTCCTTGAAAATCAGATACATGGTTAAGCTCCATACCGCCGTAATTGCCATCTGCCACGAAAAACAATTTGAAGTGAAGTGCCACATCTCGATTGTCAGCAAAATCTTTATGCAGAAAACAAAATGTTGCTTATGCTTTAAATTTTCGAATTAGGAAAGACCAAAACCAGATAGAATTGTCAAATATTGTTGGTGAGCTCTTTATATGATTGTAATCAGAAGATGGAAATACCTGTGGAATATAAGCATATATTTGTTGCCAAGATATTGCGGAGAACAAGATTTGTACACTGACCCAAGGATAGACATAGAAATAAACGGAGATCACTGTACAGTTTCTCCACAGAAACTCATTGTGATCTACACTTCATTCTTTTATCCTACATATATGTCTTAGTTTTTATTCTCAGTGTGGGCGACTTTTTGTTCCCTGAAAAAAAAAGCCCACAATCCATTGCTAGGATGCTAAATATTCATGCGTGTTGTGCTCTTAAAAAATGGAAAAAAAAATATAGTTGTACCCTAAAAAAAAGAGTAAATAATATGATGTATGCATCTAATTAAATTAAAAGATCAGTTCTTTTCCTTTTTATCAAACTTTGCATTCCAGAGACCATGCTATAAAAAGAAATAGAAAAGGCACGTCATTTATTTATTTTTTAGATCAAAGTTCAAATCGAAAGTAATAATTAATTACAACAATAAAGGAGAAAGGGAAATTTAGACCTTGTTGATATTTTGTGTGCAGAGAGAGCGCTTCTACTATCGCCATCGATCAACGGAGGTCCACCATCAAATTATCCATTTTCTTTTTCTCGAGAACCCTAGCAAAGATACTGATCATACACAGAAGCATGCGATTTACACGTGGCAGACTTTCGAGTGAGACTGAAGCAGTTCGGTTCGGTGTCTTTCGCTTTTTTTTTTTTTTTGCCTAGGTAGTTACCCTTGTGATTTCTATATTTTTTTTTTCTCCTTTCTTTATTTAGTTTCGAGTTTTTAGAACATTCCATGATCCAATTATTGCTCAACTGAATTTTTGCTTGACAAAATTGAAGAAGGTTGTTGGTTATCCAAACTACTAGTGTTTTAGCCCGTGCTAAGCATGGTCTTACCGTAATTTATCTATATTTTGTCGCATTTCAATCACTCTCATCCGAATATAATTTTTAATATCTAGCGACTCACCCCCTTCGAAACACGTGAATCCCACTCTCACACCGCCCAATGAGGTTAGATAACATTTATCCGCCTGGAAATAAAAATATTAAACAACTTATATAAAAACTATAATTAAAATTAAGATTATTTAAACTAAATTTTCATAATAAATGAATAAAAAGAAGATAATCAAAATATCCTAAATGAGAATGAAATAAAAATGAAAGATTATTTAATATTCAAAAATGTTATTCGCAAAATGATGCATCACCAAAAAAAGTTCTCAATCAATCAAACAGTCATAAGATGTAATAAGCAAAATATAAAGAAGAGCTATAATAGTTGTAATTATTTTTTCTCCGTCTTCATCCTTTTTTTGAAAGTTGAAAGAGCTAGTTCTTTGTCCATTTCTGCAAAATAAAAAAACATGTTTATATACTAAATTTAACAATTAAAAATTATATATCAAAATTAATTAATGTATAAATAAACCAACC
>JBAKGM010000139.1:14253616-14269139 GCA_037177215.1 Asparagus racemosus
TGTGTGTGTGTGTGTGTGTGTGTAATATTTGTAGTAGAATAAAAAAAGGTAAAAATAACTGGTAAAAGAATTGGAAAAAACAATTCAATGCTTCTCTATACGCACACTAGTCATTTATTATCTAAATAGTAGATGTAAAAAGAAGTAACTAAAACGTTCATTTTGGGCTTATACATTATATGAATTACATATAAAGGACCACAAATTACAGTTAACCCACCACTTTAAAATAATTATGCACCATCAAATTTTAAGATCAAGATTTTAATTAAAGAATCATGCGATTTAGTTTTTTACGTGATTAAAGATTACTCGGACTGCAACACATATGCAAAAAGAAACGAGGGGAAAAAAAACACAAGCATAAAACTGATTCAGAGCTGAACATAAATTGAAACAAGAGAGTTTCTTATAAGAACTGAAATATGTAGAATAAACAATAACTATATGTACGATCACTGGACAACTTATAAGAACTGAAATCGCACTAGGCCTTCATAACGTGGTGACAGGCTGGACGTCGCTCCTCCACGAGTTCATCGATTACGACGCGAAGCCTTTAGTCGAGCCCGGCGTGGCCTGCGGTCCAGCCACGGCGGTGAGCATATCGCTCGTCAATTCTTGCCAATCTGAGGTCAAAACCGTCATTTAGCTCCACCAACATCCAGATATTTCCTCTACCTTCGCGATGTCCACCGTCCAGTTGAAACAATCCAACGGTCTGTATTCTACGGTGCTTCCCGCCTTGTCGTTCTCCCCACCGGGGGCTGGTTTCCGGATCTAGGCGGTGGGTCCCAACCACATGCCACGTGAGTTCGGTCCGAATAAAAGCTTTAAATAAGGGCTCCTCTCCTCTCCGCAATGGGAGGAGAGAGAGAGGGAAAAAAATTTTATAATCTCTCTCTTATCCTTTCTTGGTCATCCGAGTTTGGGATCGTTCTCTCCTCTAAGGTATCAAAATCTGAGCCTGTTCGCTTTTCGTTGGACCTTAATTTATTTTGTTTTCGTTTTTTTTCATCTGGAATTCTGAGTTCATAGCCATGCATCCTGCATTATTTTTTTGCTAGTTGATTTCGTCGTCTTTGTATGTAATTTGGTTCATTGATAGTTAGATCTATGAGATCTCTAGCTAAAATGAGGAAATCATGGAAAAGTTCGGATTGATAAGGTCCTTTTGTCAAATTATTTAAGTAATGCCGCTTTCTTTTGGGTTTATTTGAGATTCGGCAATGGCGTCTGATGCCCTAGCTTTTTTTTTATTTTTTATTTTTATCTCAAACAACGTCTCTGATGTCGTTTAAGGTTTTGATCTAGCCGTCCATTTCCACTAAGAAATTTTATTGCAAACAAATCTTTAAATATGAGCAGACCCTCGGAAAGTTTTTTTTTTTTTAATAATTAGAAGATTGGTTGGATCAAATGAAAAAGATTCGATTATATTGGTACTTGTAGGCTAGTTGGAATCTCAATTAAGAGCTTGTGATTTGTGACTGGTCAATTATCTATGAAGCATTTGCTTAATTTGAAATGTGGATAGTTGTAAAATGCTGAATTATTGGTACTATTGTGAAATAAAGGAGTTAAATTAAAATAATAATTAATAGAATAATTGTTTAAAATACTAGTAAGCATCTATTCCACTTTGGCCGGCGGTGACCTTTTGGGTTTTTGCTTGCACCTTGCCACATGCATTGTTCTCCGCCTTTTTTGTCTCGTTATTTTAACTCCATCTGTGGGAAAAAAATAAAAATAAAATTAATTATCACCAATTTTCACTTTTCGAGTTATCTAGTATTAACGGCATCTTTAATAATACTTTGATCAAATTATGTATGTATTCAACTCGTCACGTCAATTTGCCAATAGTCAGACTCCAATTTGGACTGCATTTATCAATTTTTTTTTTCCCTTTAACATCGGGGATGATGTTCATTTTTTGGGGACTTCAATAAAGCTTGCAACTTTGCATGTTTTGATAGTTACGTGAACATCAAGGTTACATTAATTTTCCAAAGCCCACTTGTTCTACTGGTCAGGAGAAGTTGCATGTATGTGTGGTCTGCATTTTTTTCCCCCTAATGATGTCTTTTTCTTCTGTAGTGAACCTGACGCCTCAGTTTCTCTAACTTACATAGTAGCACTTAAAAAATCCATTGCAATTACCTGTTTATTTGACCAAGTAGGCATCTCACAATCAACCACTAGTGACCTGCAGTTTGTATTTTACATACAAGTTTGGATTACAATTTTACATAGTGATTATTTTTTTCGGAGAGTAAATGTTTTGATATATCCAACTAGTACAAATAGAAAACTAGGAACGATTCATTGCACAATAGTATGAATGTTTTGCTATAATCTAACTAGTAGCAATAAAAACAAATAAGAACGATTCTTTGCGGTATAATTATACAATAAAAGACCACTTTCAAAATCATAATCATTTGAAAGTTCAAAATTAATGCAATTGTCTTAGCTATTAGCAATACTAAACTGAATATGAATGTTCTGCTATTGTCTAACTAGCAGCAAGAAGAAACTAATTAATAACGATTCTTTGCACTGTAATTATATAAAAGAACAATTTTCAAATCATAATAGTTTGGAAGGTCAAAATTAATGCAATTATCTAACTAGTAGTCTAGTACTAGTGCTTAATTGAATCATCAATGTCTTGCTATCTTCTAACTAGTGGCAGCAGAAAGCTAAGAATTATTCTTTGCACTATAATATACAATTGAAGACCAAGCTTCTTCAAATCATAATCGTTTGAAAGGTGAAAATTAGTGCAATTTCCACGGAATGGTAGTATGAGTTGTATAAGTTGAACAAGAAATGAATCACAGCCTTCTAAAATTTTGATGGTTATGATTAAAACATTGGTCTCTCCAATGCAAAAGTGACAACTAAGGATCCAAATTCATATTCTTAACTCTAGTCACCATATAGTTAGGTTTTAGTCATTAGGTTTGAAAAGCATTAACCATTGTAATCACAATGCAGGTCAAAAATGGGTGCTGGAGGAAGAATGACCCCAAAAGAGCACAAGGCTCAACAACTCCAAAAGGGCACCTTTCCTCGCGTCCCCACGGAGAAACCCCCCTTCACTCTCGGCCAGATCAAGAAAGCCATCCCTCCCCATTGCTTCGAACGCTCTGTTCTCCGCTCTTTCTCCTTCATATTCTACGACCTAATCATCATCTCCACCCTCCTATACCTCGCCCTCTACCAAATCCCCAACCTACCCTCACCCTTCAACTACCTGGCCTGGCCCTTATACTGGATTTGCCAAGGTTGTGTTTGCACCGGTATTTGGGTCATTGCCCACGAGTGCGGGCATCATGCTTTTTCAGACTACCAACTCCTTGACGATATTGTCGGTTTAGTCCTTCACTCTGCCTTATTAGTCCCATACTTCTCGTGGAAGTACAGTCATCGTCGCCATCACTCTAACACTGGTTCTTTAGAGCGTGACGAGGTTTTTGTTCCAAGGCCTAAATCTTCACTCCCTTGGTTCTCGAAATATCTCAACAATCCCCCTGGTAGACTCATCTTCCTCTTTGTTAGCCTCTCTATGGGATGGCCATTGTACTTAGCCTTCAACCTCTCTGGCCGCCCTTACCCTAGATTTGCATGCCATTATGATCCCTATGGTCCCATCTACTCTGATCGAGAGCGTGCTCAGATCTTCATCTCTGATGCTGGTGTGCTCACCGCCTTCTATGCTTTGTACAAGCTGACTGTTGCATTCTCCTTGGGTTGGGTGTTTAGAATCTATGGAGTGCCTTTGTTGATTGTGAACGGATGGTTGGTGCTGATCACTTATTTGCAGCATACTCACCCCGCTCTGCCTCATTATGATTCGTCGGAGTGGGATTGGTTGAGGGGTGCATTGGCTACTGTCGATAGAGATTATGGCATTTTAAACAAGGTGTTCCATAATATTACAGATACCCATGTTGCTCATCATCTCTTTTCGACGATGCCACATTATAATGCGATGGAGGCGACCAAGGCGATAAAACCGATACTTGGGGAGTATTATCAGTTTGATGGGACTCCGGTATATAAGGCGATGTATCGGGAAGCAAAGGAGTGTGTTTATGTGGAGTCTGAAGGGGAGAAGCGAAAGGGAGTGTACTGGTACAATAATAAGTTTTGATATGAGGAGATCGTCGTAGTGGTGGGTTATTTGTTCTCTGTGTCTGTGTGTGTTTTTAGCTGGTCTTGCCTTGGTCTTCTTTTCTGTCTGGGAATAAAGGAAGAAAGCGTTTTTGAGTAATGAGAACCAAAGAAGCAGAAGCGCTGCAATGTGATAATTCCGTAGCCTTTTTCTTCTATCTTGTATTTGCTCTGTTTTGTTTTAATGGAATGCTTTGTTAAATGCAGTCAAGATGAGGCTGATTTTGTGCTGTTGAGATGATTTTGAAAACTAGAGCTAAATGTCCCAAAGCTTTTGTTAAGCATGCATGTGGTACACCCTGGTGTCATAATTAACTTCTGTGGATCATCTCTTGCCCTTTGAACGCACATTCTTTAATTATCAGTGAAGGAAAGCCATAGTCCTTTGCTGTAAATATTGCCCCCAGGGCTCTTGATTTTTTATTTTTAATTTTTTATAAAAATTATGGCAGCCAAGTTTATGACTGTGGGCAAAAGGCTTTGATGCTTTCTTATTGCTTGCTTCAGTGTTGAATCTTTGGCATGACTGGCGGATGTCGCACGTTTCTCTCATTTAACAAAAGAAGATAGGACTGTGAAGTCTTTGCAATTCATTTTGTTGATTTGTAAAAGAAAGAAATCAGTGCTTTTTTTTTTTTTGTTTCTTTGTGCGGGGAATCCTGGCTTAGTTATAGCCAAGTAAACACCGGGGTCTAGGGGCCCCCTTTTGCAATCCGGATCCAAGTGAATGACATAAGTATTGAAATGTCTGATAATTACAAATAGAAAAATCAAACATTTTTTACTGAACATGTTCGACAACATCAAACATTAACCATAAGTTCATAACATAGCCCGACTAGCTGAATTTTGGGGGTCACAAAAACCATGTAAACAACGGGTTGTCTCTTTTTTTTTTTTTTTTTTTTTTTTAAGTTTACCTGCTCTAAAGTCCAAGCTCTCTTCTATCCAGCAACATTTGTACTTCTCTGCCAACTCAATTATATTTTGGCCACACGTCCTTGTTCTATATTTTAGGCAATTATCAGTCATCAGAGAAAGTTATCCTCACTACTATAATTACTGCCTTTGGTTGTAGCTTGGAAGCTATAAATAAACCTAGTTTAGTCGCTTTACATGTGTTGTTCATGCCTTTTGGAAGATTTTCTGTCGACTTAAAAGTTTTAAGTTCCATACAAAAAGCATTGAGTATTGTTGCATTGGTAGTCTTTTTAATAATAATAATAATCTTCTTTCAGGCGTGTCAACTTCGCCTTACACCAAAATAGACAATCGACTCCAAGCAGCATGACTCATTGAATCAGAGCACTGTATTAGTGCAGTCCAGCTTTTTTTATTCTTAGTATGGGGCTGTTGGATTTACAAATACGGGAGTCCGATTTTTATCAGAACCATCCGCATGTGACAGGTGGCTCTTAGCCTTACTTTGTACCGATAAAATGAAATTTTGCCCCGCTATCGTGTGGTTCAGAAACACCTGCTGCATAAAATTAGTTATGATAGGATATGCAATGGATTGAAAGATGAATCACCCTTATGAACGTTTTCTGTGACTAATCCTAAAAGAATATTTTCATAAGAATAGCCTTGGCTTGGATCATTTTGGTGATCTTACCTTGGGGTTTTGGACCTCTTCTATAAACGCTCTGGGTCGTGTGTTTCCTAGATTTGGGCCAAAATAGTGGAGCTAATACTGAAATGAGCTGGCTATTTTGGTTTCGGGGCCCAATTGTAAGCCCAAAACAATATGTTTGAAACACATGGAACAGTTACAAATCAAATGATAGATCCGAAGATGAAGAAGGCTCAGATTCAAAGAAGGAATGCGGATTTAACTAATTAATGAGTGGAGAAGCACAACACAAAGAATAGGAATCTTAAATAGGAGGAACGACTAAAATTTCTAAAATAATTCTCAAACCACCCGTGAATAGTATAGATCACTCCGTTCAATAGAGGTATTCCGACATAATCTCTACTTCAACCCAGAAGAAAATTTACAGAGAGAAGGTTATAGAACCGGCTTATACGAAGAAGGAATGCTTAAGAAAGAAAGACTCTCTCATTGTTTTAAAGCACTCTTTATCTAATTGAATATCTTAAACAGGTAGAGTAAGCACAGTTTTAAATCTGATTTTAAAGGATTGTTAGTTCGTGAAATTGTATAGAAAGTAAGAGTCTACTTTTCCCATGTATTGATTGTTTTTAGAGCAACTTGATATTGAGCATTAATATCTTTTTTTTTTTTTTTTTTTTTGGTTGTGTGTGAATAAGAGCATTGATATCTTTATGTTCTTATTGTGTCATGTTTCTGACCAATTACTTTTTTTTTTATAATTACATCACACCCAAGCAAGAGCATATGGTTCACATACCTGAACCAAATCAACAAATCTCAACTAAAAATCTTTAAGATAGGCAGCGAGCCTTTTCCACTGCGTAAAACATAAATGTTCCAGGCTGTTTTTTCATTAAAAAAAGAAAGGGAAAAGAACTGTACCGCACACACATTATGCGTACATAAAGTCAAGGTGAAAAAAAAAAGTACATATTGTAAATGAAAAAAGAAAAACTATAAAAAGAACTGTACAAGTTGGCAAGCACTAATTACCCTTACATCAAAAAGAAAAAGTCCCTCCCATGACAAAAACATGGTCTAAAATTAACATCCAACGTTGATTGACCAACAAGCACCGACTAAAACTTTAAATGGTGGCACTTAATCATAATCTAATTTACAAGACTTTTAATACTCATTGGTGCTAATAATGGTACATGCGCATGTAGGCATCACCCAACCCCAACCAGAAAATCTATTGAAGTCTCTTTATTAAGATAAAAATAATCTATGTACTCTTGTGGGAAGCTCCCCCATGCTTTCCTACAAAACTGTTTTTTGGGCATGAGGAAAACATCAATAATGTACCCATCCACCAACCATTTGTTTTTTAACAGTAAAAAAATGCAAGTATATGAGATGCTTTTTCTTAGCACATGCACCTCATCCTATTGTGGACGTGTACGGGGTCCCTTTGAAAGGGCTCTTGCAACACATGCTTCTTGTGGATTTCTTCAAACCAACCACTTCTCCCCCTTCTTAATCCTTGTTATTCTTTTATGGATTAATTACAACCCGGTGCCTTTGTGGTATAATGTAATTACACAGATGACCCTAAGGTTTGGGTATCTACACGAATAACCCCGAGGTTGCTAACTTGTATCACCGCAGCCCAAAATCTAACAATTTCTTAACACCATTTGTTTTTTTGCTAACATGTCAACTAACACAATATAGTCTTTCAAATCCTTTTATGAAGAAATTAGCCCCTCAAATTTTCAATTTTTCCATCAAATCTTTAAAGTGCCTTATTAGTCTCTCAGATCATTTTATTAAGAAATTAGTCCTTCAAATCTTCAATTATTCCGTCAAATCTTTAAAGTGCCTTATTTGTCCCTCAGATCATTTTATAAAAAAAGGGTTATTTAGATGCCAGTTCCATAAATGTTTAGTTATTCTATATCAGTCCTTCAAATCTTAAGCAATTTCAAATATTTGAGGGACTAATGTGGAATTACTAAAGATTTGAGGGGCTGATTTCTGATAACCCTTTCATAAAAGGATTGGTTTGTTAATAATGTGTTCAGTTTGTTTCGATCGCTCAACTTTGTATGGGCACTTGCATTCCAAGTAAGTAACTTTGATTAAATTCCAGCAAACGCTAGAAAAATTGTGTTTGTATGAAATGGCATTTTTGTATTTTCACATGCAAAATTAAGCACTATTAGCACTTTCACACTGACCATCAAACTCGGGGTTACCCTTGTAGATATCCAAACCTCATGGTCACCCATGTAGTTACATCATATTACAAGGTACCGGAATGTAATTAATCCTTCTTTTATTCTATAATAACTAATGTTTTATTTTTGTAGTGTATAAGTCGTCCACGGTGACCGGGACAATTTAATACAAAACGTGTGAGTTTGGTACACTTATTGGTGCTTTGGATCTTTAACTATTGTCGATGAGTAGTGACAACTTTGATTTATTTCTATAATTTTAATTGTCTTTTTTTAGTAAAATTTGTAAATGAGTGTATTTCACAGATAGTATGAAGTGATTTTTTTTATATATATAACTATGAAAGTGATAATAATGATGTATGTCAGTTGATGATGTCTTGAATTTCTAGACTATGTCAATTGATATGTAATTCGAAAATTTGCTATTGGAGAATCAGAAGGCTTAACAATCAACTGTTTGTTTATGAATTTTCTTTTAATTACAAAGACACGATTATGCTTGTTAAGATGTCAATTCGACAAGAGTTTTGCATAGTATTTACATGTGGCTAAATGTCAAAAAACTCAGCTTTAACTTTGGATGATTATAAGGTAATCCCCCGTAACTTTCAAAATATTAGAAAACTCCTCTTAATTTAGGGGGTCATAAGAAACCCTTTAATTTTAAGATTTTATTAGAAAAGCTCTCGATAGAGTAAATAGTAGAACTACAATTTTTGCATGAATGTCATAAAATCAGGATGCTTTATTTATTTTTTTATTTTTCTTTTGGCTGGTGAAAATATCAATTAACGTCGAGGGGGTTTAAATAAAATTTTAAAGTTAAAAGAGGTTTTTTTATAACAGTTAATTTAAGGAGGGTTTCAGATATTTTGAAAGTGATGGGGGTTATTTGATAATCATCCTAAATTTAGGGGTGGTTTTCTGATATTAAGCATTTATATTTTATGTGATATTTTTCTATTTTGTATGATAGGTGTATTAAAATTTGAGGTCTCACCTTCATTTTTCAGCCTAAATTTCATTATGTTTTCATTGCTGAAATAAGTGGGGACATTAGATATGTATTTTGTGAGATAGGTGTATTAAATTTTGAGGTCTCACCTTCATTTTTCAGGCTAAGTGTCTTTATGTTTTCATTGCTGAAACAAGTGAGGACATTCGATAATTATTTTGTAAGATATATATATATATTTATTTAGAAATACACCAGTAAGCTCTACCTCAATAATTATGCATAGAAATATTAACAAACAACCCAATACAATCTCAAAAACTTTCACAATCACACTTTTTCTAGATGTCGTTTTCCCATGAGCATCTGAAACTATTTTTGAGTAAGAGTGGACAACTAATGCTCAATTTGAGCGACAATATTTCATTTGAGAAGAAAATCATAATAACGTCGTCAAGGAATCAAATGAATTAGTGGAAAACAATAAAAGAGGTAACAATGCCAATCAACCTAATGTTGTCAAATCCAATTTGTATTGGGTAAAGGGGACATATTATATTCCCTTCCAACTTTGACATGAAGCCTCTTGATTTATATACATGATCTGAAACCAGTACTTTAAACAGAGAGGGGAGACATGATAATGATAAACCAAACTAGACAAGTGCCACTCACCTCAAAAAATGAGGTTTTGAAGTTTTAATTTTGTTCATTTCACTGTCCTCTCCTAATAACTTGTATGGAAATATTCAGAATAAGATAATATTTTTCTCTTGGTGATTTCAAGCAGATGTGCCTCTGAAAAATGCAATGCTAACTTCCCTACAGGGGCAGAGAGAGAGAGAGAGAGAACTAGAATGCATACCTTTTGTATTTTTTTATTTATTCTTATTAAGTATAAGAGACCTACAGCCTACAGGGGCAGAAATTTAGCGTTAAAATTTTTTATCTCGAATCACTTAGCATAAGAAGCCCGGTAAACTCCAAGAAACTAAACAATATATTTATAAAAAGTTCAAAATACAGCACTTGTGTAAATTAAATAATATATAAATTCTTGTTTATTTATTTCGGTCCAGCACTTGTTTTATTTTAGAAAGTTGGTTTTTTTTCCCCTTAGTAATTTAAACTCTTTCGTTCGAAAACAAAAGGGCTTCGATTATCCTATGCAACTAAGATAACTTGTACAGTTTAACAAGGACGAGGGGACAATAATTTTTTTTTCAGACCCATTAGCGCTCTATAAAGCTCTTAGAGGTGGAAGCAAGGTCCTCTGTCATCAACTTTGTCATAGAACCCCACTAAAATTTGATGTTAAAAACTTTGACCCACTTTTGAGCTTTCAAAATTACAAGTTAGCGGAAGAACATTGCAGCACTCTTCCTCCTTTTTTTTTTTTTTTTGTTGTTGTTGTCTCGTCTGGGAAATTTAAAAAAATAAAAATCAGAGGCTTCCACAATCTTACAAGTAACATGACCACCTAAAGTATTAAAGTAGGGTACCGTGATATCAGTGGACTTTTTCTTTTTTCCTTTTTTCCTTTTTTTTATTTTTTATTTTAAGTGTATATCAGCAAACCTTTTAGAAAGCTCATGTTAGGTTTCCATTTAAATTTATACCCATAGTCAGACTTCAAAACTTCTACACAAAAGGGGTATTGACAAGAATATTGACATGATAAACATAACGCAACAACTGTCCTTTAACTCCTTGAATGCTGTGTTTCTTAACATGGAATCACAAATATATTCCTCATAGTAAATGCCAAATACAAGGGTGCAGGGTGTAAACATAGAAATATATGATTCTAATAAATACAAGGGTGCAGGGTGTAAACATAGAAATATATGATTCTAATGATAAACAGATACACACAATATATCACCTATTTATCTCTACATGGCAGCCAAGAAGAGCTACCATATGTTAGCAACAAGACCCACAAAATATCTACCCATAAATGGTTGCAATTTATATAGTTTCCAATAGGGAGGAAATTACATATATATCCATGACCTCAAGCTCTCAGGGGCACAAAAATGAAGCCAGACTAGAGTCAGCATCTGAAATAAGAATGAATCGCAGAGCTATGTGAGCTTTAAGGCATGCCTACAAAAGCTTCATCAGCCACTCTCTGAAATCAGGCTGGGCTTGAGTCCAAGCCATGGCTGGTTCTCCTCCTCCTTCAGGGTGGTAAACGGAGTCGCAGAAGAGTCTTTCACTTTATTCACTTGATATGGAGCCTTGGCATTGATCCTGCAATCAACAAAAAACAAAGGCTCAGCAAAGTGAGATTCATGTTATATAACTAAAAGGAGTCAGCCTAAAGTAGACAATTAGATAGTGGTAATGTATAGAGAAAAAATTACTCACCGATCCTTCCTCTTCTCAAAGAACCGATGGAGCGATGCCCTCCTTGCAATTGGAAGATCTGTTGCCAAAAGATCATACAAATTAGTTATCTTTATGAATATAATCTAATGTCCTCTACAACATTCATAAACCAAGGCAGATATCTTAGAGATTGAACTAACATAATTTTTATTTTATTTTTGAGGGGAAGTTTTGAAATTCAATCATACATTAAAAACACTCCGTTTTCTTTTATCTTCAGAATCATTTTCCCTTGAATTTTGTCAACAACAAACCCATATGGCCGAGGCATGTCTATACGAGCAAAGCACTATGATATGAGAAGTTCAAATCAAGTTTCTATTAAGTGGGTTTTGTATAAAACAGTTTAGCAATTTCTTTCCGTTGTTCAGTCATCAAACCAAATGACTTGATTCATTCTCCAGAGAAAAAAATTGAGATCTTTGTATCCCAAATTTTTATTTTCTTTGAATGCACCTAATAACTGTTTATGCAACCAAACACATGTATAGCATAATTCAACAAAAGAGCATCAAAGAAAAATTGATTACCGGAAACAGTGGCTTGAGGCCTCGGAGGGCAAGCCTGCACAGCTGCTGGAGGATTGCTTGCAGCATGAACAAAGTTAGAGCTCAGATTTTTGGGCTCAGTTGCTGCTACAGAGGTCACGGACGGAGCAGGAGAAGAAACACTATTGTTCTTTACACTGCTGCCCCCTCTGCCAGCAAGCATCATCAGATCTCTGGCTTTATCAGCAGGAAAATGATCGAACACCAAAACTTTGCCCCCGTAAAATATTGTCAACTGGGATTTCTCTGGCTCCCTGTGAATGATACAGAAAACTACAATTGAGTAAACACATATCAAACTTAGTTATCGTTATGCATCTACAATTTCAAGATAACAAATTTACATGGGTCAGGAAAGGTTCGACAACTTTACATGGGTCAAATCTAGGTCAAGTTAGGATCTTGGCTTTTACAATCCATACTCCACAAAAATTCACTTTATCATTTGGGAATGTTTAAGCCCGTTGTGTTCTTAAATTTCCTCATCTTATATAGAAAAATGAAGGGTTTTTTCCTTTAATTTAGAATCAATACAAACTAGTCATAAAAGCTCCATACTGATGAAAATAGGCCAAGCTCTCAAATATTTGTAAATAAAAATTATAAAGAGTTTATATGCAAAGAGAAGATACTAACTTCTTATCTTCTGCGGCCGCTGCCGGAGCCTGGTGACTGAAACCAGAACGTTGAGGGAACAAATCCATAGATTTCGTAGCGTTCCGGTCCGATACGCGTTCTCTAGTGTTATCCCCCGATACGTCAACGCCTGGTAACAGGCTCATCGTAGTTGGAGGCCGATATGTATTACTTTTCCCTGAAAACAAAAGAAGGAATAAATGAATATTAATTAAGAAAGAAATACCTACCAATTTGCTTGGCCACAATAGATCTTGATAAAAACAAATTCCATAATCAGTTCCAAATGAGAGCTCAGAAATTTTCTAAACTCAGGAAAGATCTTTTGTTAAAAAATACTATTCACTTTAATAAGGACGAAAATAAGCGCAAAAAAAAAAAAAACGACTTCCATAAGAAACCCCAAAAAATTATCGTAAATGGTCAAAATACTAAAAGGTCCAATAAGCTTCAGGAAATTTCAATCTCATCCATCAAAATTGTTAAATATCTAAACAAATCCTAGTTATACAAAAAAAAAAAAAAACCCTAAACTTTCCATAATTGACTCAAAATGAGAGCTCGAGAATTTTCTAAAGTTAGGAAAGAAGCTTGAGGACCGGAGAAGCCAAAAAAAAGATGTCACCTTTGATATTCTTCACTTTAAAACGAAACTAATTACAAATTCCGCAACAAATCCCCCATTGTTTTCGAAAATAATTTTAAAAAATTTCCGCTATATTTCATCAAATTGGTCAAAATTTTTCAAAAGCCCTAAAACTAACCAGCAAACCCTACCGATTGAAGCTGCCAGCCCAAGATCGCCCAAAGATCTGCCGTTTTCCTTAAGATACTGGCTCAAGAGGTTGCAGGTCACCGCAAAGCTCGAGGCTTTCTCCCCTCTCGTCACCGCTGCGGCGTTCGACATGGTAATCTCACCGGCGAAGTACCCGATCCAATTCCGAGAACTCTTCTCTCTCTCTCTCTCTTTACTTCAAATATTGCTGTTTGTACTTTTTACTCTCCCTTCTCTTGTTATCTTCGTTCTTCTGTAGCCTCCTCTTTTATAATATCTTTCTTCTTTGATGGGAGCCGGGGATTTAGAACACGTGATTCTCGCGACGAGATAATTTATTAGTTGGTTTAATTAATGCTCAATTAATTTTTATTTTTATTCATTTGTTTACTTATTTTTTACAGGATTGTAAAGAAATAGACAAATAGGCACGAGGTTCGTTGGGTGGACAAAGTCCACAATGTACAGCACATCATTCGATGAATAAATTCAAGCCTCGGCTACCACCACTCCCCTCGTCAAGTTTTGCATATCAGCACGTGGATAAATTGCAATTTACATTTCTAGCCTACAAACAATCCAGCGAAAAGAAAAAAGTATTGTTCTTTGGTATGTAAAGATTTTGATATTGCAACCTGACAACTAGTATTTTAACATTCTTCACAAACCAAATTGGAGTGACTTTAGATTATGTTGACAAAGACAAATGAATTATTAGAAGTATAGATCATTGATTATTAGAGCTTACATGTTGACTCTCGATAAATAAAAAAAACTTTATAAAAAATATGTTGTGGCAATGATAGTCTCTACTCAAAGAGAAATATTCTATGTGAAATCATTTTTTTTATGTATGATGGATCATGACAAGAAGTCACAAAAAAAGCTTTAAACGTTGTGTGATTGATGTGTGTTTAATTTTAAGTTAGAAATTTCAAAATTAATAATACTAAATTAGAAGTTGTGAAATCAATAATGTTAAACTTGAAGCTTCATTATCAATTATTTTTCACTAGTGCGCAAGTATCACACAACTTAAACTAAGTTCTTTGTTTTAAGCTACAATTTTTATCTATATTTATAAAGTGACTAAATACATAAACTACCACACAATAGGGTATCAAAATGTGAAACTTATAAAGGGGCTAATGTGAAAAACGATCTAAGATCTTTATCCACAAAAAGAGTAAACTACCGCTTAAATGGGGGTGAGAATATAAAGGAGAAGAATAAATATAATATTTTATTTTCGTTATAAAGGAGTGGGTGGCCGAAAAAGTAAGGGAAAGGAGGCGTGTTCCCTTCGACCTTACCCAAACCTTTGTCTGCCATGGGGACCACGTGGGTAATTTCAAATGTTTCCGTAGCGAATCGGGTCGGATAACATCAACGGGTACAAAACCGGCTCGGGAAACCTCCAGAGTTAATCCCATTTATCGACACGTGTACGTAGATGCAGTGTTCACTGTTCACGTGATTTACACGGAGCCTGTCGGTAGATTGTCCGTCGGGCTGCTTCTGTAGCCAATGAGTCAGTGACTGTTTGGGTGGCATCCTGATCTCGTGTACTTTCGGATTGGAAATTTACACATTGGGAGATTCACGTGCTGCATGAGGTATTACTAAAAAAAGTAGGCGAGTGGTGAAATGTCATTCGGTTGATGCTTTATTTATGCCCTTGTCTGCCTCAAATTTCAGACTCGCCACGTTAGCGTGTTTGCCTAAATTGTGAGGAGTTTGTACGTTAGGGATGGCGAGCGGGGTGAATCGAGTCAATTCGTTTCTGACTCGTACGAATCCAGAACGAGACGAATCAGATTCATCTCGTTCTGAATTTGTACGAGACAAATTCAATAACACGGTCACGAATTGAGCCTTAGACCCAATTCGTGACCCGTCTCATGGCGAGACGAATTAGCCTCGTCTCACCACGAGACTAACGAATTGAGCCTTTTTTCGATTTTTCCTTTATTTTTCCCTCTTATTTTTTTGTTCTTCAAAATTTTCCTCTAGGCTAATATATTTTATACTGTTGTTGTTTTATGTTTTTTAAATAATGAAATACAAGTGTACCAATTATAAGAAATAAGAAGAAATAAATAGAAGAAACTTTTCATTTCATAAAATAATTAATAACAGATTCTGTTGGTACCCAAAAAGATTTTTTGTTTAATCACTATATGCAAATCGTTGGGTGCCACCTCACATGAGAATTTAAGACTGAAAGAC
>JBAKGM010000139.1:14269239-14282136 GCA_037177215.1 Asparagus racemosus
GTGCCTGCTTAAAAGTCGGGACTAACAGTCCCGACTCCTAAGCTGGTAGGACTCTCTGCTTAAAAGTCGGGACTGCTAGTCCCGACTTTTAAGCAGCCCTTGTTCGTGCACTGTTCGTGCACGTTTTGCATGGGACTAGTAGTCCCGACAAAGTGCTCGGGACTACTAGTCCCGATCAAGATTTGAAAGTGATCGGGACTACTAGTCCCGATCACTTCGCAACTTACGTCAAGCTGCAAAACCGACCCTTTTCAGTAGAAAAGGGTCGGTTTTGCCAATTTTATCTCCATGCAGTCGATTTTGCACAATAAATTTTGAAAACGGTCTGTTTTCAAAATTTGTCCTTTTTTATATATAAAGGACTTCCCAGTTTTCTTCAGACAGCTCGTAACATTACCTTTTCTTATATTAAAAATTATAAGAAATCCAGAAAATCAACTACAATTGTATTCAATTTATTAAAAATGAGAACAAGTTTAATGAGAAGTTGTAAGTATAACCAAACAATAACAATGTTCTCAAGCTGAAATTGAAGTGGATTCCTTGTTTTGATTGATCTCATAACGAGTTCGTCTCCCCCTCAATAGCAATATTATTCTCTATGTAAGTGGCAGTTGAATTATAACTGGGCCATAAAAAGTTGGCACCTCAACATACCAAGTCATTTATTTTAGCAAATTTTCACGAAACTCCTCTGAAATTTGAAGGATTATCCAAAAGGAAAAAAAACTCATTTTGAACTTGATAAAAGAGGAAACATTTTTCAACTTTCAAGATTATATGCTAGATCTCCATGAACTATTAGAAAGTCTCGTCAACAATGTTGTTATCGGTATGACAAATCAAAAACTTATGATGAAAAAAAAAAGGAAGAAGAGGGAAACATGACACAATAACCCTATCATATATTTTTGACTTTTTCCTATATCAGCCAATGTAGTTTACGAAATTTTCAACGGTTTCTGGTCTCTTGACATTATTTCACGTTTGAGGTCAGCTTAGGAATTCTTGATCATACAACATTTGATTTTAGGGGCATCATTTTATCTGTGTCGCTGTGAATTGCATATGAATAAGATTTTGGAATAGGGTTCTCGTCCAAGAGAATGGAAAATTGGGCAATCGGACCATTTATCTTCTAGCTAGCATTGGATTCGTGCCTCGCTGTTTGGAAATTAAAGAGTCAGTTTTTTCCCTTTCTCTATTGACAGAATTCGTTTTCAAGTTAATTACTTGGAGTTCTAGCCAATGATTAATCAAACTTTTCATGAGAATCTCCTTTCACAACAAATATGGGATTTCCTCTAAAGATTCTTCAACGGCAGAATTATTAACTATTAACAGCAAGTCCACGCGAAGACGGAGGGGAAGTGCGGAACCATGGCACGTGTGATTGGCACAACTGGCTCAAGGGCTACCCTCCTTTGGTCTCTCTCTCCTTTTTTTTTTTTTTAACATCACAAGTAATAAAATTCTAAAGAGAAAATATGGCATAACATTCTTCTGAGTATTAAAATAGAAAATAGATATGACATAATGATATTAAGATATTATTCTTACATGCTTAAGTAATAGACATGACATTCGATTCATAGAGGATAGACGGCACTATACTTTCGGCGACACTTATTGAAAATCTTAAAAGAAAATAATGCACGATATTCTTTCGATAAAAAAAATTTATCACTGTGAATATTCTCTTGCCGGTAACTTATTCGCGCATATCGTTTAGCGTTCCTAACGAACCTAACCCTCCCGATTTCATGATTAATTTGTTTAGTAGATACGCGGCTTGTTTTCTCTTGTTACAAATAGTCTTTGTTTTGCTACTTTTCTCCCGTATTTTTATAATTTAAGTTCCAAACATCATGGAAGTTTGGCATAACGCCCATGAAGTACTGTGACTAGCATTTGAGTTTGTTTAATTTAATGAACTTCATCGTAATTGATGTTTTTAGTTTCTCTATAGTAACTTTATCTATAATCTTCAAACTACTCCTACTCTATTATACACGAAATAGTAGGGTTCTTCCAACTTAGATTGCCATCAAAGTTGATTGGTCATCAAGTATCCCCACAATCTTTTCTTAGGAATAAAAAAAAAGACCCTAAAATCTTGGGTGTAGTAGTTTGGGGGGTCCGGATCACCTAAGAACCGTCCGCATACGAGCGGGTGGTTCTGAGCCGCAGATGGGAAATATATGAGGGCACAATGATCATTTGGTCTACTTATGTGCGCCTAAGAACCACCTGCTCGCCTGCGAGTGGTTCCAAGATGATCCCTATTCATTTGGGAGTAGTTATCTAACGTGTATAGTCTAGTTTTCTCTACTCAATTTTATGAGAGAAAGACCTAACAGTACAAGCACTTGTTAGATCAAGAAAACCATTAGGAAGATCTTAATTGTACAAACAATTAACTAATTACTACTTAACGATCCTAATTTTAAAACGCTAACAAGACTAAATTAGTAAGGAGGATAAGTTTAAATAAATAGGATGAGGGAATTCCGCTAATGAGAAGTCTCACGGCGCTCAGAAAGAGAAACGAACAATGCTACGGCTCTCAAGCATATTAAGATGCTTCCAATCATCAAGTGCCTGCATAACTTTTGATGACATGACATTTGCTCATTGGCATTCACATGGTATGTCAAATTGATGCTCCTAAGACATGGCACCTTCATGCAATATGGGTTCCTCCTTTTACTTTGACTTTTTAGGAAATTGGGTCTGCTTCTTTTGTTTTTTGCTTTGAAGTCCAAATAATTAAAAAAAATCAAGGTAAGAAATAGTACCTATTTGTTGGTCTGTTCAGTGTTGCTCACTGTGAGTGAGTGACTCTGACACTCGCTTTCGATATTCGGTAGTGAAGCAGAGTCATTCTTCAAAGACGAAATAGAGATAAAAACTAGTTGAGAGACCACTACTTTATTATAATCATTAATTATCTCATAGATAGCTATGATTTGTCTTTCTATTTGAGGTAAGCATAGGGCAAAGTGCCAATGTACATTAAAGATCGAAACATGCAAAGCAATTGACAGGAAAACTAAATTTCTAAGCCTATAGAAGACCTTATGTCAAGAAGAGTTCTGTGAGGGTGAGGAAAGTACGTAGTCGTCACTAATCACAAGCACAAAACAACCTATTTTGACAATCCAATAAATAGAAAAACACATAGAAATTAGACTTCTCCAGCGGCCTCTAAGCAACAAAAGAAAGTATTACAAACAAAATACAGAGATCAAGATAAATAAATAAATAAATAAGCTGACTTAAGTACTCGAGATCATCTGACTACTACGCCATCCTCGAGCCACTATCTTGCACCCCCTCCTCATTTCCATCAATCCTCTTCTAGGGGAGTGGAAAGTGAAAGTCATCCAAAAAAAAATTTAGCTTCACTGATGTTTTCTTAATAGAGAGACAAGTCCAGAGATGAAGATAATAAAGAATATAAGCAACAGGGACATCTGTTGTGAAGTTTCTCTTGTTGAAAACTTCGACATTTCTTTACATCCAAAGACACACAAAAAATGTGGGGAAAAAAATCTTCCAAAGCAACTTAACCTCACTGTTGGGAATGAACTCACCCTTGGACTGAATCGGTTCTTCAAATTATAGATAATCATATGGTGATGAAAAAAACCCACATATAGAGAAGCAAAGGGCATTTGAAAAACGGATTTGGATCCTCTCTGCTACGAAAACGAAAGTTGTAGAGGGACCACTGTTTTTAATCACAATCATTGATTATTTAGTGGGTGATTGTGATTTATTCTAAATTTAGCATTCAACGTACCACCATGTATTGCACTCATTCTTGTTTACACTCAAAGAAAAATCATAATCATCCACTAGATAAATAATAGTTATGATAATGTAGTGGTCCCTCCACTAACTTTTTATAGTGGATAAGATCAGATCTCTTAAAAAACAAGGGATCATCGGATGTGATTTGTAAAGTGCATATTTTATAAGCTTGTTAAGACGAAATAATAAGGAAGAAAACATCCAAAACAATGTCAATTTAAATGAGGTGAGCTACCTTGTTTTAGTTAATTTCTTAATTATTATTTCATTTCATAATGGAGTGCTGTCAATCAAATTGATTTACGGACTTAAAATGAACTTATGTGCCAGCTAGCCGATGAAATCAACTTGGGTATTGGCTTTTGTATATATATGGACTTCTAATGGCTAAAGATCTGTTTGAGCTTGACTGGCTAATTCTGATCGCTTAACTAGAGATACAAGAAACGAGTTGTCATTGTCGTTAGGAATCCAATTACGTAATGAAATTGAATAGGCATGAGTGGGGTGTATATATAGTACAGAGTATTTACTAAGAAGATGACAACACAAATATTAAAAAAAATAAGAAAAAGATTCGATAAGGAAGAATAAGGTTCATTCTATTTTTTTTCACTGGCAGTTTAGGAAACCTTTGGTGATTGCATCAATACAAAAATTCGACGAAGAAGCTATGAATATCAGTGCAATTAGATTGTTGCAATAGGACTATCTATTTATCAATAACAAGAGGAAAATCTATACATCATAAAAGAGATAAACATCTAGTATTCACATAATTGATTAAGATCTTAATCCAACGAACACGTTTCTATTTATTAAATAAGGTTAGCTTAGGAATAAAATTAAAAAAAAAAATAGTAGGAAAGTAGTCAAATGTGATCACGTTAAACCTAATTCCACCTTTATTACAGGACTTCTCTTCTCTCATGCTCGGATATTTCTACAGAGGAAAAAATTACCTCATCTCCCTTTCTGAGATTTTAAAAAGAGAAAAATTTGTTCACATACTTCGAGTGAGCACTTTAAACTTGACATCAATGACACCTTCTTCTCACGTCGTTGGATCGATCATAGATAGTTGATGCTCTTTGGACTTTTTTGAGGATGTATAGATTCATTCAAATTCATGGTTTTCCAAGGAAAGTAATTGTTGCCAAAACATCAGTATACAATTGAGGAGATATTTAGAGCGGAATTTGATTGAATAAGTAGCAAATAGTTAAGGAATTATTCATCTACAATTTATTATTTGAAGAGGAATTTAATGGAGATGAATAGTAAACTTGAGTTTGAAATTGAACTAAGTGAACCATTTTGATCAAATTTAGATGATGAAAACACATTTCAGAACGTGAATTCATATGATTATGTTTTGAAAACAACATATTATTCTTTGTGTTGGGGATATTCGCCGTTGGCTCAGACACTCGCTCACAATCCGTTACCGTCACAATATACTCTCACTGTGCACTACAAAGGGACACGAAGGGGAGACACAGAGGAACAACAGGGGAAAAACACAAAGGGGGCACAATGCTCCACCTCAAAGAGGGGAGAACAAGGGGGATCGCACAAAGCTCAGGTGGAGCACAGAGCTCGGGTGGAGCACAAAGCTCGGGGGGAAGCACAAAGCTCAGGTGGGATCGCACGGAGCCGAGGAACACAAAGGTCAGGTGGAGAACTCACTCACTGCTCAGATCTCGGGGACTCACCAGATCTGGCCACACCCACACCACCTCCTCTCAACCACCCCTTCCGCTACTGCCAAACCCCTCTCTTTATAGAGAGGGGGGCAGCCGACATAAGAGAGGGAGGGAGGAGGGGATCGGGTCTCATAGAGGCGGCTAGGGTTTTGAAAAGGAGGCAGCAAAAAAAAAATGAGGGACAAGGAATCGGGTAAAGAAAGAGGAACTGGGCCATTTTATCAAACTGGGCCAAATACTTGGGCCAACAAAACAACAAACTACAAATTTTTTTAGGGGGAGAATAAGGGCCTTAGCCCATTTTATTAATAGAAATGATAAGAATGGTAGAGGATACAGAATATAGGATGGCGAAAAAATAAAAATAAAAAAACTAACTATTACATAGTCGGTGAGAGAGCCAAAATTCAGCAAGCATTGCTCTTTTCAACTATAAGTTACACAAGTCGTTCTAAAACAACTCTTGAACTACAATTCAACCATATAATTTAACCAATTAAAATATATTTGTTTTAGTTTTATTTGTTTTAGTTTTAGGTAAGATACAGAAAGATTGAATCATGAGGATAGAGAATATAATTATCATTTAATGCCAACTTTTCCCTCTGGTCTTGTGATTCATCCATCTATCAGTCTTTTCAGGATTAGAGTATTCATAAATGATTTTAGTTTTTGTTTGATGTCAGTAATGATTCTTGCGGTTTTGGAAAATATTTTAATAGGTTCACCATCAAGTTCCATGGAAGGATATGTTACTAAATATATGAAAAAGGGCCCAAACTTGTTGACTTAGCATCATATCTCATATCCCAATTAAGTAATGGATATTGTTTGTTAATCTATAAAGATACATGTGCACCTCATCTCACCATTTCAAGTGGTTGGTCCTAGGATTTTTTTTTAATAAGGAATGATAGCTTATTTTTCTATAAATAATGGTTGTTCCTGGCTAGGGGTGGGAATTGTATATTTTCTTCTGTTCATGATTTATAGAGAGATGGACAATAAGAAGGGAGCATTATCCTTGGCATTTATTGCATTAATATTAGTATTTGTTGAAGGCATAGAGAGAGCTCAGTTCCCTCCCTCATTTCTCTTTGGGACCTCAACCTCGTCTTATCAGGTCAGCCCCCTCTCTCTATTCCACTTATTATTTTTTTAACAAAGCCTAATCAAATTCATAATTACGAAAGTATATTACTTTTAAAGGGTATATATGATCCATTGATTGAACATAAACTATGATTATTATACTTAATTAATAACTAATTACTATTCCGTGAAGTTTTGGCATAATTATTTATACTTTCCGATTGAAGGTGCTGTTTCTGAAGGCAACAGGGCCCCAAGCAATTGGGATATATTCACTCATTTGCCTGGTAATTATAACTTACTATATACTGTCATCTTCCTTTAGATTTGTATTTTTGTTTCATCTATGTACTGCTTGTTTCACTGTTCTCTTACTTCGCAGGATAAATCATAATTCAATTCTATGTCAGGGAAAATAAAGGATAGTAGCAATGGAGATATTGCTGATAATCACTCTCATCTCTATGAGGTACACCTTCCATATGTTTCGACGTTATGAAAACTATATTATTATCATCATCATCATCATCATCATCATCATCATTTATAGAATCATGCTGTTGATGATGTATAGAGTTTGTCCTTAAACAGGGAGATATCAACTTGATGCATTCTTTGGGTGTCAACTCCTACAGATTTTCGATATCATGGTCTAGAATTCTAACAAGTGAGTTTACTATCTGATTAGCTCCAACATTAGCTAGTATATTAAACCTGACTTATTAATGGAAGATTTGCTTATCAATAGGAGGTCGGTTTGGAGAAATTAATCAAGTGGGCATTGCATTCTGCAATAACCTTATTGATTTGCTCTTGCTCAAAGGTAAAATTCTCTAGTTTCCTTGTTACTTTTATGTGGCCGAGATCAGGATGATAATTTTGTGTTATGAATAATACAATCTCACTAGTTCTGTTATCTGTTTAATGATTATGGATTAGGAATTGAACCATTCGTGACTCTGAATCATTTTGATATATCTCAAGGACTTGAAGAGCGATACGGTGCATGGCTGAGTCCAGAGATACAGTAATTTTCTTTTATCATGGTGCCTGCAACATTTGCAACTTCAGAAGCATTTATCACTACATAAAACCACGCTCAGTAATCTTTATTAGAGCTTATCATCCCCGGATTGATATTTTTAAAAGGATCAAGTTGTGAATTGAGGGCTGCTAAGTTCTAACGGATGAAATCCAGGCATGTTAAGTGTCATTGAAACTATAGATGAGGGGGTCATATGAAATTTATCCCTCTCTATGTATATTTTTATTCTATTGCAATTTCATTTATCTAGAGCACCTTATATTCTACAATAAATCTTACAGTGAAATTTGCAAACACAATTAACAGACTGTTCATATTGTTTTCTTTTCATTTCTTCAGGCAAGATTTTGCACATTTTGCAAAAGTGTGTTTCGAGGAATTTGGTGATAGAGTAAAGTATTGGACCACTTGGAAACCGCTATTTTGGAAACCGCTATTTTGGAAATTCTTCAATCGAACTGTACATGGCTGCCCATAGTGTCATACTATCGCACGCAACAGTTGTTGAAATCTATAAAAACATTTATCAGGTAAATACTTAGTATGCTACATACTTTAATTTCTTTTACATAAATTGGTTGCTTATACAAAATCTATTCTCAAGGTGAAATAAGGGGGCTGTATAGGAATTGCGATTCTGACCACGTGGTATGAACCCTTAGAAATATCACAGTAGACATTTTCGCAGCTCAGCGAGCGCTGTCTTTTGAAATTGCATGGTAATTATAAATTTTTTTCTCATTAATTTGTGTCATATTTATTTTGGTAAATTTGGTCCAAGTTCGGCCAAAATGCCATCAATTAATTAATTTAATAGTTAGCATGTTAATTAAAGAAGGGTATTTTGGTCTGTTTACCAATTCAGCTAACACCATGAGGGGGGTAAAGTTGAAAAAACTAAAAACGTTTAGCGTATTTGCCGAAACACCCTAACTTAAAGAGGTTATCTCAAAATCGACCAAACTTACAAAGACTTTTGTGGAGCTTGCATCTTTTGTTTTATGAAACATTGAAGTATTACTTTTTATTCTATAAAGGTTCTTAGATCCTATACTGCATGGTGATTATCCTAATGAAATACGCCAAGTCCTAGCATCAAGATTGCCAACATTCACAAGCTGAAGAAAAACTAAAACTAAGAAATCGACTGGATATCGACTGGATTTGATAGGGATCAATCACTACTCAGGTAGTTATGCGAAGGACTGCATGTTTTCTCCTTGTGATTCACATGAATTTTCAGGAAATGCACTTGTATTCTCCACCTCACAAAGAAACGGAGTGCCTATTGGAGCTCTGGTAAGCACCCCAAAAAAAAAATGATAGTAGAAAATTATTAGATAAACTTAGATGCAATTTCAGATTAGATTAAAAAAAATTGATTTCATGTTGTAGACTGGTGTACCAACAATATTGCCAGTGGTTCCATATGGCATCGAGAAGATTATCACGTACATCATGCGAAGATACAACAACACACCTACGTACATTACTGAAAATGGTATGTGCTAAAAATCTCAACTTCTGGTGAAAATTTTGTTAGCTACTTGTATTATCTTCTTCTTTCTGTATGAATACTTGTATTGATTTCTTTATGCACATATTTATCTCTTTCCAGGTTACGCTCAGAAAAGCAACAACGGAGAATCCTCAAATAATTTAATCAATGACACTAAAAGAGTAGAGTATCACAAGAGCTACCTCTGACATGTGGCTATTGCCAGAAGGTGACATTTGTAGATTTGCACATATGATTCGGATAAATTTCACAATCCCCCAACCCCTAAGTTCGGCCTTTTTGAGAATTGAGATAACCCCCTGAACTTACTTGACCCCCTTTATGTCTCGTCAAATAATTGGAAGAGCATCTACTAAGTTGCGGAAGTTAAAGTTGCCCTCTTTGTGTGATAAAATAGGCAAAGTAAACAACTAGGAAGAAATAATAAATGAGGCACGCCGATTTTTACGTGGAAAACACGCTAGGAGAAAAAACCACGGGACCTAGTCTAGATCAAACTTCCACTATCTCAAATAATAGGGTTACAACAAGTCTTCTCTAGTAGGACTAGAGAGAAACCGTTGATCAACAATAAACAATATACTTCACTCCGAAGAGTGGATAACATGAAATGAACTCACCAAACAATGGATCACGGAGAACTATAGAGGACACAGATTGATGATCCAATCATTAGATATGAGCATCAGCACCTCATAAACAACACTCTAAAATTTCGTCTTGATCCGATAATGTTTGCCATTCGATCAAGGATGAAATTTTCTGCTGGTCGAAATTTCCAGACTGCTCACACTCTCTTATTTTCTCTCTCTCTACTTCTCCTTCTCATTGTTTGCTATGTATTGCAACCAGTCGATAGGGCCTTTATATCATCTCCTAGACAATTTAAAGCATAATTGCTTTTTTCACATTCCCAAGAGCAACTTTCAAACTCCATTGACTTTGCATCCTCCAATGCAACCTTCAAGCTTTCATGGTCAACATCATTTAAAGCTTCTTAGAGTTTGGATCCCACTTGGAGGGAACCCCCAACAAATCACTATTAGATCTAACTATACACATGAACGTTACGTGCTGAATGACCAAACTACCCCTAAAGGAAATACTCTTTCATGTCGTTTTTAATAATGTTAAAGATAATTTCACAACACCCCCCCCCCCCCCCCCCCAAAAAAAAAAAAAAAAAAAAGAAACCCACACACAAACACTCAATCCCCTTAAGTCTAGGCCAATTTGGACCAAAATGCCCTAATAAATTAATTTAGTAATAAGAGTGCTAATTTAAAAAGGATACTTTGGTCTAGTTATCAGTTTATCTAACAATTTAAAGCAGATTAGTTGAAAAAATTGAAAATGTTTGGGGTTTTTTTCTAAAACAAGTCAAAACTAAGGGAGGTTAAGTGACATTTTCAAAGTTTATGGGAAGTATCTTAAAATTTTCCAAACTGAAAGTGGGGTTTGTCAAATTCACCTTTTGTAATTGAACATAATTTTCATGTTTTGTAATTGTGTTTCTTGCCAGGGAAGGAGGAGATGTCAGAGGATATTTCATATGGTCTCTCATGGATAAATTTGAATGGAACGCGGGTTACACTGTAGGATTTGGACTCCACAATGTAGACTTTAAAACACAGGTAAGAACTCCATAATTGTCAGCTAAATGGTACAAACAATTCGAAGCGGAGAGTCTGAAACGAACCTGAGATCGTCTCTTTAGTGTTGGAAAATTATGCGAAAATTATTGTATTGTGAATGTCATGTGCAATGATGTCAATTGGATGCTACTTGATGTGATTTTTTTTTTTTTAGGGGGGAGGGTGGTTGTCTGTACAAAATCATTTTCAATTTTATAGCCAAATGGTTGTTTACTACCTCAAAGTCTGTCTGGTTCAGCGAAAATAATGCTCTCTTTATCCTTTACTATTTTCTTATTTCCTGGCCTTTGTAGTTGGAATTCACATTATTGAATTATCTTCATATTATTTTGCTTTGATGATGGTGATACTCTCTACATTATCTAGAACAAAAATGTGATGTTTGATTTTGTTTTCTTATTACCGTATTTTATAAAATAAAGATTTCATGGATCTTCTGATGTTGTAGGTATTATATATAAAATGATAGATACATATTTTCTTTGAAGGAAAGTGATAACTTATATTATTTTTGCTCACTGTTGTGCATCTAAAACTTTTGTCATCTTAGGAGCTATAGAAAAGTTTGGAGTCAACTCTTCTATGCTTTGAAACTCTCAAAGATAGTCTATGTCAGCATGAAAAAGCCCTTGATCTAAGTAATGAAACATTCTTTTCAAATATAAGTTACATAAGTCATCACAAAACATTCTCCAACTACCTTTCACCCTGATAATTTAACCAATTAACATATTTTTCTTTCAAGTTTTACGTTAGATACACAATGAGTAAATCATGAGATAGAAAATATAATTATCATTTGACGCCTATTTGCTCCAGTAATTTCTGTCTGCACATTAATTGGCCTCATTTCAGCAATGGTAAAATTTTCTTACACCAATATATCAGATCTTTACAAGATTAGAGTGTTCAGAAACAATCTTAGTTTTGTTTAATATCAATAGTGGTTCTCATGGTTCTGACAAATGTACTATTTGGTTCATTTCCTCATGATTGAATCACTGTAAAAGAAATTCATGATACAGAAAATACATAATTTTCTACAGGAAGAGAAATTCTGGGATTATCCCTCTGATTGAGTCGATAATGTTTCCTATTTGACTATCTTTTAGCCAGACAAACAACTATATCAAGCTTTTATTTTCTTTCTTTTTTCAGGAAAGAATGTTTTGGGACAGGTAATAGGAACATGAGAAAATTGAAAAGGCAATTGCTTATCAAAACTTGCCTCCAACAAATTGAGAGAAACTTCATTTCACATCAAGAAGTAGGATACCGAACAATAATATGTCATCAATATTTATGTTTATTTGTCCTAACAACAGTAAAACAAGAGAGCTATTGGAAGTTCATAGTTAGCAGTTCCGATTTCTTGTTGCCAGTTCGGAATGGCTTCCAGCTTAGAAATGTTAAGGGAAACCACAACGTTCATATGCGCAAAAGCTTAATTACCCTAATTATAATTATAGCGACCACAGCCACTATCAATCTGAACCAAAATAGACCACAAAAATGTTGTCACAAATCTAGAGAGCATCTAATTATTTCCTTTTAAGTGAAGTGAAAATTGTAATACATTTTATAACCTGTCACATTCTGTCACACGCTGATGTGCTGATTGTAGAGGTGATATTCTGGACTCCTAGTAGAATGATAACGTGCATCAAAGGTACGTGTAGGCTAAGTTAGTCCCTGACTCCCCACTGTCATATAACGAGGATGCCGAGGTTCAACTTTCACTCAGCAACGATTTCAATTAGTATGTTCCTAGGCCACAAGTGAAAATCTTATAAGAGTATAGATGAGGTTCATTTCAATGCCTGTTAAATGGCCTATCAATAGCTCTGCAGGGATTGTGGTGCGTTCTGCAAAACCTTCATGATTCTCCGATAAATTTCAAATATTTCTGGTAAAGGGAATTAGTAATTAACAAAAAACTTTGGTCGGATTTCTGCAGAGGATGTTCAATCTGTTGGGACAAACCCAAGGCCCAATAGAGCAGAGCTGCAGCTAAAGTATTGCAGAAGTAATAAAGAACACACAGATTTACGTGGAAAACCCCCT
>JBAKGM010000139.1:14318411-14329865 GCA_037177215.1 Asparagus racemosus
TCTCTGAAAAGAATGAATATAACACAATGAGTTCACAACTCAATAAGTGGATAAATTTATACATTAAACACTGGTTTGCGAAACTAAAATAATTGACTTGATAAGTAAAATTATTAAAATGGTAAAAATCATCAATGAGCTCACAAATTTGATACAACATATTTAAAATAGAAATTTCATAGGATGGAGAATAAATAGGTCACGTCTCAATGCGGTCAATACATTACACACCGGTTGACTCGGTAAACCCCACAATTATTATGCTCGTGGTTCCGGGACGGTGAGACCCAAATTTGGGCTCTTAGCGCTACAATAAAAACCTCATAGAGGCACATTAAGCCTTGCTTAGATGACTTACTTATCCCCGACATATACCGGTATATTAACTTGAGATGCATATGCTTAAAAAAATGAACAGAAGTCCATATAAATCAATATGTCATAAGGAAATGCCAAAAGCCAACCAATAGTGAAATAATCTACGTATGCATCTCAACCTACAACTATATGAAAAAGACATGATTGTCAATGAAGTAAAATAAGCATAAGCTCATACCACAATATCGATGAGCATCACAAAATCAAACCAATCAATAAATGATATACCAATAATCAAACAAAGGGTATAATCCATCAGGCACAAATCCGTATATACTTAATATTATTTTATAGGAAAAATATGCAATGAACAATGCATAAATTCACCACTTACATAACACCCCGAAGTCCAAATTCTTTTGCACACGTCGCCTCTGTGGAAGGTTTCTAACCTATGGAATATACACATAATAATATAAGTATTAACATTATACTATCTCACACTTATTAAAGAATTATTGTACACGCCACCTCTGTGGATCACCTAAGCTATGGAATATACATACCATCACATACTTATTTAAGAATTATAACATATTAAAGCTACTAAGAAAAATCAGTCCCAAATAAACTTTACCTTGCTAACCTTTCCGACTGCGCACCCGTTGTCGTTTAACGCCGAGGGGTTTTTTTAGATCTACAGTCACCCAATGGCTACAGTAATTCAGAGATTACTGTAGCGGTTTTTGGCTGTTACAGGTCTACACTAATTCAGGGATTACTGTAGCGATTTTGGCTTTTTTAGATCTACAGTAAATCAGAGATTACTGTAGCAGTGCGGCTTCTTTTTTCTTTTGGCCGCCGTTTCTCTGAGGTTAGGGTTTTAGAAATTATAGAAGTCCCTATTTACTAATAAGACCCTCTAACAATTTTTGCATAAAGGTCTACTTACTTTCCTTATATATATAATCAATAAAACCCAGAATTATTACACCTACAGCCATCGATGGCTCGGCACCCTCAATCAGAATCAACCCAGGTTCCTCAGCGCGACGGCGTTCACCTTGTTGCGGCATCCGGGAAGGGCCCCTTGAGCGACGCGGTCGCTCGGTCAAACATGACGTATAGATGTCAAACCCTTCGGGAGCAATGCTTACACTCCGGTACCACTTGCAGTAGGTGAAGGTGTGGTGAGGAACACGGTCCCTCAAGGGTAGCTCAAAACGTGCACCCGTGCAGCTAGCCGGCGTCCAGAACCATCCCCACACTCCGTCCACCAACCCCCCTTCAGATTTCAGCTGGGGGTTGATGTTGCCGACATACAGCTGGTCATAGCCAAACTGGCAAGAGAAGCGGCTTGGAAAGTATGGTTCCAGCACGCAAGTCGTGCCAGGCCGGAGGAAGTGGTAGCCTGGCTGGATATTCACCAACCATTTGAAGTCCCTATGGACAGGTCAGTGTGACGGTCGTCCGTGGGCACGTCCTGGAGGAACTCGCCATAACCCCCACATGAGAAGTAAGGGAAACACCAGAAAAAGTCGTAATTCCCGAAGAAAGACATCGCCTTCCTCATCTCAGCAATGTCCCGGAACTGCCAGGAGCACACCTTGAGCTGCTGGACAAACGGGATGCCCCTCCCCTATTGACGCGCCGCCGGTGCACTCATCAAGCATTTACAATGCGACACGAACCAACCCATTAGGTACGTGTACGGCAGGCTGACGTGAGGGTTCGGGATCCTGGCCACCTCCTATCCACCCTCGACTTCAGTGAAGGAAACACGACAGAATTGCGCGGACAACTTCTGGAGGCCACTCTGGATACACGTCATCATCACCGATACAAGCACGTAGGAGCACCCATAGGCCAGGCGTATGGCTGGGTAGACAACCTCCACCGAGATTGCCTCGAATGAGTGTGTGGGCACTACACACTGCTTCAGCCATAGCATCAGGTAATCAGCGAGCACTGCCTTCGTTGATATGGGGGTCCCTGCCTGGTGATGGTATGACTCAAAAGCCATCCCCGCTGAGAACTTGCCGTCGTCATGCTCAAGGGTCATTGAGCCGCTACTGTCAGATGCCCGGCAGACTATCATCTCCCTGTCGCACTCACCCAGAGGGAGGATGGGCCTCTTCTTATCATCATTGCCGGGAAATAGGTAGTCCGCCCAGTTTTTGTGGCTAATGTCGGGGACCCTCTTCTTGTGTCCAAGCATATGTAATAGTGGCAGAGGAGCTCCCACAACATCTCTACCACGAGAGGGGCGTGTGTGGACAGGTGGTCGATCTCCACCTGACCGGGAACGTACTCTTCGTAGGGGAATTCCCCCATCGGCAGCCCCAACACATCATACATCTCGTGGAGCGCCAGACCTAACTCCCCGTTGGGCGTGAAGAAAGTCTCGCTATCCGGGCAGTAGAGCTCCAGGATGCTCTGGAACTGTGGAGCGTTGATCTTGAGCCCATGTTGGGTCGCCCGGATCGCCCCATATAGCTCTGTCCCTTGGAGGTCCGAGTTCTCCGCCAATATGTACTCGGTGATCCTATACCACCAATGGTTGGTGCCGGTAGAAGAATGAACCCACCCAGGAGCCCTGAAGATTTTCAAAGGGAACTGGCCCCCAGCATGGAAGAAACAATGATGGAAGGTCTCCGCCACCGTAGGCGTCGCCCCCATGGGGAGCTCGCTTTGAAGGAGGTCGGGGTGCAAAGCAGTCATGCTCGTATGGGAGCTGTCGACCCCGTACCTGGCCCTAGAGCCTGTAAAGATGCTGCACGTAACCCCGTCCTGGCTCGAGGTCAAGTCCCAGTGCATCATCCTCGGGACGGACAAGGACCGCAGCTCTATCAAGGAGAATCCCCGCGCCATACTCGGGAGGAAGTACCGAACCCCCTCAACCTCACGGAGCCACCTGCTCTCTCTAAGGAGCATGGCTGAGGGGTCAGTCACAGAGTCCCCAAATAAGAAATCGGGCTTCCCCATCTCCCGACGCTGGTCGTCCAACATGGCCACGTCGGTAGCCAACTCCCGCAGGGTCAAATAGCGGCCCTCTGTAACTCTCCGTTTCAAGTCCACCATTTTGTCTGCATGAAAGACAGGTACGGGGTCAAGTAGCAGGAATCTTGTGGGGCCGAAAAGCCTATGACCCCAGCCAGTCCAATGGCCTTCCCCCTAGGAAGAGCCTCATCAGAGAAAGCGGCTGCAAAACAAGGTGAAGCGCAGTCAGCAAAAGAAAAAAAATAGAAGTGCCCAGCACAGGCGAGCTGAGCAAACAGGCCTCGCCTGTTGACGAGGCCTCGCCTGAGCTATTAGACCTCGCCTATTGACGAGATCTCGCCCGAGCAAGCAGACCTCGCCTGTCGGCGAAGCCTCGCCTAAGTTAGTAGACCTTGCCTATTAACGAAATCTCACTTGAACGAGCGAACCCCGCTAGATCTCGCCTGAACGAGCGACCTTGCCAGATGACGGGATCTCGCCTAAACAAGCAATCTCGCTAGTATGACAAGAACTCGCCCGAACAGGTGAGCCTCGCCAGAAGATGAACAGGAGTCCGTTCGTCTTCCCCGATTGGTTCCTCATGCTCACCAGGAGGGGTCTGGCCGTGAGCGATGGCGGGCATGTCGTCGGCGGTGCCCGAAGAAGAAGAGGGTTTCTTCCCCTTTGACACAGTCTTCTTCCATCTAGAGGCCATGACGACGAAGCAGCTTAACTTTGAAGTTGTTGTCGAAGAGAAACGGTGCGTTTTGTTTTAGAGAACAGTAATCCCCTGACGACAAGGATGGGATCCTTATATAGGTGAAACTTGATGATCGAGATTTGCCAAGAGTAGATCTCAACGGCGGAGATCGCTCGACAGACGAGCGGGCGAGATTAGGCCGACGTCGAATTCATGGCCCAGATTGGGCGAAGTGACGCCTGTCAAGACCGTATTTAAGGCGATCTGACGTGCTCGCGTCTTGCTCGGGGCCCTAGCTCACCTGACACTCGAGCTCGCCAGAGACTAGCTTGCCAGAGAGACTCGAACTTGCCTAAGGCTCGAGCACGCCCAAGACCCTAGCTCGCCTGAGACTCGAGCTCGCATGAGACTCGAGCTCGCCTGAGGCTCTAGCTTGCCTAATGCTCTAGCTCGCCAGAGACTTTAGCTCGCCTGAGACCCAGGCTCACCTGAAGCACAAGGCTCGCCCAAATTAGAGCTCGCCCACCGGGTATGGCTCGCTAGGAATGCAAGCTCGCCCCACGGGTCGAGCTCGCCTAAAGGTGATGCCCATTGCGTAGAAGCTCGACACACGTGTGTCCATGACGCAGCTAACACCATGCAAATACGAGCGAAGACCGAAATTCATTATAGGATATGGGGGAACTACAGGAGGAGCTGTGACAATACATTTGAACAAAACTCACAGTCCCAAACAAAAGCAAAAAAAAGAAGAAGAAGGAGGACGAGGAGGAAGGGCCTAATCACTGTCGGAGTCCTCGCTCGTGGAAACCCAGGGGTCCTTCTTTAGACGCCACTTCAGACGTCGGACAATCCTATGAAGAGCGAGGCACTCACAGCTCCATGCATCCCTGTCACGATCGAGCTCTTGCTGAACTGTTGATTGGTTGCGGACAATCTCCTCAAGCATCTCTTTCTCAACCGCCAGAAGCTCAGCCAAACGACGGAGTATGCGAAGCTCGTCCACCAGACAGTCGTGAGCCTGGGCCAATTCTTGTCGGAGCCTTGCAATCTCCTCACTTCGGCTGGAGGGTGCAGGAGCGGCCATAAGAAAGAGAGGAGAACAAAGGGACAATTAAATAGAGGAGGCAACCTACCACTATTTATAAGCCCCTCATGCTATTGATGAGACCAAACACAGAGGCTAAAGTCTAGCCTTGAACTCTGGTCAAAGCTCTGACTAGCCTAGATGGCACAAGTCAAGAGGGAGAACAGGCCTGCTTGAATTCCGAGCTTGCCCGCTTCAAAAGTAGAGCTCGCTAATCAAGGCCTAGGCCCAATTCTTGGGGGGGCCGAGCTCGCCTAGAAGGGCAAACTCGCCTAACCATGGAGTGAGATCAAAACCCAACTCACGAAAGCACGCAGATGGATGGGAAAAAGAGCAAACGAAGAAGCCCATTCCATAAAATCTATAAACAATACATTCGAACAAAGTTATGACAATTCAAGCAAAAGTCATAACTACATAAACAAAGTCCTAAATTAAGGGGAAGGCTACAGATCTAGTCGGCACAATCCAACATGATAAACGAAGTGGGCTCAGCCATGGTAGCTTCCAAACTCTTCACCCAGTCTGCCTGAACTTGAGCCCTCGCAGTCTCTCGAAGCTTATCCGCAGCAAGGGCGTCAAGAGCATCCCTATCTTCGGTGTGCAAAGTGTGGAGGGCCTGCAGCTCCTTCATAATGGTGTGATGAATAGCCGTACTCTCGCGCTGTGAATCCGGTGTGGTAGAAGGACCAGCGCCCAGTTCGCTCTGCAAACGGCGCTGTCGTAGGGTTGCAATAGCAGCCTCATGCTCCGATACACGCTTCACCTGGATCTCGCATTCTTGGAGCCCCTTGGCCCGAGCCTCCGTCATGAGGCGCCGCACGTCGTTACCAGGGTCGTAGTGGACTAACCCCTCCAAGTGATGAGCGAGATCTGCCCAGCGAAGCAGCTTCTGGTCACAGCGCCCAGCTACCTAGGGCCACCAACGCGCCTTATCTCTTTTAGGCTATCCATCATGTGGCGGTAGAAGCTCATGGAATCACCCCAGCCAGCGTAAATGATGAAGACCGCCTGTCTCAAAGCGTTCTCCATCCGCTGGAGGAGACCCCTGATGGAACCTGAATCAGGGATGGCAGACTCCCAACCTAGAGCAATTAAGGCGATGGGCTAAACCAGAGGGGGAAACTCGTTGGGATCAGCAGGCGGTTTCCACCCACGCTCCCCTGTGGTAGGCACAGGTGTGGGATCCATGTCCTCATCATCATCGGAGATCACGATAGGCTCGGGGTCAGCGGCGCTCGGTCTGGACAAACCTCTCTTGCGAGCCAATGCCTCGTGATGATCCGCCTCTTCTGCAGAAAGAGGCCTTTTCCTAGACGACCTCAAGTTGCGAGGCCTACTGAGCGGAACTTCCTCTGAGGTTGCAGAATGCAAAGAGGAAGAACATTAGAATTAGCTCAAAAGATCCTTAGAACAGGCGAGCTCCATTGGACAGGCAAGCTTACAAGTCTGCCTAACAGAGTAAAACTCGCCTGACAGAGCAAATTCGCCTGACGAGTCAAAACTCGCCTGACAGAGCAAACCCACCTGACGAGGCAAAATTCACCAGACAGAGCAAACCCACCTCATGAGTCAAAACTCGCCTGAACGAGTAGAACTTCGCATAAGTACGGTGAGCTCGCCACAGAGGAATCAAATTGTTTGTCTTCCATGGTCTCCCCTAGAACTTACCTAAAGAAGTGCGGGCCACGCCGGCGGCACTAGCGGTGGCATCAGCGGCGCTGGAAGATGAGGGGAGATTCCCCTTTCCCTTCGAAGCAACTTTCTTGATAACCATGACGGAATCGAGGAAGAAAGCTTTGGTTTTCTCTCTGGCACTTGAGCAAATGGTCGAATGAGTGCAGTTTTCTCCCAAGGAGGAAGATGAACGACTCTTATAGGAGAATCTTGATGGTCGAGATTCAACAGCCTGTTTGATCAAGATGTCTACAACGGCCCGATCCAGTAGTTTAAATCGAATGGCCACGAACAAGGTTGGACGGTTGAAATCCTACATCAACAGCCCGGAGTGGGTGGTTCGAGCACGATCTCCAGCGCGATGGACGGTCAAGATCAAAGATGCCATCGAACTGATGGCTCACGTCAGTCCATGAAAGACGAGGTGTTTATCGCCAGATCACATTTAATGCAGGCCGACATACCCCCTTCGCCTTAGCGGGCAGGCGAACACGTGGCCCACTCTTCGCCGACTCAGCTTTGCCTGAACACGGCCAAGCCTTGCGATTCGACTCGCCTGATGGTTAACGCTCACCAAAACCCTGTTAACTCTGTCGGAACCAATCAATCCACAGGCGTGAGTCTTCTCTCATTCAAAGTATTCCAGACTCCATTCAAGCCCAAATTGGTTCTGAAAACTTTGAAGGGGGTCTTGTAGGCCGTAAAAAATGCTTACCCCACCTGATAAGAGGCTCGCCTGCACGGGGCCTTCCCACCTATTGAGTTCACCAGCACGAGCTCAACGTCGCCTGAATGAGGGCTCGCCTGCACGAAGCCCCCCACCTGTTGAGTTCGCCAGCACGAACTCAATGTCGCTTGAACGATGGCTCGCCTGTACGAAGCCTTCCCACTTTTGAGTTCGCCTGCACGTATTCAGTGAAGCATGACCACAAGCTCACCTACAAGCTCAGAGCTCACCTGAATCAAGCTCGTTTAAGCGCCGGCTCACTTGAAGGCTCGAGACTCGCCTGCGTGCCTCGCCTGAAGGCTTGAAGTCCACCTGAAGGGTTGGGGCTCGCCTGAACGCTTCGCCTACCCTCTGAGTAAAAGACGCCAACTCACGTAGGCGGGGCCCGCCAGTTGACCCCGCCAGTTCGCCAAAGCTCGCCCAGAGGTTGAGCTCGCCTGATCGGTTACTCACCTCGACTGAACAATGCAAGCAGCCATCCGTTCTGGGAAGTGGGCCTACCCACTTTCCGCACCCTAGGTAATGATGAGGCATGGCTCCCATCACCCCTGAGTGGTCACATCCCACAGGGGGGGATGGCTCTCCTCAACTAGGCATGGCCATATCCCACGAATCAAGGGAATGGCCATGCCTCTCCTGGCTTATTTATAAGCCACCATCTCCACAGGAGAGGGGGCTTGGTTTTTTTTTTTTTTTTTTTTTTTTCTTTTGTAGGGAAGAAGTGCTGAACTTGTAATTTTTTTCAAGGGGAGTACTATGAGCTTCTTCTTATTTGTTCCTTTTTTAGTATGCAAAATCTAATACTATTATAAAAGTGAGTTGCTATGTTAAAATATTTCTTCCAAAAATGCCCTCATACACATCCATCCTTACATACATGAAACACACAAATACTTAATTTTTCATAACCTCACTATTGACTACACATCCATCCATTCATACATACATGATGACACATGCAAACTCACTTTTTCATAATCTCCATATTTATGACCATCAAATTTTCATAACATTTATCCACTAACTCTTGACACTAAACATAACTTTATTCACACTAATAATGAAAAACGTTACAACTACTCATCTCCCACCGATCACTATAATTAACAATAAAACCTTACCAAATTTCACCAACCTAAATTCAATTCATAATCAAAATTTAGATGGGGAAGAAAGAAGTCAAACCTACACGTCTCACAACCCACAAGAGTCAAGTCCATTTCTCTCACGAATGGAACTCAACGCTCGAGAGTATATCAATTTGCCCCTCCAAACCTATATAAGCATCTTCTACTACCCCGTCCAGGATCTCAAAGACGTTATCAATTGCATGAATTGCATAACTACTGATGTATTTTTTTAGAAGCAAACTAAGCATATCAATATGCGTGATTTTTTTAAGTTTATGTTTACTCTTAGTTTGGTCTTTATCCATAAAATAAGAATGTGAATACATTTATCATGCATTGTCAAATATGAATGCATTACATATGCATGATTAGTTCACTCATGCTGGTTTTGACTACAATTTTGAGAAATTTTGCTATTTCCTCTTCAAATATGAATGCAAATATGAATGTCTATGCATCTTTAGTTTATGTATTGTACTCGGTATAGAAGCTAATGTGGTAGATATTTACAATTAAAAGTTTTTTTTCCCTTTGGGCATGTAACCCCATTTTTGAAATTCTCCTTTTTAGACTCCAGAAAACAAAATTCCCTAAATATGCATTAAACTTTCAAATTCTCTTAAATATGTTGTACCTTCTATGCAACTATCATTATGTAGTTCAAACTAAGAAAAAAGGAATATAATTTGTAAAGGAGGAAGAACGAATATGTGCTTATGAAGAAATTTAAGAGAAGAAAATTTTTAATGTTGGTACACCCTTCAAAATTGCATATCACTTATATTATAAGCTCAAACAATTATTTTATTTATTTCATTAAGTGTATCTCATCCTCTCATTCTTTATTATTTGGCTTTTTAAATATTTATCATCCAAAAGTAGCATTTACTTTAAATTTTTTAAAGTTATCACACATTATATCATTTTTATAAATTAAAAAGTTATAGATTTCCAGAAACTCGTGCAAAAAAAAACCCCCCTCACATGACTGAAATGATCAAATACTAAAAAAATCACTAAGTCTTATTTCCATCTGAAATGGGTTAAAACTTGAATTTTGAAATTTCTTTTAATTTGTAGAGAAGCTCTATATTTTAAATGTATTGTGATCCTTTAGTTAAAAAAAGACGACAAGTATGACTACGTGCAACACACATACACTATACTAGTGCTATTATAAAAGTATGTAGGATGTTAAAATATTTTTTTCCCAAAATGCCCTTTAAAATAATACATGCATCCATTAAACACATACATGATTACATAAAATATATATGTATGCAGAAACTCTACCTCATACATACATAATCCCCAATTAATTAAATGCATTATTATAAATCCCAATTAGATAGCATCATGAATTTAATTGATTATATTGTTATCACCTCCAAGTAACACATTATTCTCCCACATTCTCTCTATTAATTCTCATTAATTACCATAATCATAATAAAAAAGTTATAGCCATTCATCTTCCTACTAATCACAATAAATCACAGCCAATCTCTTTACAAAAATGTACACACCCTATCCACCCTCATCATCTCGAGGTGATCGACTCCCTCTCCCCTCCCCATGCCCTCCCTCCTGCCAAGGCCTACCTTGTTAACGCGTACGACCTACTCAAAAACACTTTCTTGATAAATTTTTGATACGGTTATGCAGTATAAAGATGACGTGATATTCAATCTTTTAGTATGAATTTTTAATTTTTATTATTTTGCCATCATATGTAATCATAAATATTTTTATTGTTATTCTTTACTCATAATATTGATGGATTACTCACTTAGCAAAGATTCAAGCCTCTGCTTATCTTTTTGAAGAAAATCTTGCTACTTATTAATCTTATCTAATAGAACTGATCTAATAAAGTTTTCATGTTCTTTTTAAATGCTTTAAATCATCAATGCTAGCTCTTAACACTAGAAAGCACATCATTTTAGAAAGATAAAAAGAACTAAATCAGGCTTTCTATTGCCTGTGTGGTTCATAAGGTTTCTGGAGCAGACAACATGGGAACCATACCTTACAATGAATATACACAAAAAAGAAAATTAAGAATAAAATATAAGTGTGAAATTTGTTATAAAGAATAATAGATTAGAAGATAGAAGTGTGAATTTTGTTCTTTTCAATGTTTTCATAATCTCTTTTCCTTTCTTTTATTTTGTTTCCTAACCTTTTTTTTTAATTGTGTTTATACTCTTAGAGGTTTCTACAGTTTCATTCTCTCACACATTTTCTCAATTGTTTTTAGGCGTGTGACATCAATTATTCATCTATTTATCCTTTTGTATTTTCAACATTAAAGATTTCATTGGATTGATCACTTACCATTTCTCCTTTCATATTAAAGATTTTTTTAAGTGAAGGCCCAAAACATGAGAAATTTTTCATAAAGATAGCATTAACCATTGATCTTAGGGGTTTAAAGGTAATAAATAAATAACAAGCTCAGAAAAAATTCATGAAATGCTTCATATATATAGCCAGCAATTTTCCTTTTTTTTTTTTTTTTTTGTTTGTTGAGATATTTTTATAAAACTGTGTGTAAATAGTATTTTGCTTGAAACTTGAAAATTTCCGTTGACCTGTATTCAAATTCATAATCCCAGTAAACACTATTTGTATCATTCTTTTCTTTCTTCTTCTTCTTCTTCTTTTTTTTTTGGGTATAGTTCAAGCCTCATTTTTGTTTCTGTTAATCAATAACCGATCTAGTTAGAATTGACTATATAAGAAAAACGTATGAAAATTACAATGAAGAACATAAAAGATGTAATGACAACTTTAACATTGTAAAAGTGGAGGAAGCTCGAGGCCAGTGAAGCAC
>JBAKGM010000139.1:14332622-14346129 GCA_037177215.1 Asparagus racemosus
TTCTGCCCGTAACCTCTCAGACTACCTTTGCAAGGCTTTAATGTTCCACTGCAGCATATCTGTAAAAATATCACATAACACTTAAACTGTAGCATATGTAACTGGTAACGAGAATATATTACACATAATGTAAAAATATCACATAACAGTAGCATATGTCATACAGAATACCAAACTGTCACATAATAGCAGCATATGTCACACAGAATACCAAAAATATCACAAAACAGCAGCATATGTCACACAGAATACTAAAATGTCACATAACAACAGTATATGTCACACAGAATATCAAAATGTCACATAACAGCAGCATATGTCACACAGAAAACTAAATGTCACATAACAGCAACATAATAACACTTCCAAATTGAACTCTAATTGGATCAAAATCATCCTTACAAAGGATTTCAACCCATCAAACAAAAATACATCAGGAAGTTACAATCTCAAACCACCATCCCATTTCCTTCGTAGAACCAATCTACAACAATGTGCAGTACAAACAATGAACTCAAAACTTAAATTTAAAGCAAATAATGTTCTCTCTTCTTCTTCTTTCTTTTTTTTGGTGCACTGAATTAGGTACAAATCCTCTGTCCTCTCCCCAATGTTCTTCTTCTCATCATCATCATCAATAGCAGAACCCCAAGAATTGCGCAGATTCTGATCGGACGGGTTCGAGTGAATCTGCATCTCCTCCCCATCCCTAAGCCCACGCATCTGTCTCATTGCCTTCTCAACCTCCTCCTCGTCCTCCTCATTCGATTTGCTCCCCGAGCCCGCAACCTCTCTGTTCAAATGGAAGTATATGTCAAGCAATCAAAAGAACCGAAGTCCCCCCTCTAAAACAAATCTAATTTAGTTCTTTGTTAAATTCACCTTATTTCAAGTAAAGATATTTACTTCGTTACTCAAAAAACTAACTTTCAATCATCGACCACTCATCGGAGTCTTGATCACGAGAACATCAGCCACATCCTCCTCGATTCGACCGCTCGCACCGTCGAATCGGTGGTAAGCGTCAGGATCAGCGAACCGCGGAGGGAACGACAAGTGCCACGTCATAGAATGAGCCCCAGGCATACAAGAAAACCCTAGGAATCTGTGACCGGAGCTCCTCGATCTCACCAGAGATCGGATATGAAGACGAGACTCGGCACCAAAACCCTCGTTCCGATCAGAATCTGCGCCGGGTTTCATCCGAGGAGGAGGTTGAGGAGGAGGGGAAAGGGGGGGAGGGGATCAAAATCTGCGCCGGGTTCTATCCGAGGAGGGGGGAGGAGAGGATGTAGATGAGGAGGGAGGAGGAGAGGAGGGGAGGGGGAAGAGGAACTTGCCTTTCCACATGGGGTTCGAGGAGCCCCCGCGGTCGACAGGGTGCGGAGGGCGGGAGAAGAGGAAGAGGAGATGTTGGCGTAGGAGTGAAGGCTGCGGCGTCGGCGGTGGGGGGAGGCGGTGGTGGGGGAGGGGAGGTCTTGAGCCAAATTAGGAGGAGGAAAGGGATTGGGATTTAAATGGGGAAGAAGAAGGGTAATTTGGGAATGTTTTCTTTGACAGTGGGATTTAGGGCTTGGTTGCACTTTTTTTTCACTTTTAGGGTGTAAGGGTTATGGTTTTTGAGCTTGGGGTGAGGATGCATGTCCCAATTTTATTTGCCGCCTCCAAGCAATTTTCCCTACTTAAAAAAGTTCTTGGATTTGTAAATAAATCAGAATAAGCCATTGGGCTCAAAGACAAAAACCCCATTATAATATACAACGAGAAGTGGTCAACCCAGCCTGCCTCTCGTGTCTCAAGGCATCTCATAACCCCCCTACAAATACAATAACTTAGCCGCAGACGTGCTACTTACAATGTAGCAATCATTGTTTTCTTTCAAAGTTGAAAGAAATTAAATTCTCTAATTAACAACCAAAACGTCAAAATCAGCACTGGTTACAAAGAACTAGCTTAAAATGTTTGAAGATGTCAACAAACGTGGTCAAGCATGTGGCGTGATAAGATTAGTTTGAGCTGGTTTTATATGCTTTTAGGAAGATGCTTAGTCTTAAGTTAATAGCTTTCCATCTTCAAATGGAACTTTCATCATTGTATACTTAAAAAGGCTAAATATCATTAAAAAAACCCCTATTAACTTCGGATGATTATCAGAAAACCCCCCTTAACTCTTAAAATATTAGAACCGGGGTTTTGTGATAAAATCTCAAAGTTAAAACCCCCTAACTTAAGGCTTTTTTATATTTTGAAAGTTAAGAGGGGTTTTCTGATAATCATCCAAAGTTAAGGGGGTTTTATGATATTTAGGCCAAACGAAAGTTGAGATCTCAATGGCAACCCCTTTTTTTCAATCAAAAGAAAAAACCTCAAATTATCGATATCTTTTCCCTCTCCCTAAGATTTAAATTTTAAGCCAATCTTATGTTCATCTACTACATCATCAATTTTAAGGTTCTCCTTACTTAAAAAGAAACCTCTCAAATTATATGACCCTTGAGAATCTCCTATTCCACTCCAGAGCTCCATTGCTGATTGCTCATGAATCTTTTCAGATAAATGGACAGAATCCCACCATACATACTCTCTTGAAGGCTCGCAGACTTGATATTCATCAATCTTCCTTCTTCCTCCACAGCTATAAATTCCTCTATAAGGGCCGGTACCACAACAAGCATTGGTTCCGTCTTTGAAACCTTTGAACACATAAGATAAAGTTAGTAATGTTGTTATGTCAATGAAATAAAATAGTAGGATATAATCTAAGAAATTCAAGATGAGAGTGTACCATATATTTTGAAGGATTAGTGATCATATTATTGATCCAGTCATAAACATTGGGATTGATATATTTGAAGCCTTTGAGGATGTATTCGAGGCTTACAAAGATAGCTGATAGAGCATTGTTGTGTGCTAATGCGAGCAGCCCAACGGACATAAGCCGATGAAACAAAACTTCCGCGCTCCCTTTTCGTACAAGTCCTATGTGAAAAAACATCCTGAAATAGTATCGCTGTGTGGATATGTATTTATATAGAGTAAAGAAGGGATGATGTGCCTCTCACTTTCTTGACCAGGGTGTGTTGCTGATATGACACGTATCCAGATGTTAGCTATGATTTAGACATGTGCCAGATCCGAGCTGGAGGGGCTTGGATGTGCATCACATTAGTGACACATCATCAAGGACATACTAGGCAAGATTACTCATGTATGAGTAATTTGGGGTTGACATGTCTCTCCAAGATTCTGATTTATATATTACTTATGACACATATACAAACAACCAATTATTATCCGAACATGTGATGATATAGAATGTAGAGATTGGACGCGTGTTATGTTCGTGAGACACCAATCAAGAGCATTGATGCAGGCACCAGCCTTTGTTTACTAATGTATATGAGTAAATGGAGACTGACGTGTTCCTTCACACTCTTGACTGGCGGCTTGCTGATATGTCGCATATCTAGACTGTGATCTATGGTTTCGATATGTGAATATGATTAAGAATGTTGGGATCTAGCTGCGTATCATTTTAGCGATAGATCAGTGAAGACCAGGAAGTGACACGTCACTCCTCCTTATCCGTGTGTACAAGTAAATGAGGCTGACATGTCCTTCCACACTCTTGACTGGTGTCTGCTATATATATAATGCATATCAAGAGTATTTGCTTTCGACATTCCAACATTTTCATCAACATCATATGCTTTCGACATTTCGGGATTAAAAGCATAGCCAGCAAAGTAATCATTGCTTCCGACGCTAACAAGATAAACTGCTTCTGTTATAAGTTCACCAGCCTTGGCATCACCTATTTCTCTGGTTAAGAGTTTGCGCACCTCTTCAAATTGCTTGAGCTGTGTGTGAAGGCTAATGGCCTGCAAATGACACAAGATGTTTATAGATAAAAATAATTGATAATAGTTGTTATCATATTCAAACAATTGGTATGGAGTTATTTATGTTGTATATTCACTCATGAGATCTGATATAGGTGTTATCATTAAAATCCCCTCCTAACTTTAAGGTTTTATCATAAAACCCCCCTAACAACGTTATTTCTCATTATTCAAATTTTCAGCAGACAAAAATATCCCCAAGTAGGCATTTCAACCCCACGTGATAAAAAAATTAGCTTAAACATATTAATGTGATTTCTTGCTGAAAAACCCTCTCACCCCCACGCGATTAAAAAAATTAGTTTAACATATTAATATGATTTCTTGCTAAAGAACCCTCCCACCGGAAATCCATACTGGATGGTATATTTTGTCTGCTGAAAATTTGAATAATGAGGGATAATGCCGTTAGGGGGGTTTTATGATAAAACCTTAAAGTTAAAGGGGTTTTTTTTATAACCCCTAAACTTGAGGGGTGTTTTATGATATTTTAAAAGTGAAGGGAGTTTTTTGGTAATCGTCCAAAGTTAGGTGGGGGTGGCGGGGTTTCTTTTCTGATATTAAGCCTTTATAATATTGTGGTATTGATACATATCATGATTATAATATTGTGGTGTTGATACTTATCATGATCATCAACGTTTTCCTACCAATGTCATTATCACGTAACAGTAAGTAATTAATAACCAAAAGTAGATTATGTCATTTAGGGCACGTGCAATCTGTTGAGAGGGATAGGCAGCTGGAGCCAGCTGTATTTTTAAGGAGACGCGTAGCCGTCTTCAAAGCCTTTCACATTATAATTTTTTTTTAAAAAATAATAGTGATTAATAGGCCGGCATCTAGATATTGCTTCAGACTAGCCTTGTGGTTTTGAGATCTTCAAGAATCAAAGTTAGTACAATTCCATTCTATTGTTGATTGTTTAGTTGTGCTTTGGACCTTGGAATGACTACTCTCATTAAGCAATAGTTTAAATTTACTTTGTTTGACTTTAGATCAATCATGTAAAGGTGCAAATAAGAATGGTTTTTCTACACTGTATCCTTAGACCACATGTTAAAAAGCATTAAATGAAATTCAATAATTTCATTATCATAGAAGAATGCGTACAGTTTTAATGATTTCTCGTCGAAGTGTGGTCTTAAGAAAATCATTGTTTCAGGTAATATTCCAGCCCCAGCAGATGCAGAGTTTGCTCCGCTGCTGAAGTTAACGTCAGGTTGCAGAAATGGAGGGATCAATGGAAGTCCAGCAAATTCAGCTGCATTCGAATAATTTTAAATTAAAAGCAAAATAAAATCGAGATGAAGTGACCTTACTAATTGGATAAAATATCTCCATGTGGAGACAGTATCCCATGGGCCAGGTCTATGGATGAATGGCAGACTCATGAGATCTCAACCACTGGATCCCGTTGAATCTGGACACAAATCTCAAAATGCAAGAGATCCAAGGGTTGAGATCCCATAGGTCTTCCATTCATCCATGAACCTAGCCTATGAGATACTTTCTCCTCCATGTTGTGACTTAATAAATGAGAATTCTTGAATTAGTATAAAACATGCAAAATTGAAGATGAATTAATGTATTGATCCGAGAATCATCATACATGCAAAGAATCTGATCCATTGAAAAGTTTTCAAGATAGCTCATGTCAGGCTGAAGCTAGGCATGACCCTCGGGTGAGCTTGCTTCATAAATGATTGGTAGCAGAAGAAAGATCATATTGAAGAGAATTGAGGAGGAAGAAGAGGATACAAAGCTTTCCATTTAACAACGTAATTTAATCTGATACATAAATAATTGGTGTTAAAAGCATGTTCTGTGGTTCATTCCGAAAATTGTTTTGGTTGGCTTTTGTATAGTTTGTCTCATTTCGAATGGTGATGCTCCCACTTCCATTGTTTGAACAATTTGCATGCCAATGTTGAAATTCTAGTATGGATACATCCTATATAATCAAGTAAAATGGCCTTATGAAAATGTTATTGTATAAGTAAGATTAAGTTCTAAACTACACTTCTAATCAAGTTTTATTTTAGTTTTATACATAAGGTAATATCTCGTTAATATTTTCTCGGGGAAAAAACTTAATAACTACTTAATATTCTTTTTATTTGCGTTACGGTAAACTAAGAAAGAACACCTTGATCTAAACCGTGTTTTCGAGAATTGTTCATAGATATCTAATAGGCTCAAATAAAAGCCCCAACCTCTATTATCGCTAATGAGATTAGGAATTTTTAAATGAGGTTTTGATTTTGAGATGTCAGCACTTAAGCATAGACGTTTGCACTTTCAAAATCCGCATATAATGCAGCTTCGGACTTTCTTTAGGTGAATATAGAGAAAACTAGAATTGTAGATTGGACTCAAAAGAGGAAATGAAGAAATTAAACTTCATTTTATTAACTGTGTAATATGTTTTCATTTTTTAACTAATATTAGCTAAACCCAAAAGCCCATTGGATCTACATCAGTTAAAACCCGACCCGCACTTTATCTATAATCTCATACCTTACTTGATTCTTTGCGCCCCTTTTTTTTCCTCTTCTTCTTCTTTGATCTTCGCTCAAAAAGAGTTGAAGGATTAGGGGTTTCAAAAATGGAATCCCTTCTCCTATCAAAAGCCAACCTCCTCTCTTCTCGGCTTCTCATCAGTCCTCGTCCTCTGTAAGTCCCTTGCTTCCCCTTCTCTTCAATCCCTTCTCAGGACTCTATTTCATGGATTTTTTTTTTTAAATTTTTTTTAATTTTCTGCAGCAATTCGAAGGAGAGGAGCGGAGTAGCGTTAGTGGGCGTGAGGAGCATTAGGAGAGCTAGGAACCCGAGGTGCTCGATGGATGTTTCGCTTGGCGGCAGCTCTAGCTACGGTAAGAATTGGGCAGTTTGGGATTGAAGTGGAGTCTTGGTGAAGAAATGATTGTAAAAATGACCTCTTTTGGGTAGATTTTAGTTACACAGTTGATGAAAATTTGTTTCTTGAATAATTTTCACTGGTAGTATGAAAATTTGGATATCGAGGACTTGTTTGCATCTTGAACTGATGCTTGAATGCACCTTACTTAATCATTTATTGTATAGGAGGGTTCATGCGTGATTAGGATTAAGGTTTGATTGTGAATAGAGTTTATTTCTTGAAGTCAAGCGGGCCATTATTGTTTAGGATATTTCATGAGGACATTAGAGCATTGTAGTAACTATCCTTCTTGGACATGTTTCATTCCTTGAATCCTTATGATTGTTAATTTTCCTCTTCCATTGCTATTTCTGGTGTACCTTGTAGTATATATCTATGTTGCATGGGTGCGGGAACCGATATGGGTGTGGGTAAGGTTACAGGACACGACAAATTTGTAAAAGGTAGGATATGAGGACACAACTGTGTATAAATTGAAAATTTAATAATTTACATAAGAGCAATATTGTTTTTTCATTCATAAGCTATAAGAATCAAAATTCCTATGACATTTTTATGTTTCTTTTATGTTATATAGGTGTTTTAAATTAAAACATGTATTGTATAATTGAGTACGCATCTGAATAAATGCATGTGCAATTATTCAGGGAGTGTCCAAGGAGTGTCAGTGTTGGGTACAGCTTCATGATAGAAATGTCCATGTAACATAGGTGTATATTAATTTGAATATTGATTGAAATTTGGAAGTGATATAAAGAAACTTGATATTATATTGTCAATGTCCAAAGGTTATATATTTGATATATGCACAAGAAAAAACATATACTGACCTTGAAGCCTATTGGAGGTAACCTATAAAGTGGATGTGCCCATATATCATAACTTAGACATGCTATGCTAACTCAAATTCCTTATGGCAGAACAAAGAGGATGGTAGAGTAACCATTATCTAAGCATTTCTTCCCTGGTGCTTGTGTGGAGTGTGGATTTTCAAGGTTATAGAAAGTGCTCGGTGCCCTGGGCATTGGGGCCGATGCCTAGAGCCTAGGCAGTTTTCCTTTTTTTTATTTTTTTGATGGTAAATGCCAATGTTATAGAAAGCTTCGGCACCGGATTGGCGCCTTGGCGGATATCTTTCTTCGTTTAAGTGGTGGTGGAGAAGGTTTTGCTGAAGGTCAAAGGAGATAGAAGAGGTTTTCAAAGTAGGAAGCTGGAGGAGTTTGGAGAAGTTTGGAATGCGTGGAGATTGCAATGGAGAAAATCACGATCAATACCTAAAGGGCTCAATCTACGTAAGCAGACTATGCTCCCCTAAGTGCTCTCAAAACTTAAGTGAGCTGCCTAGGTATCGCCTAGTCGTTAGGCACTAGGCAGGCGGCTAGGTACCGCCTAGGCCCAAGCGTACGCCTAGGCAGGCCTGGTGGAGGTTTTTTAAAACGTTGTGGGTTTTTGTACAGGATCGAATATGTGTTATAGATATCAACCTAATGTTTTACTTCAGTATCAATGATAAATTTCCAAAAAAGAATACTGCATATTTGAAGATCACCTGGCTTGTTATAAATCCTAGAAAGTCACTTGGCAGCTAGAAAAACTCATGTTATTTCTCATGCAAGTTAGCTTGTGCAAGCAGAGAGAAATACTCCAAGTTGAAGGGAAGATGATAGATTTTCTATATAGAAAATTGCATTCAGCTCTTAATAAAAAATAAATCCAAACAGGGGCAATGAAGTCACATCGACTAATCAAATGCAATTGATTGGATTAGCATTAATGAGATATGTTTAACCTGAGTAGACTTGGTAACAATGAAGCAGATTTCCACACCACAGACAAGCAGGTGAAGGTTGGGGCTTATTGTCCGGCATCACCCCTCCGATTTCTCACTCACTCTCTTGAAAATCAGAAAGTAAGCAAGAAGATTTAGAGGTTCGCTTCTTTGGGGTGTTTATTTTGGGCTTGTACACTTGTCATTTCTATCTTTGTTGCCTTGTCTTGTATCGCCTACGTGTCGTATTGCCAAGTCAACATATTCTTACCTCCTTTGAGGCGACGACCTTGTGGGTGGATATCAACATTCTTTTTCAGTATATCCTTTGATGTCATTCTATGACCTTTTGGTGGTGCCTTCTTTTTTTGGGTCACTTGGAGACTCCATTTTTATGTGAACCCGATTTCTGGATCATCGTTAGACCCGTATTAGAAACCAAGGATACCACTTCAATAGATTGGAATGTTGAAATATATTTTCTACCTTACATTTGAGAAACATGTACATAGACAATAGCATTTGGCTGTTTCTCTTTTTTATCTTTCTATGAACTTCTGTTGTGAATATTCTAAATATTGACCTTGGTTGCCACTTGGTTCCCCACATTGCAAGAGGTGAGTTGGACATGCCTGATTAGAGATATTGTGATTTCTCATTTTATTAGTTATATATTTATACACTTCAATGAAAAGTGTCAAAAAGATACCCCAGACTAGATATTCCACTAGTGATTTAATTTAATAAATGGATTTGTTTACAAGCAGAAGAAACCTGTGTTGCTTCTTGCTTGTAGTATCAAAGGGAACTTCGGCCTGAAGATATGAGTTGTAATTGAGGATCTTATGAAAAGTTCTTTATTTTTGTCTGAAGAGAGTCTTGCTATTCATGTCCCTAGTGTATGTTTCCAAAAACTTATTGTAATGTCTCTCGTTTGACACTGTTGCTTGATAATTTTTGTTATACTTCTCAGTTTGCGAGAGAGCTAGTGACAGTTTGGTACCCTTCATGTGATTCAAGTAACAGAAAAAAAAGGCTCCTTAATTTAATATACCCAATTTAGCTGGACTTATCTAACATATTAGTTGTATATGTAGCCTAGAACCTTAGGATGGCACCAGGCTGTATATCAGATCAATTAGATGGATGTATTCAAAATTGAAATTTAAGATATTGCACATATTTTCTATGCCATTATTGGCCCCTGCAGTCTTTCCATGCATTTCCATGGCAGTGTACATGACAATGTCAAATGATAGTATAAAATTCATTATGGTATGTGTAAATACATCCAGGAGAACATGTACGTAGTGGAGCCAGGGTCAGATGCCCAGGGCAACTGATATCGAACATAGATTTTGAGGAACAATGAAGAAATAATGAATTTATAAATGGTAAAGATTCTAAAGAATAATTGTTAATTTATGATCATGATAGAAGGGGACAAGCAGCCATGATCAAAGGAGGATGCTCAGAATTCTACCTCACTTAGCACTTGGCATCTGAGACTCCTTTCTGATTTAGTTTGTTTTTCTATAAAGGGGGATGAGTCATCCTTTTCAGTTTTGAAAGGATTCATTACGTGAATGGCGAAAGGTTTGGGTTCTCTCTGTACTTCTGTTCAGAAATTGCTGCAAATACTAGCGTCCTACAATTTTGAGTTTTGACCAATGCTGCCTCTTAAACATGCTGAATCCTTGAATGGATGACTGATCTTTCTATTCAGTATCTTATATGGCTCCAGAGCTATGAAGAACCTGGCTTATACATTTGTATGTGGTGATAGTCTGCAATAAAACAAGTCTTCTTATTGCTGTTATTTGCATGTTTTCTGCATGCTTTGATTTGATGTGCAACTGCTTCCCTTAATTATTCTTTATAGAGTCCCTAATATCAATCTGTTTGCAATTTCGTCTTCTTGAAAAGGGGGGAAAAAGAAACTCACCTTTCTACAACAAATTTATGCAGAACATGTCCCCAAATTTCCTCGAATGCACGTCTGGGATCCTTACAAGCGTCTAGGCGTAACTCCCGACGCTTCAGAAGAAGAAATCACTTCAGCAAGAAACTTTCTTTTGCAACAGTATGCTGGGCACGAGACAAGTGTAGAGTCTATAGAAGCTGCTTATGAAAAGATACTAATGGCGAGCTTCAGAGCTCGTAAGAAAACAAAAATCAATTTGAAGAGCAGATTGAAGAAGAAAGTTGAAGAATCACCTCCATGGTTTAAAACATTACTCAGCTATTTTGAAATTCCTGCAATGGGTGTGATCCTTCGGCGTTTATTCCTCTTTGCATTCATGGGGGCTTGGAGCATAATGAATTCAGGCAGCAATGGACCTGCTTTCCAAGTATGTTTTTGTCTCCCTTTTTTCTGTGGTTCATTTGTTATGTTGATGCACTTGATCAATTTGGTAGTTCAAAGTTTTTAGCTACTTAGAGTATCTTGACTAGTTAGCCGAACGACTGGGAGAGAGAACAAAATTAAACCCTAACTAAGACTCATTCTCTTATTGAGGAAAAGAGGAGAGAGAATTGGATGGTTTGGTCATCAATAACAGAGGTCACTAAATACACCAGTTTCGTAAATTGATAAGATTATAGTTAATAACAAAGGGGATTAGAGATAACCTAAGGAATCGGAAACAATTAAGAAAGATTTGATAATAGTTAACAAATTAGATGACCCTTTATAGAACTTAATGGAAGAATAGGATTCATGTAGTTGACCTCAAAAATTTCGGCTAAAGGCTTTATTGTTGTTTTTTGTTGGTGTTGTAACTTGTAACTAGTTCCTCACTCTCTAGTCTTGGTCCTTAGCTGGCTTAATTTTCTTCAGTCCCAGGTTAGACCTATTTGTCAACTGTAATTCTAATCCCCTTCTCCTAGTGCAGGCTGTTTTTGTTTCCTTAACCCAAATCCTCATCATTTTGAAAAACTTAGCAGCATGCATTCTGAAGTGGAATCTGTTTCGAGCTTTATATCCAATTCTTGCCCTTGCTTCCAAAGCTATAAATTTATGGAACTTATATTGTTTTACAAGGGAAACATTTGGTGTTCACTCAATCTGGGATTTGTTTCCCTTGCAGGTCGCACTCTCATTTGGATCATGCATTTACTTTCTTAATGATAAAATGCAGAATGTTATTAGAGCCTCGGCAACTGGGTAAGTCAGTACACAAGTTACTATACCGCAAATGCTATAGCGAATTTGATCGTGCTTCAATTAATTATGATTTCGTGCTACTATATGTCCCAGGTTTGCTGCTCTTGTTGTGGGATGGACAATTGGCTCCATAGTAGTTCCCATGATTCCATCGGTTCTGGTAAATCCTGCTTGGTCCCTCGAGCTCATGACTTCCTTGGTATCATATGTCTTCTTGTTCCTGGCCTGTACTTTTCTCAAGTAAAAGAACTGTGCAAATTTTCTTGCAATGTAGACAGGGTTGAAATTCTCCCTTTTTCCCCGCTTTATTAGAATTCGTCGAGTGCGTAACACTGTGGTGCTGATTGCGCAGTTTGAACATTTTGCTTCTCTTTTTCTCATACCGTCGCTATTCTCCCTCTGAAATGCATATTTGTACAATATATTTTGATTTTCATATTGTGTTATCACAGGCTTCTTATATATATTTATTTTATTTTGTATATTTCTCCAAAAAAAAAAAAAAAAAAGAAAGAAAAATAAAATGCACACCTTAAAGTAATCAATGCTGCCAATTACCAAGTAACAACGTGCACGGTCTCATTCGGGGTATGCATGATACGTACAAAAATTATGAATAATATGTATAAAGGAAAACTTTAATAGAAACACTTGTGGACTGCACAAATCTTGCATGCAGTCCAAAGTTTGGTAAGTTACCCTGTGACGTAAATGGATTTTGCCAAAATGTTCATCAAGGGGATCGCCCAAAGAGGTAAACCACTCAAGAGCACTAGGTTCCTTTTTCTAATCTCCCTCTAATCATGCTTGAGTTGTTTGCAGCTCCTCAATCCTATATACAACATGCAAATATACCTTAAATGTTCACATAGAACATATTTAAGACATAGTTTATATTTTTGTTGATTATTTATGATTACGTGTCTCCAGGGCTCAAATATCTCATCAGGGGAACGTGCTTGCTTGATCTTGTCAATCTTATTCCCATAACTCTTGTTTGCGTTGATTTGAAACATTCAAGTATTTTTCTTTGTTAGGTCTAAATTTGGAGGGATCCTAAAAGTTTTCGGTGAATTTTTAATGGTGCCCGCAAATAATTTGATCGGAGATAACTTATATTGTAATTTGATTCCCTTTATTTAGCAGTTCGTGTCGGTTGGTCATTGGTGGCTATGTTCTTCTAAGTGATTCGATGAATGTATGAAGAGCTGACGTCATCTTGAGGATATTGATTAGTTAATTATGGATTTGTTATAGGTTAGTCCGTTAATGAACGTGTCTAGGTTTTTCTATAGCTCGTGTTGGTACCCCAAAAAGATTTTTTATTTAGTCACTATGTGAAAATCAATGGGTGCCACTTCACATGCGAATGTAAGACTGAAAGACGGTCTCAACCGACCTTCTCTAAGTATTGGCACTCTGCGCTACAGTATCTCGGCCGACTGCTACAATGCCATCTGCTACAGTGCCGGCTGACCCGAAAGGCGTTGTTGGTCGTCCCGCTACAGTAGGCCGGCTGCCTGCTACAATACCGACTGCTACAGTACCGACTGCTGTAGTGGTTGGCCTTGAGCCCTGCGCCAACAACAAGTCAACATCACAATCCATTGCGCTGTGCTGGCCACATGGCTTTGTTGCCACTCCCCATGCCTCACATCAAATCAACAGTGGCTCATTCCACACATAAGCTGACATGTGTAAAACCAATGCTAAAGTGACCAAATTGCCCCTCTCTCATTCCTACAAAG
>JBAKGM010000139.1:14367813-14379947 GCA_037177215.1 Asparagus racemosus
GCTAGGTTTCTTCAGATTCTTCAGCAAACCCTCTTTACCAAGCAGAACTAGACCCTTCTCTGACATGTGCCCAAGCCCGCCTATGCCATAAACACGTGTGCTCACATGGGTCTCCACCACTTCCTCCAGTTCCAACCGCTGCATCTCCCATCATCGTCGTACCTGAGAGAGTATATAAATTAACGTGACGAATACCCTTCATCACTACAAGGGAGCCTCGAACAACCTTTTTCACTCCGTTTTCCGTAACAATTCTGCAACCGCCGGAGTCCAATGCACCAACTAAGATCAGATTCTTCCGCAAGTCGGGAACATGTCTCACATCCATCAAGGTCCGAACCAGTCCATCATGCATCTTGATCTTGATATTACCTAGCTCCACCGTTTTACAAGCATGGTTATTCCCGATCAATACGGTCCACCATCAATGCCTCTGTAGGCAGTAAACCACTTTCTATTTGGACACATATGATAAGAGCAACCAGAATTAAGTATCCACTTCTCGGATATATCCTCACCACCCGTGACGACGTAGCACTCCTTATCGCTCCCTTCCTCTGATACGTAGCTCGCCTCTTCCTTGCCCTCTCTTCTCTCAGTTTTGTTGTTGTTCTTCTTTTCACCTACTCTCTTATGTGGACAGTCGACCTTGAAATGCCCAATTTCACCGCATTTGAAACACAGTTTTTCCGCAAGAGATCTCTTTTTATATCTAGATTTTCCTCTCTTGCCTTTTCCTCGCTCATTGCTCCTTCCTCTAGCAAACAATCCCCGCGCTTGTTCTTTATTATCACCACTAACCATGTCACTAGTTGCGACATTCCGAAGATCATCCACTAGAAGCGCCGTTCTAGTCTCATCCATCTTCAAATTGTCTCCCACAAGCATCAGTGTTTGCACCAGGTTCTCATAAGACTTCGGCAGAGATAGAAGTAGTAGAAGCGCCTGATCCTCGTCTTCAACTTTCACATCTATATTTTTTAAGTCTGATATGATCCTATCAAACTTATTGATGTGTTTCCAGATTGATGAGCCCTCCTCCATCTTGCAACTATACAATTTAGATTTTAAATAGATCCGGTTCGTTAGACTCTTCGTCATGAATGTACTTTCTAACTTCTTCCATACGCCCGCAGTCATTTCCTCTCCATCTACCAAGAAAGTTATATCCCTTTCAAGGCATAGGATAATCGACACACGTGCTTCTAGAGCCAGCTCTTCCCAATCCTCATCTGACATATCTTTGTGCTTCTTCTCTTTTCCAGCCAAAGTCTTGTGCAATTTTTACGAAATCAACGTGTTTTTCATCTGCATCCTCCAATAGGAAAAATCGTTCTTCCCATTGAATTTTTCAATTTCGAATTTTCCCACTTTGACCGATTTAGTGGATGACGCCATTCTTTGTTTGTATGAACTTCTCTCAGAAATCACCGAGCACCACCTCAAACCAGAAGTTACACCATTTCCAATCTGAATAACAGCTCTGATACTAATTGTTGGGCGTAGAGTACACGCCCACACGCCGCGGAAGCATTATCTCCTGAGAGAAGCTCCTGGTTATATTTCCATTTTACGAAGGAAACAAGAATAGAAAGTGAATATCTCAACAAAGTGTGATATTTACTCTTCCTCTCATCAGTATTAGGACTAAACTATCGAGGGAACTTACAAACAATAGCCAAATCACACAATAAACAGCAAATACAGGAGATTTACGTGGTTCGGTAAAATTGCTTATGTCCACGGGAGGGGTGAGGGGAGATTCAACTATGAAGAAGAACATCGACGACTTGTACAATCTACAAGCTTGTCCAAAAAAACTTGATTTTACCCAAGAGATTTTTTACCCAATAGAAATTGACCTCTCTCTTGTAGAATCTCTCTAAGGATTTTTCTCCCCTTTTTCTCTTTTCTCGCCACTAAAAAAAACTTTAGGTTTAGTCTCCTATTTATAGGGAATTAATTAAGAACAATTTGTTAACCTAGCCGATGTGGGACTAAAATTTGGTTGCCCTTTTTTTTAGAATTTGCTACAGGAACCTCGGGTTCCTGTAGCAGCTTGCTACAGGAACCTGAAGTTCCTATAGCACACCCTGTTCACATGATAATTAGGATAGATTTGAATTGAAATGTAATATATAAAAGGTTAAGGGTATTTTTGTCTACCGAAAGATTTTCCTAAACTCGTGCTTTTAAAGGGAGTATGATAAACTTGATCCGGATCAAAAGTTGAATTGAACAAGAAATGTCACAAAGAGAAACATATACAGAAAATTTTCGCGAGTGTTTTCATATGTAAATTCAAAGGTAATGAGGCTCTAGCAACATCATTTCAATGGGACCACATAATTAATCTCAATTCTATAACTTCGTGTCAGTTCTCCTGAGGACAGCAATGTGCTAAGTTCATGTTAAAATGCAGAGAGGTACCATATTGTCATCCAGACCTCTCCTCACCACCGGATCTCATCTGAATTTTTTTTTGGTTGCACTGTGCGCGAGCGCTTGCTGCTATCAACCATTTGCGGGCATAAAATTCCTAGAAAATAACAGATCGCATGAGGGTTACCGATGCGTTAATATGAATGCAGATTTTTGTTGGTGCATGCCACCTACAACTGGACACTGATCGTGGCCATCAATTGGCATTCAATGCGGAATTGTTGCATGCATAAGTGTCACCGAAACTCTCAACTAGAGCATCTCTTTCTCATAGACCAATCGATCGTTGGAAGGAAAATCACTCTGAGAAATTACAAGTTTGAACGAAAGAGAAAGCATTATACAGCGGGAAAATAGATCAAGAGACAAAAGACACAATATTTATGTGGTCGACAATCTCCGACATTCACGGGAAGAGATTTGAGTCTTATTTTATTCTAGATATTTACCAAATACAATTTATTTTTGTGATCTCTGAAAATTACACAAGAAACATTCTCTTAATCTCACCAAATGATCTCTCACAAATCCTAGATTTCTCTCATTAGGTCTCTCTACTTCTCTCTCATAGTATGCAACTCTCCGTGACTTTCCTATGACTTGAATTACAATGAACTTTTCTAAGAGTATTTATAGTGTTTTTTTTCCCTCCCTTGAATTTATGTAGGACTCATTATTTTACTTGAATTACTAATTCTAATTTTCTTCCAAATTAAAATTTAATTCTAATTGTGATTAAATTTCCCAATCTTCAATCTTCAATTCAAGTCTGACTAGTATTTCCTGAAATACAAAACTACTCCCCAACAATTTCAACGGATACTTCGCGCACAAAAGTTGAAAGAATAGATAAGGAACAGCCTCAGACAGGACAACTAAGGAAAAGTAACAGTACAGAATTCAGAGTCAGTCATGAACAACATAGGCCTAAATAATAAAGCAAAATAGTCCACATAAGCAAATATTAAGTGTTATAGACGAAAATATATGTAAATACGTATAAAATAGGCAAAATGAAACCACAGCTTGCAGCAAGGACTCAAATGATAAGCACATCTTCACAATCGTCTAGAATAATTGGAAAACAAACCCTCGGGTTAGCACCAGCAATGAAGCACGAGCGAGGATTAGTCTCGTCTATAATAAGGTGTATGGATACCTTGTTGGAAACCCCCAAAAAATAATTTAATGGGAAAATGATGCTAACTCACAAACCATTTAACAAGCAAGTCCAACTGAATTAACCAAAAGCAATATGTGATTTTGCATGAAATTCTTCTGAATATTTATTTATTTATGAAGAATCTAGACATAGACCTCCTCATCGATATCACAAACTAATAGCCAACTAATGTACACAGTTAAGGTTTAATCTTTAACAGATAAATGTATAGAATACTATCCTTACCACAATACTAGCATAGAACAATATGATGGAAAATCGGGACCAAATAGAGCATGGTCACAACTAATATTAGTGGGGATATAATAAATTGGACACACATATTTTTATGTGAAAAACCCCCTAAATTTATTGGGGTAAAAACCACAGGTAAGAGTAGAAGAATTCAATATGAGGAAAATTTAAAGACTTACAATATCTCTATTATACAAGGAGAAACTCTCTTTATTTTTTTCTTTCACTTTTCTATATGAAGTTTGGAAATTGTATTGAATTTTTGTTGTGTGAAACTCTGATCAACTCTGATCCTATTTATAGGCTAACTTTATCTCATATTATCAACAATTTCGGCTCTTTCGTGCCTAACTTTGATAGGTGGCTCTTCGGTGCCTGATTCTGATAGGTAAAGGATTTTACTCCTTCCTATCAAAAAAGTGTTGCAATTGGGTGTGGGCCGCAATATTTTTGGTCAAAGATTCCGGCTCCCTCTAGCTTCATCTAACACAATATTCACGAGTAACTCTCTTTGTATGTTCTGAATTCTGAACTTTTAAACCTCAGTGAACTATAATCATACTTGTGATTATGATATGGCTAAAACAAGGGGATCAGAATATATGCAGATAAAGAGGACATGATGGTCGTTTATAGTTTAGCTAAGATGCCGTTATTGAGAGCTGTATGAAAAAAAAAAAAAAAAAATTTGACTCATGTATCTGCCTCTAAAAGGAGAATTTATGTTAAGACTCTTAACCATCAGACTAACAAGCCACACTTTATGAGCGCGCTATCCAATTAAGTTATGGAATGGAGAGATTGTCATTGCCAAATATCCTTTAATCCCAAATAAAATTTTCTCATCTTTCAAATAAGTAATCTAATTATTCATCGAGAGAAGTGGGACATAATATGGATTCGGATCTTCTCCACTATTAAAAAAACAATGGAGAGACCAGTATATCATCACAGTCATTGACTCTCTAATGGATGATTATGATTTTTCTTTGAATGCAAATTAGGAAATTCATGCGAGGTACGATTGTGAGTGTGTTAGATTTAGAATGAATCACAATCACACACTAGATAATCAATAATTGTGATTAAAAATAGTAGTCTCTTCAATAATTTTTATAATGCAGTGGATCTAATTCTGGGATATAATACGAAGGGAGGAAGCCCAAATGCGTAATGAGTATCAGTAGTAAAACTCTATGTGAGGAGCTTGTCAACTTTTAATCAGTACTTAGGACCCGTATGCATGATAAATAAGCATTATAAAACGAACGATTAAATTGTAAGGGTTTCAGGCAACTTTCAGTAATCTATTAAGGAACCAAAAACTGCCAAAATTGAACAGATTACTCACTATAGCTATGTCGACCACATCAGTAGATTTTTTTTTTACTGCAAAAAATAAAAATCAGTAAATTTTAAAGAGGAAATGAGGACTAGAGAAGTATTAACTGTAATCGAGATTAGAAATAGTAAAAGCAGGATTGGAATATGAGGATTGAAAAACAAGACCTTGTGAAAGAGCCGAAGAAAAATTGGGCCGCAGCAATGAGGGGATGGGTTCTTTTCTTTGATAAATGAAGTCAAATATAAATTTTGGTGAACATTGCCCAATAGGGGATGTAGCTCACATGGTAGAGCGCTCGCTTTGCATGCGAGAGGTACGGGGTTCGATACCCCGCATCTCCATCGTTTGTCCTTTTTATCCATTTTTTTTTAATTTCTTTATCAACTTCTTATGTCAGAGTAGAGAAGAATTCTTGTTTGTTTTCTTACAATTTTTTTTTCTACTTTATAAATTTCTGGCAGATTAAAGAAGAATTCTTGTCTGTTTTCTTTTGATATTTTGTTGTTTAAGAACATAATGAAAGACTATAATAACTTTTTTGAGAAAAATATGAAGAAAACCACTTTGTGGATTTACCTTATTTTATATGCTATGGTTATGCAGGTTAAGGAGTAAGGATTCTATTAGAGTACCTATAAAAAGAAATGACTTATATCATTCACGAGTAGTTAGAGAGTTAGTTTAGAAATTACAAGTCCTCTATTTATGATATAGATATCACACTCTTATAGGGGTAGCTTTGATGGGATCTCTACTGCAGATTAAGTATTTATCCAATAAAGGATTTGAATTAAGCGAGATTGACTAAAATCAGACGATTACAAGGAGACTATGCATTAAAGAATGTCAATCTTTATATCAATATAGAAAATTAAAATGTTTAATGATTAATAAGTCACATTCCTTTGGTGTGCCTAACATCATGGAAATGATTCGCTATTTTCAACAGTATTAAATTTTTATATTTTCTATACCATGTTTTTCCCCTCTTCCTTGTCAATTTGTTTGTAGCAAAGGGAAAAACACTTCTTTATTTTCTTAAACTATTTTTGTTAAATGAAACAAATGAATATAAAAATCACTTTGTTTGAGAAAAATATGAAGGTAATCACTCGATGGCTTTTAACTTGTTTTACAATATTATGAATGTATGGATTAAGTTCTTCTTCACTAATCGACTCTAGTAAATGAAATTGAGCGTGAACAGACACTCACAAGGAGGAAGAATACAATTAGACGTTAGATATAAATTATAATATCAAAAGATACCAATCTTTATTTCTTTGATACATATTTAACACCATGGACATGGTACACTACTTCCAACAGTATCTAAATTATCTTCCCAAAGGAAAAAAAAAAAAAAGATGGAAATTATTTCCCAATTCCGGATCTGGCATGCATACTCGATCAACCCGATCCATTTGTTATCTGTACAAAACATTCTCCCGGCTACGCCAATGCATAACCGCCCACGATTTGTACGACCCGTTTACGACACCCACTTTAATACCCAATCTCTGAATTGTCGGTCCCATAACATGCAAGCCACCCGGGTGCACAAAATACGGTTCGCAAACACTTTCCTAAATAGCAAATCTGCTTCCTAAATACTTATTAGACACGCGGCATCAACTTATTCGCTCTAATTATCTACATATATTTACAGTTGACCGTCACAGCGTACACAGCAAGTGAATCGGCGTGTGAGTGTTGTCCACGTAGGCGGCACAGGATAATATTTCTCACTTCTAGGGATCAAACCGTGTCTTTAAATATAAGAGGAAAACCCCTTTATTGGTGAGGTTTTCTATTTTCTCTCTCCCTCTCACATTGAGGAAGAACAACAAGAAAGAAGAAAGCTCGATGCGTAGATTGAATTAGGAATTAGGGTTTTTTGAATTAGGGGTTTAAAAAGATTTGAGCCTGTAGAATGAGAAATGGGGATCTCGTTCAAGATATCGAAGAAGGGAGCTCGTTATCAGCCAAAAGCTGTGCCCTTCTCTGAAGAAGCGGAGGATTTAGAGGAAATTAATGCTTTTGAGAGCTCCAAGGTGCTCAGTGGAGCTGAATCAAAGGTAGAGGTTCGTTTTTCTTTAGACATCGTGTTTAGTATGTTAATTTCCTGTTATGGGATTTGATCTTCTTTGATGTGCGAGTTGTTTGAACGTTTGTTGGTTTGAATTTGGCAATTAGTTGAGAATAAGCGTGATTTTGGTTGTGATTTTGTGAAAAGTCCTATCTTTTTTTATTGTTATTTCAATTGAATTTGTAATGTGGGTTTTGATTCTAGTAGCGAATTGGGGTTTTGTTACTTCCAATTCCTGTGTTTGTGGAAAAGGGAAGTTTTTTTCTAATTTTTTTTGCAGACAAGGCCTGTCCTTTAAAAAAAAAATAATCAATCTTGTTCTTCTGCTCTTTCTTAATTTGCGCCTATTTCTTTTGTTTTTATTGATAAGTTACGTGGGTTTTGAAGTGTGGAGCTAATTAATTTTCTGAATGAGAGCAAGATTTTATTTTGGGCCAATTTTCCGTTCTTTATGAGGAAGATGAGGGTGATTATCTCATATCTATAAACTTTTCCCAGTATTTTATTGACTTATTTCTACTCTAGATTTATCCGTATAATGTTTATTTGTTGAAGTCATCTGAGCGTAGAAGTTAAATTTTATCATTTGTCATCTTTTCAAAATTATCAGATATATCAGTTACTAGCCAATTTATTGTGGGGGTTCGCATCCAAAGAGAAAAGGTGTATTTTGGACGGTTTTGTTTACGGATAATCTCTTGTCAAAGTTCTAGATTGTCATTTTTCTGGCTATTCTAATTTTCTGTGATTTTTTCCCTGCCTCTTCCATAGAAACCCTATTTTACGGCCTCCACTCTTGATATGTCTTTGATTCTCCTATTTTCACATGATGATATATTGCAAATTGTTGAAGTTTTAAAAGATTGGATTTATTTTCCACGTCAATACTGATAGCTAAATGCAATCTCAATCTCAAATTTATTTGTAATTTGTTGTAATGAAGAATATTTACTTTCATTACATAAATTTATTGGGTATTTTATTATTCAAACCTTATGAACTGTTGATAACTCTTTAACTTTTCAGTTTAACAAAGCCTGTATGCTTGTCCTGTTGTTATTTTAAATTAGTTTACATTCCTTCTTCTGGTAATATAATATAATGCTTAGTTCGCTAAGTCTGATTATGGGTTTATGCTTAGTCATGGAAGATGGTTAGGAATGTAGACAAAGAACCTAAAGTGTGATAAACATTAAAAAGGAACGTTTTTCTTATTCTATCAAAACATGTTCGAAATCTGTGCAGAAACTTTAGAGTTTCCTTTAGTCCCCACATTCCTTTTAGGGATGCACACTCTGTCACCATAGTCCATCTTGTTTCAATGGGATTAGTTTCTCATACGATTAACAGATATACTAATATGTAGTTCTCATATGAGCACATCTCCTCGAGTGCCATCCAAAATTTTGACTCTACAGATACATCAATGTGGAATTGATATCCGTTTGTATGCTATTGAGAAACCACATCATAATATTATAGCTATATTATCGTCACTATGCTAATTCACATCCTCAGAGTCAGTAGAATCATTCATAAAATGATGCATTCATTGAGAACCAACAAAGAGGAAGAAAGCTTCAGCCTACAAAAGATAGTTCTGACCATTGACTTTGATTGTAGTGCTGAGAGGAATCTTGTTATTAGAAATGGTCATCATGGAATTAGATAGACAGACAGAGATAGCCCAATTGTCTTTTAAAAGATGTTCAGAAGATAGTTAAAAGTTAGAAGTGGATTAGTCATAGTAGGCTAGGTTACTCAGACACGGCGTCTTGGGTGCTGTGTCCGTGTCCGACACGCGCCAGACACGGATTCTCTGTGGACACCCCATGGAAACATGTGGTTCAAGCAAAACCCGATTTCTCCATTACTTATATCATAAACTAGTTTATTTGGTAATATTGGGTTCAAAACCAATTAGTTTTTTGAACCCGAAAACTGACACACATTACTTAAATATTTGAAAAATACCCATTGTATTATCCCATGCAATCAAAACTATACTTTTGTTGTTAAACATTATTCTTAGTAATTATTAATCGTTATAGATAATAGAAAGAAGCATACAAATGTTATATGTATTTTAATTCAATATTTGATCTAATGTAAATTTTATACACACACACATAGATGCGTCACCGTATTCTACATTTTACAAATTTTCCATGTCCCGTGTCCGTATCCGTGTCCGTGTCCGCACTCATGTCCGTGCTACCTAGATAGTGGGTAGAGGAAGTTGATTAGATCATATGTAGGATCTTGTTCAAATCATTTTTTTGTTTCTTTGTTTTTTTTTCCTTTTTCTTTCCTTCTTCATTCTGTTCATTTTTGTTTGCTATGTTTTTTTTTCTTTTTTTGCCACCTGATCAAAGAACTAGCTGGTAGTGAACGAAGAGGAGGAGAAGGGGGCAGCAGGATATTTAGAGGTGGGGGTGATGGTGGTCGGATTTGAAGAGTGCGGTGCAGTTGCTTGGGTTAGGTCGGGTAGAAGGCTATGGCAGAGGAGGAAGAGAGGGTTTGGGTTTAGATTTGGGTTTTTGTTTTCTGGGTGTTTGCTTTGGTTGTGGGTTTGGCTTTTGGTGGACGGAGTTTGTTTAAATTTTTTTGTGTGTGTGTGTGGAAATTAACGTAGGATTCTGGGAGAAATGTAACATGCTCTAATACTACATCATGTAGGGAAAATGATTAAGTTTGTCTAATTGTCTTCATGGAAACTGTGGAACAGATAGATGTTTTTCCAAGAAAAAAAAGTCAGTTGATGGATAGGAAAAATCTATGTTCTCTTCTTAGTCTAAGTTTGTGCTGCGAACGAACAACTTTCCGCTGTTCAGCCAGGCTAGAGAAGAGTCTAGAAGGAAGGTAGAAGTATTTGATTTCATATAGGGAATTACAATCAACTCTATGGCACAAATCAACGACTACAGCAAAACATGTTCCTATATAAGGTAATCTGTGCTAGTTAACAAATGTCGGTTATATAGATTTTATGTTTATTGTCAAGTTTGCATCATAACTAGTGCCTTTACACGAACTCCTGTGTGTCACTATCTATATTAAGTTCTCTTCCCCAAAATTTCATCTTTATGAGCGTTGACGTTTCTATGAAAATTTTCTGGAGTGAATTTTGATCTTTTTCAGACGAGTAATGTTAACTAGACAACAAACCAAAAGCTACTTTTGAGTGTGGGGTGCTTGACGACTCATCAATTTTCTCAGCAATTTAAGACGAATGACCTTACACTTTTTTTTTCTTGTAGTTCAAAGGTAGTTGGAATTTGTAGTCTAGTTAGTGTTATTCTTTTTGGATTCTGACTTTGAACTGTACATATGCATAGGTTCATAGTGCTGAGGCAGCAAACGAGGTGACTTCTTCCACTTTCTCTGGAGGACTTGAATTACCAGGTAAGTGGAGTGCATATTTTGTTAATGTCCTTCTAAATTCATGTTGTGAAAAAAAAATCCTGAAGATATTTATTTATTTATGTATTTATTGTTTTACAGGGTTGGACGAATATGATGTTTCCTTCACACTGAACCTTTTCGAGAAGGGTTACTCTATTGGAAATCCTACTGAGGTCTGTTCGGAGCAGAAAAGGCAACCCTTTTTGTTGTTAATGTTTGTTTTATATATCTGGCGGTGACAACTCTAACACAGCTGAGTACCCATTCCAGAAAGTTAACAGGTTTAGATCCGGGCTAATTAGGCTAGATTATAATCCAAACGTGTCGAATGCCCTGTTTATTAGACTTGGCCATGTCAACCTGATTATGACCCAAATACTAGTAAATATCCTAATAGCCTGACTTCAAACGAAGAGGAACAGGCTTATCATGCATACAACTTTACTGGCTATAGTCCATGTTAATCCTATATCCATGTGAATTATGTATTTATGGAACATTTATTTCTTCTTTTCATATCTGGTTGAAGTTTGAGCATTGTGAGTTGGGTTCGGGCCAAAGTTTGTCTTCCATAAAATAGAGATATGGTCAAAGTCAGGCACATTTGGTTGACCCAATTCTGATAATAATAATTATTATTTTTTTCAAATCTGATCCGATCTGAAAATGAGCTGATCATACTTGTTTACTAATTGCCACCCATACTCATGATATAAATTTGCGCTTTTACCATTATTTTTATTGTCGAATATTTTTGTGGATTCTGTTTCTAAAGTAAACAATTTGCTTTCAGGCAGAAAATTCTCAGCTGCTACAAGATAGCAAGTCACTGCATCCATATGATAGGGCATCAGAAACCATGTTTTCCGTAAGTATCATGAACTAAACCTGTATATTAATATTTCTTGGACTCATTTCTTAGTGTTCACTCTCTTCTATTCTCCTTCTACTATATGGTCTTTTTTAATAATTATTATTCGATGAGAATGTTGTAGGGGTTATGAAGTCTAGGTTTCGATTGGTCGTGATTTTTTTCTTTTCTTCTTTTTCTTTGGTTGTCAATAATAAAAAAATTCTGAAATTGTAGATACTTGTTGACTGGTTAAGGTTCATTCCAATATGGAAAATCTAGTTTGCTCAGTGGGGAAGATCTAGTTTCCTGTGTTACTAAGTAATGACATGTTTCTCATCCATATTGATTTTTTTTTGTGTGGAAATGAGATATGTGCATGGGAGTTATTATTCTGCTTTACATGATTGAATTGAGTATCTTGTAATATTTCTATAGTTTTTTTAATGGAGCATGTTCTACATGAAAGTTGATTCAGGGACTAGGATTTTATCAGACTACAAATTTTACCTGGATGGTTGAAAATTGTTATATAGGGGAGGGGGGGGGGGGGAGGGGGGGGAGGGGGGGAGGGGGAGGGGGGGGG
>JBAKGM010000139.1:14379957-14389990 GCA_037177215.1 Asparagus racemosus
CCCCCCCCCCCCCACCACCCCAAAAAAAAAAAAAAAAAGACACAGAAGAATATATCTCATACACAATTCTACTTGCATCTATGTCAATAAACTTGTGTGCAGATAATAACATGAACTTCTTATTTTGCTATCTTCTGGATCGTCACTCTTTATGGTGCATAGCATAAACTCTTTATCAGGATTACAGCTGTTGTACTTACAGGTTTTGTTTGTATTCTTGCATTGCAGGCAATTCAGATGGGCTGTTTACCAGGAGATATCTTTGATGATATTCCAAGCAAGTACATCAACGGTACACTTGTTTGTGAGGTTAGTTTTATCTTCGGCCTGCATCAATTTTTCATGATTATTATGTTCAGTTTAGTTCTATGGTATTATTACATTATGTTAAACGTTTTTCCTTAAATAAAAATCACTGTTAACGAATTGTAATAACCTACGAGCAGGTAATATGCATGCTCTGATAGGCATAGTCACAAATATGCAATGGAAATTTTCAGAACATACATTTGTTTGTTGTGTGACAGAAATACAATAGATAATATAAAGAATAATATAAAAACTATGGATAAACTAATTCAAATCAGAACTTGTATTATTTAAAATTTTAAGGGGTTATTTATAGTGTTAAACATTTAGAGGTGATATATCAAAAATAAGACTTAATTGGCATTTACTCATCAACTAATGAATGATTTATGACTAAATTGAATTTCTAATATTTTTAGTATCTCTATATGTCATCCAAACCCTTTTCTCGCATGTTGCTAAATCAAACATCTGGGTACCAGTTTGGATCAAATACCTAGTATGCCCTGCAATATTCAGGTTATTGTAATGCATGAGCTAAGGCTTCTGTAGTTTCTTTCATCTTTATGAGGTCATCCTGCTCTATGTTTGTCCTGTTATCTCCTATCTGCATAAAGTTATGTTACATTTTCTGTCCCAATCAAACTACAAAATACTTTTTTTAAAATACATTTTTGTCTTTGATCTTTTTATTCGTTCAGAGAGGATTTATGAAGACATGGTGTCAAATAGAATGAATCACTCACTAGTTAAATACGCATTTCAGAACTATATATACACTTGTGCTCTTTCTAAATAACTAGTTTCTCTATGCAGGTACGTGATTATAGGAAATGTCTACCTGAACAAGGAACTAGTGGTTCTACTGCAGATGGCCCTATTGTGAATAAAGTTCGACTTCGCATGACTCTAGAAAATGTTGTGAAGGACATTCCTTTACTCTCAGATGATTCTTGGACTTATAGTGATCTAATGGTTAGCATCCGACCCTCTAGTATACAAGAGAGCCATTTCTTTGTCGCTAATGTTTTTAACACATTTGAAATATTGATTTTTCTTAAAGGAAGTTGAGGCCCGAATAGTTAAAGCCCTGCAACCACAACTTAATTTAGACCCTACTCCGAAGTTTGACAGACTTCATGCTGATCCATGTACTAATAAGGTACTTGCTTCTTCAGCATCTGAAAGCAGAATGCAACCCAAAAGTCAATAATGCAGACAAATAAACTCTCTGATTCTCATTCTCCTCTTTTGCAGCTCAACCTTGGTATTATTAGGAAGAGACCATGGCAAACTCCGGAAGTGACGGTCACATACAACAGTCAAACTAATGGAAAAAAAGTTTGCATTGATGGGGCATCTGGGAATGATAATTGCAAACTAGGGGACCGAGGAACTGCAGTAAGCAACGCTGCAATTCAGGGCATTTCAGAGAATGATGCAATTCAACATGTATCAAGTGGCATCCCATCTATTCGACCCAATAATTTTTCACAAGAAAGTGCAAGATCAACATTACCTTTACAATCCCAGGTGAAGTTTCAAGCAGGTGTTAACTTCCAAGGAATTGTACATGACCGCGGTGCTGGTTCTCCTGCAAACTTTGCTGGCAACAGTTTGAATATTTCTTCACCACAGACCTTGATGGGTTCGTACAATGAGGCAGCGAATAATAATGTTTCTCTTCTTGGTAAAAGAGAGAACCAAGAAGCCCAAATAGCAGCATTCTCAGCGTTGAAGAGATCAAAACAAACACAAGGTGGATTAGATGGCATCCAACAGCAGCAATTAGGTTCTCAATTTGTTGGCCTCAATTCCCAAGATATAACTTGGAAAAATCAACTGATGCATTCACAGTTGGATGCAAATGGGAACCAGTATACAACTGTTGGTGGTCAAAGATTTCCCTCCAACACAATGAATAATGTTTCTAACCAAGAAACAGGCACGTCAGTTTATTTTAATCAGCATGGAGTGAGGTATGGTCCTAAGGAAGAGCAGATTGAGACAGAAAGGCTGGACACTAAGGATGCTCTGCAGGCACTGGCAAGAGAAAGCAATTCATTGGATCAGCAGCAATCACGATCTCAACATCTACTGCAGCAACCCTCGATGAGAAACCATCTTCCACCGATTACACAGTGGTCCAACTCCCGGCCGGCGGTAGATAAAGATATGAGAAAGGACGAAATGGGTCAGAAAAGGAAAATGTTGACTAGTCCACGAGTCTCTTCTGGTCCCATGGTTCAGTCTCCTGTATCATCAAAATCTGGAGAGATTTCCAGTGGTTCAGTTGGTCAATTCAGCGCTGTTGCGGCAAATCCTGTGCTGGGATCACAGAAGGCAACTGCAAACTCTAATGCTGTAGTTGGCGCCCTGTCTGCTACTTCAAGCCCTAATGATTCAGTGCATCGGCAGCCCCAAGTACCAGCTGCAGCAAAAAGGAAATCAAATTCTGCTAATAAAACACAAGCCATTAGCGGTGTTGGATCTCCTGCTAGTGTCAGTAACATGAATGCTCCACTTAATGCTAGTAGCCCGTCGATTGGGACCGCTGCTCCTATGGGTGATCAAATCGAGAGGTTCGCAAAGATTGATATTGTGACTCAAAGGTATGAATGGCTTGAAAATGCATGAAAGTGAAAGTAAAAGTTTATTATACTTTTTTAGCATTAATATTTTGAGTATATGATAATTATTTTGAGAAAACATCTCTTTCAAGGTGTCTATGTAGGTTTAGCTACTTTGGATCAACAGGTGGATGCAAAGCCCTAATTAGGGAATTAATGGATAGATATGTTACACTTTGATATTCCTGCAAGTATAATTATGTCAGATAGGTTATTCATATCATCTGGTGCTGAAGTAAGGTAGATGCTGATACATGGGAAGGATGTTTCATATCAACTGCATGTGGTCTATATATATATATAGGAATACAGAATTGTGGTTTATTTATTTTCCTTCTTACCTTTCTTTGTTGGTGGTGTTTGGTGTGGGCCCCCCCCCCCCCCCCTCCCTCCTCAAAACATCTCCTGTTTTCTTTCTGCCCGTGACGCACACGCTCGCGTATGTGGGTATTTGGGTTGAGTGGGGAACCTTGGGATGATATTAGAGATTATGCTAGAATTATGGCAACAACAATTCATGGTGTTCAGAGACCATGCTGGAATTTCTAGTGTGGCATGACCTTTATCATGCAGTTACCTGCTTCCTTATATTTTTGTCCCAAGAATTAACTTGCATGACTCATAAGACCTCAGGAAGTCTGGCCCTATCTAGCTACCTTAGTATAAAAGGCTCTGTTGTTCATATTAGCTTTAAAAGCTTTTTTATTTCTTCCTTTACCCCATACTTTTGTCTGCTTCAGACTTTTTCACATCTACTACTATTTCTAATCTTTTGTCATATTTTTGTTTAACTGTTCTAGTCATTGAAGGAATTACTTTAATCCTCTAATTGGTAATCCACCCTATTGGAATCCTCTAAAGGTCGGATTTGCAATGAAGTTATCAAAAGGCATTACGGATCTGGTTTTTACCTTTCATTTCTACCTCTTCTACTTATTTCTATGTACCCTCATGGTGGAATACTGTATGGTGGATGGTTAGCAAGATGAAGTCTCATCCACCAATGGTTAAGAATAACCATGGAAATAAGTAACTTTCAAGATCCAATAACCTTCTTAAGTGTCCATAAAACAAATAAATTGTTCTACAGATATTCCTTCATTGGAACACATGGATGCTTGGAGACATTTCTGGAAGCCGAATACTACTAAGTCCACCTCTTGGCCTTCTTAGATACTCCTCTTAAACTTCAGGTAATATTTTAGTTCATTTGGGCATTGACATTGTTGACCCCATAACCTTTGGGGAACTTTGGGAGGACTGCAGTAACAATGTAATTTTGATTTTGTCTTAAATAAACTGGATAGGCAGGGGTATGAGTTAATTGAAGATTGAAATGGCTTCCTTGCATGTTATTCTGAGGACTAATTTTTTTTATAATACATAAAACCTGCTTATCTTGTTTGCTTTTCATCTCGCCCTATGCTTTCACAGTGTAACACCTTCTTCTTGGTATCGCATACATAAAGCCTTGAAATACCTGGTTTCCTATGTTATTTAACATCTATAAGTTATTTGTATAATGACTTTAAGTTCATTCTGTCATCCATCTGATTTAAACCTCTGCCAAAAATCATTTCTTTGATCATTGTCTGAAGTACACCATTGAGTTTTACATTTGTCAGCTAGAAGTTTCTAATTGAACTCTGGTTCTTTTTGTTATATCTGTTATAGTAAATGACGTGACAATCCCATCTTTATTTAGATGAATATTGTCATTTTCTATTTCATGAAGAAAGTAAAATATCAAATAGTATACTTTCTTAGTATAAAAAGGTATTGAGGGGAACCAATAGAAGTAAGTTCAAGTTTCTGTTTCTGTAGGCCCATTTATGTGAAAGTTGTTCCGGGTGTTAAAGAAAAATTGTCAATTAATAAACTTTCTTAAAATAAGGAATTTGAATGATCTACTGTGGTTATTACAAATTTTTAAATGTTGGGTTCCCAAATAGGTTGATACTGGCTGTCGATCCTTTTGACATTGATATGGTCATAAAGGATTGCATGCGTACATGAAAAATTCATTGCTTTTGTATGCGAGATATGTTTCCATTACCAGAAGCATATAACCAGTAGTGCAGATAAATGTTTGAACTTATGAGTTATCCATTAATACTTCTGCTTAACTTGGAAACTGTGAATGCAGCTAGTTACCTTAGGTGAATTTATTGAAGCGAATAGAATCTTGTTCAATGGTAATGATTGTGAAGAATATTATGAAAGTCCACAAGATTGCATGATAATTTATCAGCAATTGCTATTTGTTGTGGGAGGTATATCTGGAAAGGTTGATCCTGATGCAACAGATAAAGCTACAGAGGATAAACCTTTGAAGGTTACAAATCCCTTTGATGCAAAAGTTTGCTATTGAAATCTGATAAAAGAATGTGTATCGGTCCATTTATCAAGGGTAAATCTGAGAAGTGGGGAATCACTTAATTCCTTCGTAGTGTTAGGTTTAGTTGCGTACTTGATAGGATATAGTCTGTACCGTGGCCAGCTGAATTTTAGAATATGGACTGCTACGTTTTGTGGGTCTTCCCATTGGATCGGTTCTCAGTAGCCATCCCCTTTAGCTGTTAGACGCTTAGCTGATGATAATGATAATTGCTTGATTGAAATTGACGTATTGGTCCATTAACATTTGAGAAGTTAAATGGAAAGTTCACATCCACTTCCTGTGTTTCTTTCTTCTTACAAGATGTTACTATTGCTTTACTCATGACAGAGCCCGATTGAGCTCCAGTGGGTGCAAAAAGTTACTAAGGAAACTCAGTTTGACCAGTAGTTAATTTTTCTTTACTTCACATAAAAGATACCGTCAAATGCATGAGAATTTCATCAATTTCTATGAAACTAAATGAATTTCAGAAATAAATCATGAAATATACATCTAAAAATGATCAATTTTAAATATTCATATAAATGGAGATATATACCTGAACCTGAATAATTGCAAGCCTAAACTTCATTCCTTAAATTTATCAGATAGCCAATTGCGAAGTCTTATCATTTAATATGTACATGCATGAACCTAAAATAGCTCATTTACCTGCGTGTGCAAATTTTGTTATAATAATTAGTCATATTAAATATGAATGAAATTTGGGCAGGTAGAAAGCCTAACCCATAGATTGGGAACGTTAAAACAGATTAGTATTAATAACTTGTTCATATACGTGGCTGTTTGGATACCTAAAATAATCTGAACAGCGTATGGTGTTTTCAATCATTATTTTAATTTATCTTGGTCATAATAACTGAAGAATTGTGTTTCATACGATATATTTTTTCACCCAACAATTTGATCTGGTATATCATTTCTTGTGAGCAACTTATTAAGAGAAGAGGTTTATGATGTTTAGAATTCCCGGCACGAGTGTTTATTATTATGGCCGTAAATAGGAATAGGGGTAAATCATGTTGTGTTTTTATACTCATGATCCAGTTCAGGAGATACTTAATAAGCAGCCTCCTTAAATCAGTCTTTATTTATTATTTTAGGAAAAACCTTTAAAAAAAATGGGTACGGGTTCTTTTCTATAGTGGTTGTGGATACTTTACAAATATTGTAGATTTTTTTAGAAAGAAACTAGCAGTGAAATTATTTCTAATATAGATATTTTCAGATTTAGTTAATGACTGGGGAAAGTCAAACAAGATTCGACGAAATTTCACATCCAAAAGATAGTTTGTTGGTGCCATGTCTCTCGATATTACCCTCCAATCTGGTCTTATATTGCTAGGTTTGGTACATAGTCCTCTTGATTAGACGGTCTCGTGATATGTAATAGTTAGATTTATTACCTAACCGTTACTTGACATATTGTTTGGTTATTTTTTCCTTAATCTTTCTCATAAGTTTAAAAACCGAGAAGTGTTATCAAGTATTTAGTGGCCAACTAGGAAGCTTAAATCGATCAATGGTTCTCAACTATTTTCAAATTAAGTTTCAAGGTTTATTAGTTGTCTTCTCAGAAATCGTGTCTCACCTTATTGGAGCGTAGTTACCAATTTGGTAATTTCTTTCTTCAATATGTACTGGTTATTTCACATTTATCTAAACTTTCTCTTGCTGATAATGTAGCTTTCATTAGATTCATCTTTTCTGCTTATTAGCCATTGAATTTGACGTATTCCTGATTTGATACTTGATTTTCAGACACCAGCGAAATCTCAAGAAGACTGAGGTTGACGAGTACCCTGCAAAAAAGGTTGTAGGATTATCAACTCAGCATCTTGCTGTCCATCTCAATAATTCCTACAATGCTGATGATTTCATTGACGAAATGAAAATATCGAGATCTCTTGTCGGTGGCAACATTAACATCCATAAGATTAGAATAATGGAATTCACGCGGAATGAATTGAATCAAGGTTTGTTGTGCTTCATGAGACACAGTAAAATTGTCGTCACATTTTACATCTGCAAATCTATCTTTTAATTACTGACTTGTTATGCTTTTCATCTAGGAATTAAACGCCGATTAATTTTGGCTGAGAAGCACTTTGATGGCACAGTAGCTGAGCCCTTTGATGGCACAGTAGCTATGCAGTATGGTGATGCTGATGTTTCTAAGGTTCCTACCAGTCATGATTGCATGCTGACACTGCCCACCACTGTAAGTTCCTCTGTCACGGCTTTTATGCTGTATTAGTTGAGGCAGAAAGTAATAAGAAAGTTCTCCATTTCACCAAGAAATAGTGTTCCACAATATCAACTCCCTCCAGAAAACCTTGCCATCTCTCCTCTTCATTAGTAGTCTGTTTGCTTTCTTGTTCGTATGTGAACAAGAAGGCGCCTCTATGTGTGTGAGTATTGAGCTTAGGTTGGCAACATATTACAATTTGTCCCTCTCTGAATTTCTCATTTTGAGTTGGCTCATGGCTGATCCCCTTTGTTATGGCAAATAATAGTGATGGCAGATTCTAGGTGCGGAAAATTTTTACAGTGTGTAGCCTGGGATTTCCCTTAATATTCTATTCATCAAACTTTACATTTCGTCCATTTACTTGCAACCACATAGAGGATATGTGTCCCTTTCTCATAACCTAATCTTTGATTTATTTGTTTTTTCCCCTAATATTTCAGAATTATGCTGATCTGCTTGCTGCTCAGTTTTGTGTACTGGTAAGTTATAAGTTCCCGACTTCCGTCACATAACATCTAAATTATCTTTAATTTGAGTCTCATTTCTTTGTATTTCTTCCTCAGATAGAAAAGGAGGGATACAAAAAAACTGGTGATCAGATACAAACATCAACAAACCACTTTGGTTCAGCTCCTAGCATGATGACAATGATTCAAGGAACCCCATCAGATGATACCACATCGGAAATAAAACAAGAACCAGTTTCAGGTCCATTATCGAACTTATCAGGCCAGCCCAATAATCTTGGCATGGGGTCCTCAAACCCGACCCAATCCCAAAATCTCACCAATAGTCCTCGAATGCTAGCTTCAGGAAATAACAATCCAGCCTTACAAATGTCTCAAGGCTATTTCCAAGGAGCTGGGGTTCATTCAAGGCCTCAACAACTTGATCAACCTTTACTTCAGCAACAACAACAAATCCAACAGCAGCAGCAGCAACTACCTCAGATTCCAAGATCATCTCCGATGCTCTCTCAAAATTCTCTTTCTCAATTAATGGGGCAGAATTCAAACCTACAGATGAATCCCAATCCAATGATGGTGAACAAACTCCAAATACTACAACAACAGCAGCAGCAGCAGCAGCAGCAGCAACAGAATCCCATGCAGAGGAAAGCAATGATAAGTGCAGCCATGGGAGGTATGGGAAATAATAGCATGGTTGGTCTCGGGGGTCTTGGTAGCATAATGGGAATGGGTGGGCTTAGGCCCATATCAGGGTTGAGCGGTATAAGGCCCAATCAGATGAATATGGGCCCGATGTCCAATTTCGGCACTGGGATTAGGTCAGGCTCTTTATCAGCTGACCAAGCTGCCGCCATGGCTCAAAAAGTGAAGCAAATGCAGCAAAATAGAATGGCTGGCATGTATGGTGGTATTCCAAGCTCAGCTGGGCTGTCTATGCTGAACCGGGCCAACATGAATCAGTTGCAGAGGAGTGCACTCGGGCCCATGGGCCCACCAAAAATCCCAGGCCCAAACTTTTACCACCAGCATCAGCAGCTTCAGATGCAACAACAACAGCATCAGCAACAGTACCAGCAGCAGCAGCAGCAATTGCAGCAACAAATAAGCTCACCGTTGCAGCAGTCTCAGGTTAGCTCACCATCATTAGTAATGCAGCAGCAGCAGCAAATGAGTCAGCAGACTGCAATGAGCCCTCAGTTGAGCTCTGGTGCTCTACAACAGCAAATGAATAATGCTGTTGTAGGAAATGCTGGAGCAGCTGCACCAGCTAGCCCACAGCTGAGTTCACAGACTCACGGGTCAGTTGGGAGCATAACAAGCTCACCCATGGAGCAGCTGAATAAAGGAGGTAATATGTGAGCAAAATAAATTATTCATTTAGTAGCATGTTGTAGCTTTAGATGGAAGGGGGAAAAAGAATAGTTTTGAGCTGTATAATTAATTAATCCTTGGTTGTGGAGGGATCAGTGTAGATTAGTTATTTTGGTTGGTGTAATTGATGGCTCTGTTGTAAATAGCATGGATTTTTTGATTGGTTCCTTCTATATTTATGAATAATGGAATTCTTGTGGGCTTTGCAGTTTAAAATGTATTTGTTGTTGGTGACAAAAGCAGCTTGTGTTACGGTTTTATTCCATTGACGGGCATCTTGGTCGTTTCTTGTGCTATAAAGTTTTCTGCTTTGGAATTAATATTTTGGTAGCATGATTCTACCTATCTTCAGTCATGCTGGCAGTTTTTTTTTCTTTTTCTTTTTCCTTTTTGCCAACTTTCTTTGTCTAGCTTATTAATGAATCATACTGTAAGGACGTTTGATGTTTGCTGATAATTTTGTTAATCGGAACAAGTTGTAAATGATCTGTTTGAAGATGTGTATTTATTTCAGGCATGGTAGATATGTCATATACGTTACAATATAGGAGACCATGGTTTTTAATGGGCTACATATCGTATCATAATACACCCCCCCACC
>JBAKGM010000139.1:14414224-14426057 GCA_037177215.1 Asparagus racemosus
ATAACTCCTACTTCACGTTCCTCGTGGGATCGATAATCTTTTATACTATAACTTGTTAGTTGTATACTTGCAACTTAGGAGGTAACGCTCGTTATTTTCGCAACAAGCATCTAAAAGTAGTCTAAGTTGATGCTGGTAAAAAATAGCAATAACAATATTAAAAACATCCAATTAAGGAATAAAATTTTGAAAAATATATAATAGAATAGATTAAAAATTAACGTCACTATATAACTTAAAGGAACTGCATATAATTTTACTAATAACATTAATTGATAGAAGACTAAATTATATAAAACTGATAAAAGACTATAATATAATAGCTTAACATTAATTGATCATAATGTATAAACATTAATCTCTAATATTACTAATATTTATAGGATAAAAAAAATACAATGAGTTATGTATGGAGAAACTATTCGAAAGTTTATAGATATCCTTCAAAAGAATCAAGTTATTTTTTTCATTTCAAATAGGGAAGTGACATTGACAAAAGGCATATCTATCAAAGAAGCATCAATTGAATTGACATTAACAAAAGACATATCAATTAAAGAAGCACCAACTAAGCTCCCCTAGAAGAATATATTGAACAACTTTGTCCTAATAAAAGAAGCACTCTCTATAAAAGTTACAAGAAAAATTAGTAAGTGTTTATAAATTTTCATACTTTATTCTTCAAATACTAAAGAAATAATAAACTTAATATAAAATTACATAAAAATAATCTTGTAATAGAAACTAAAGTGAAGTCATTGGTCAACCATATTGTGAGATATAACAAGCTAGATAAGATGAGGGAAATCACTGTAATGAAAAAAGGTCACATGACACGTATTTACAATAATGTAAGTAAAAAAAATTAAAGTTGACCTTTTTTTCCTATACAGTGGCAAGGCTTTGTGTGTAACTTTATTTGGGGATATGATTACAACAAAAGGATCAATTCTTGAAGACATGATCAAAGATAAGTATGTAATAGCACTATCAAATATCTTTAAATATGAATGTAACATATTTCATTACTAAAATTATTATTAAAGGCCACTAACATAAAACTTATCTTATATTTGTCTCAAATTTATAGGGCTAAATAGCACTTAAATATCTTATAGTTTCACTTATTTAGCATTTATATACCTTCGGTTGTATTTCGTAGCATTTATATACCCTTAGTTGGTCAAAATTTGCAAGTTAATACCCAATATTTTACAAACATAAATATTTTCATTTGAAAGTTTTCATATAATATTCATATGTTAATTTTAGAGCTTTTTAAACTATTTATATTGATTAAATTACTCGTAAGCCTACCCAAAATCTAATTTAAATGTATCACAATTGTATTTCAAAAATAAAATTTAGAAAAATTTAACAATACATTCAACAAACTTATTAGAGAGAAAGTTATAAGATTAGCATATAAATATTACATGGGAACTTTTAAATAAAAATTTTTACGTTTACAAAACATGGGGTATTAACGTGCCAATTTTGGACAACTCAGGGTATATAAATGCTATGAAATACAACTGAGGGTATATAAGTGCTAAGAGAGTGAAACTATAAGGTATTTAAATGCCATTTAGCCAATTTATAGGGAAGATATACATATCATCGTAAATTGCTCAACAACAATATATATCGATCCAAAGATACAACTTACTGAAGAAATAAGATAATGGTAAGTAAACCAACCAAACATCCATATAACATAAAAAAATTACATTTTAAAGCTAATATGCAGGGTTCATTCAGAGCAAGCTGCCCAGACAAAAGCATCTCCATCAAAGCTCTTTTCAAATGCAACATAAATTCAAATTACTGATATATGCAATCATGATAACATTCGAAAGAGGTATGATCTTACAAGACCTACTCTAAAGTTTATACAATTAAATCTAAAATAGTTTACTAATATACAAACAAGCTATTGCACCTATAATGCAAAGATAACTACCTTTACAATAGAGTGGAGCTGTGGTTCTATGCTTGCAAGGGTTATAATAAGAAGGCAAAGAAAGATGTTAATAAGAGTGTCCAAATAATAAATATCACAGAGTTACTGATGACATAGTACCAATGTTAAGTAATATCCTTTCTTCATGAAATTAACATATCAAAATTAAATATTAACATTATAATCTAAGGCAAATTGACAATGAAGAATACAGTTATTTAGTTCAGATCCTCATACAAAATGGCATGGACAGAGCAAAGATAATATTCTTTAACGCAACAGAAACTCTTATTGGATGCACAATAAAAGAATTTATTGTAGAGAAAAAAGAGGTAAGTTCTAACCTTATTTAAGTAATAATTTAGAGACACAAAAATTTCATATATATAAAATTAACATTTATTCTCATTGAAATAGAAAATTAATCAAAGTCCGTATTTCCAGGTATTTGCGTTGGACATCGGAAATACATTCAACTTCTTTGTGAAGTAAGACGAGAAGACAAAAGGTGAACGAGCCTAGGAAAAGATAACGGCACAAGAAATCTAGCTCCAACCTAATTTTACAATATATGTAGACGATGAAGACACTACTCTAGAATTATCCAGGAAAAAGAAGAAGCTGGAGAAGGATTGAACTCAACTCAATAAAAGAATAAAACAAAATGAATAAAAGATCTATTTTCTAAATATTTTATAGAATAGTTTAATTTATTTGAATAAAACTAGAAATCTTTAGAAGGGATTTTCATGAACTTTTTTTGTACTTTTATATGCTTATGTAGATGTTGTTATCATATAAAAGTGTACTAGAGTTAGCATTAATGTTTAGTTTATGAATTTTTATGAAGTCTATCAATGATTAGGAACAAACTTTATATTCTCTTTAGTTTCGTTCTAGCGTACTTTTAACCAATCATCTTGGTCTACTGGCTTTAATTATTTGTCTTCCTTTCATAGCGCTATTTTTCAAGTGTTCTTCAATTTCGCAACACTATACTTTCTCAAGTCAAGCTTGGTTACATATCAGTCCAAATAACATGAAAATTCAAATTAACTTTGGATTACATTTGTTTCCTGTCAATTCAATTATCAACATAAAAAGTTAAATTCGGTGTAACCAATTCAAGCAAACATCAAAGATAATAAATAATCACAATGCTAAAGTTTAAAGACATAAGTGAGTAAACTATCAAAATGAAACTGAGAAATAAATTTTAGTAAGAAAGTAAATCAAAAATACTTAATAGTGGTATTTAACCACGTGCATTGCACGTCCATAAAACCTAGTATATGAAAAACTCTGAAGTTACATTTTTCCTCAAGCTTGAAGATGGACTGTTCCAACGGAAAATCCACTCCAAAAAATTCATCAACTTTAGATGCATTGCCCAAAAATTTTGAATTTGAATTTTTTTAAAGTAGTAGAAAATGAATGGTGGATATTAACATACTGCTTAATTCTATTACTCGAGGCATTCAAATTCTTCATCCCCACATTTCATCACGATCCGAACAATTGAAAACATGAGTGATTCATATTGAAGCATGTTGCTAGTTGTATCACCGGATTGAAACCTATTGAAGCGCACAAATTAGAAGTATCAATTTATTCATACTAAAATTAATCATTAAATATACGTATGAAACTATAGCATCAAAGCGAGCTCACCAAATTCATGCAATATTGCAATCAGAACATTGCCACCTTCTCAAGAGCTATGTGCAACTAACCCAATGGGTATATGCCTGACTTTAGATCCAAAAAACAATCATTTTAATAATTTAAAAGGCATTCAGAATAATAAAATTAAAAACTAAAAATAAAAATTCACATGCAATATGCTCCCTCACCTAACTTTTGAGTTTTTTTTTCTCTCAAATTAATTTTATTCATTTGCAAATTACATATAGGAGATCTGATGAGAAAGTTTAAAGTTCAGAGGGTTTAAAGTTTAGGGGGATTAGGTGAGGTAATACAAAGTTTAGGGGTACTGTGAGAAACCCCCCAAAGTAATTAGGGAAATTTTATAAAATTAGCCCTATAAAATAATCAAACTACTTAGACATCGATAATTAGCAAATTTCAGTTTTGCATGCATATGGTATGTGAGCTATAGGAATATATTCCATATCACATTGTTTTTGTTTTGCAATAGCTTTTCGACAATCTATAATCTCATTTCTATTACTACAATCACGTGCAATAGAATCAATATTTGAATAACTCATTAATTTTTTTTCTTTTATTTGAGACCTCCTTAAGAATTTCACGATCATCACCTTCCATAGTATGAAATAAATACCTAGTCTAATGATTTAATTTTTGACATTTAATATTTTATAGTTGCATAGAAAATAGAAAAAATACGCATGCATAATTATTTTTGTAGTTGAGATTGCAAAAATTATGAACTAAAAAAGGAGGATAATCAATCGGTATCAGCAAGTATCAAAATAGTCACATAACAAAAAATTAAAAAATGGATGGGCAGTTGGGTATCATCAATCAAGAAGTTAAAATCTAACCTCTATAAATCCTTGAAACTTAAGTGAAAATCCATGACAAAAAATTAAAAACCTCAACAGGATCAATCAAGAAGAAAAAATGAACCTTTACAAATCTTTGAAAGTAATGTCAAAATCCAAATTCTTTACTCTGATATTTCACAATGGCATGAATAATAGAACATTAGAAGTGGTCCTTAAATTAAATTGAAGTGGAAAATTCTTGAAACTTGAATGTTACCTTTGCATGACTGATTAAAAATCAGTGAGATTTTGAAAAAAAACTCTCACAACAAAGAAAACGATGGTAAAATAAGAGGCCTTCTCCTGCATGATCATAATTTGGTATGATCTTTTGTCAGGTATTATACTGGAAAAGGAAAAGGGCCGCAGGAGCAGTCGATAGAAGAGGAAGGGGCAACATTGGGGCATCAGGAGCAACAGAGAAGCATCGGAGCAGCGTCAGAAGAAGAACAGGAAGCAGAGCAACAGCGGAGCAGAGCCGGAGCACAGGGAAGCAAGAGGGTGGACTGATATGCAAAGCAGAAGACTGATACGCAAAGTCGGGGTGTCTTTTTGTAATAATAGTAATTGTAGTTGTCCTTATATGTAAGAAGACACTTAAGTCAGTAGTTGAGAGGAGGACACGTGGAGGTGGTTAGGGCTGTTGGGGCTTCCGATGGCGAGGACTTGTATAAAAGAGGGAAAGACTGTAAAATTTGGTTAATGAATAAAACTCTGGAAAATATCCTCTTCTTGATTTCATTCTAGATTCTTCTCTATTCTTCTTCTCTTTTCTCTTATAAATCGATAGCAGTTAGTTCCAAACCTCCGCCATGGCGAGAGGGAGTGGTCGAAGGGTGAATCGAGGTCCCCAGACCTCACATTCTCTTAGGCGGAGCTTATGAAGGTGAATTGCTTGCTTTAGCACTATTTGTTTTTTTACGATTTCATTATGTCTGATAGAGTAAAAATCGAAGGAAAAAATGGAATAGTTTAGCAATTTTTTTTTTTTGATTTTGTAATTAGAATCAGTATCCTCTAGTCTGATTAGCTATAATTGATTATTAATCTGTAATATGTCCTAAACTCCTGGCTGCTGCAATGTGGATTATTCTTATTAGTTGACTCAGATCTCTGCTGATTTTGATTCTTCTTCTTTTTTTAATTTACTTATTAAGGTATTAAATTCATTAGCTCCTTCATTCTTGTTTTTAGGGTTTTTGGGTAGTAGTCCCTTACATCTTCAATAATTGCATGTTAGTCCCTCAAATCTTAGAAATTGCATATCGCTCCCTCAAAGTTTCAATAATTGCGTATTAGTCCCTCAAATCTTGGAAATTGCATATTATTCCTCAGATCCTATAAGGTCTTGCAAAATGGTCCCTCTATTCATTTTTCAGTTAAAAAACCTTACCATGATTGGGTTAACTTCTAACCCAAAATCTGCAATTCCCAAACTACTCATCTCTCTGATGTTTCAACCCTTTATGATGCTCAACTTTGGTTTAAGTTTTTGTTTTTCCCAACCATGAGAGAAGAAGAACTCAGGAGAGTTTGGATTTATTTTAAATGTGTATGGGGTTTAAACCTATCAAGAAATGGTTAGGGAACATTGTAGAGGGGTAAAATGATCATTTTGCCTCTAACCGTTAGATTTAACAGAATAATCCCCCCAAATCTAACGTGATTTAACTTGAATGATTATTTTGCAAGACCTTATAGGATTTGAGGGACTAATATGTAATTTCAAAGATTGGAGGGACTAATGTGCAATTGTTGAAGATTTGAGGGACTAATATGCAATTACTGACGATCTAAGGGATAATTATCTAAAAGAACCCTTTTTTATTAATGTCACTATTAACAATGTATTACTCTGCACCCAAATTTATCACCTTTCGAGTTTTTTCGATTGGGGGACAATTTTTTGTATTTGTTTGTCTTTAATGTGATATTCTCTGATCACTATGAAACAGATGAATGCTTCATTAAGTTTGTGCGGGTTTGTACTTTGAGGAAGTGCCAACTTCATTCTCGGTCACCGATATTTTGCTTTGGAACCATTTTAGCAAACCAGTCCATAATATTTAGGTTTCTTGATCTTCTACACGATTAGTAGGTTGCTAGCTGTATTATTGAATGTTCTTCTTAGTGCACTCAAGTATTTTTCCTACTCTTTTTATAGCTTACCGTTTATTACTGCAACTATTGAGGGCCCAAACCCAATCTCCAGAATATTGAATAGAGGGGAAGGATGAGGGAAATGAGGATTTTGTGGAGAAAATACACCTAAGGGCACTTTAGTAAGTAGCATGTTGGGTAGAACTAACCCAACTCCATTTAAGCAAACGCACGTTAAATAAAAAAATGAAGGACCTAATTGTAAGAAATTGGATGATTTTAGGGATCTAATAGGAATTTTCATAATGTAGGAGACTAATTTGGAAATATTGAAGACGTGAGGGACTAATATTGAAATAACCTTACTCATTAACATCTCCTGTGCATTTGCAGCACACTGAAGGATAATTGAGTATATATTACAATAGCGTATTAATTCAAGATGGTCACTTTCCTTTTCTCAGTGATAGACATTTTTAGTATTGATTTTATTTATGTTTTAGCTCTAATTGGATAACACTACTTTGCTTTCAGGTTCTCTGTTCCCTTTTCCTGCAAAAAATCATGAATATAGCTTCTTTTGTGCACAATAAAGTTCAAATTGCAATAAACGATCAGCTCTTTTCTGCGATGATATATAGCCAAAGGAAGCCTTTGGCTATATGATTCATTTCTTCATTCGCTACAATGAGTTCAAGAAACAGAAGAAAATGTGCTTCTCTCCTGTACATAAGTATTCGGGTCAGGGATAGGTTAAACTATCAGATTGTCAAATTTTATGGATCATTGTTTTTTTCTTTAAATAGCAAATTTGCTTCAATTGTTTAAGCTGCTAGCCTCTTCGGTTCGGTTGGTATTTCTACAAGAACGTACCCTCATAGAATGCAGAATTTGTGTACGTATACATGTACGGATGTAGGTAGGGAAATAAAAGAAAGTTTAATTGTAAAATTGTACTTGTGTTTTCTCCTTGTTAATAAATTATCCTGATTGAGTTCAGGGATTGAGCTCATTATTCAATGTGGATCATGCTTGCCTCTGGATCTTACTTTAACCTGTGAAATTCAATATTCACATCGCCTGCATATCGATGAAAAGATATTTTATGTTATCTTAAATTTGGTACTATGCTTGGTTGGATTTCTTTGAAAGATTAACATTCTACCATTTTGGATCAGTCCATAACGGATTTCAGAGAAGTGTGCTACACAAAAAGTAATAACAGGAAATGGATAGATGAATAGTGAATCACTTGATAGCTCACAATCTCAGATTCTCCTTATCAAAATTAAAGTGTCTTATAAACTCTTAATTGTTTAGAAAAAATTGATTCAAGTCCTCATTTTGAAATCTAACTTCCTTTCAATTCAATTAATCGTAAGAAAACACCGGAGATTTTTGTGCATGTGCTCTAAAGCAATTTAGTTATTTTTCCTTTTTTTAGTCACTTCTAGAATATGTTAAAGTCTGAACAATAGAATTGAAATTGGCCAAAGGCTTCAAGATACAACTACAGGCTTAATTTAGACCTAGAATAGAAAGTTCTATATTGCCTATGGACTAGACTCAGTCCTACCTGACTTGAGTTTAGATCAAAGATACTTTATTTTTTGTCGGAAATTACAACCTTCATACAACATTGTGCAAAGTGTCTGTGCAACTTAATAACTAGTATGTTACCAAGTCCTCAAAGACGCAACCACAATAACTTAGAAAATTAAAAGCTAAAGTAATCAATAAAATCTTGCTATTTAGTAATAGAAAAAAAATTCTTTTGGTTAGTCAAGTCTCGGTTATCTCTACGTTACCCATATCCTCCTGGAAATTGAATTTAACATATCATGAATATATTACTGAGAGGAAGGAAATTATGATGTATATATTCATGAGAAAAAAGGCATGTACGCTCTTCATAACTTTGCATTGTATCTTTAGCGCATTCAATGATTGTATTAACAAGGATTAAACCTTTCATTCTTTTCTCACGTTTTGAATGTTCTTATTAGACCCTCCTATCCTGATGCGCCAATGAAGAAAACTAGCATATGGACAAAGAAATTGTAAAAGAACTGAACTTTTCCAAACTTAGAAGAAAAATAAGTTAAAAGTAAGTGCATGCACAAGAAAAAAAAATGCATAATATTTGTGTGCATTCTATGGTCCCCTCTTAGAACAAATATGTTAGTCAAAATATAATCCATACCTTTACATTCTCCTTCCACCTCAGAGGTAGAATTGCTCTTGCTTCAATCAAAATGCATAGTTTGCACGCATGTGCTTTTCCATCTAATTCTACTTCTAAATCTTTTTAACATGATAATATACAAAAATTTGTTGCTCTAGACCTTGTCTTCAGGCTCCTAGGTTTTGGCTAAAGTGTGACTAGAAACTTTCACGGATGAAAAGCTAAGTTTGACTGTTAAATTTGAAATGAGATGTTTTCGGGTGGACTCAATAAGGAATTTGCATATCCATACATGTTCACAAGCCAATATGAACACGTGATGTCTAAAAATAGAAATGTGATGAAAGAAAGGCAACTGTGTAGGTATTTATCGAATAGGGATACTATCAGAATGATTCCTATAGGAGAAGGGTGGTTTCTAAGAAACCATCGAAAATGTAAGTACTATCTCAAACTAACCCTCTATATAGATCGTTCTAATATTCTATGGGGATGTTATGAATAGAATTCTTACTCATATTTATCGAGCCGTCATATTTGCCCACAAATTCTAATTTTGACTATGATTGATTTTGAACCTGAGATTGATACATTTAGAATCAATCTCAAAGTTCACACTTTCTTCAATAGATAAGCGTACTAATATTTGGAATGATAATCTATGAATGTTACAAAGTTCAATATGCTTGTCAATATGAGGTGATCGTATTAACATGATAAAATACAACCGAACAAGAGGATTTGCTTGTGAAATATTTGGATTAATTAAAGACAAAATTTATTCTTTGTTACTTACTCTCGTATGTTCAATTAAACTTGTTCTTTAGGTAGCCTTAGAGAGAACCACGCACTTAATTACATGTGCTTCACAAAGCTTATAATTCGGCCCTGGCTTCAAAGGGAAAATGAATTGTTTATGTACAGTTGATAGCAGGATTGTTTCTTGTGTCGGAGTTCACATTTAATTTGTTGGTTAGAGAGGGCTTATTGATGGCTGCTCTGATCCTGACGCGGGTTCAAACCGTCCACAAAGTGGTCCAAGACTTAATTGGACCATTTGGGCACATGATATACCATGTCTTAATCAATTAGCCGTGTGAAAGGGAAGAACAAATTTAATTGAAAATATATTCATCCGTGTGCAGTTTCTTCTATTCAAAAAGAAACATAGTTCTCTTTTTTTTTCTACAACTGGCCATTAATGCATCCAGAAAATTAAAACCTAACATGTCCTAAATCAAGTTCAATTTTAAGCACACAGCTTTGCATTCATATCTGAAGATCGTAATTATGCATGAGTATCTTGACTATCCGGTTTACTCAAGTATATATGGACATCTACCCACCGAGGATGATCCCGACGGTTGTACGGATCCAATATGACTTCCACAATGTTGGGTTCAATTTCTGACTAGGTTATCCAAAAAAAAAACATCTATATGGACACCTGAGATTGGTTTACACTTCATCTATGGGGCATGATGTTAATACTGTATTCGGCATTTGGAAAGTAACATTAATATTAAATATTGAAAATTCGAGTTCTGAATATGAATTTTCAAAAAAATATCTTATTAAAATGTTTGTGTAACAAACATTCACAGTACTTTTGTATCTATTTCTAGTTAATTAAATCCCTCGATTATAGTTTAAAAGATGGGATGTAATGCTTAATTTGTTGATCATTAGTGAAATCTCGTTAGATCTCTGTATTTCCGTGATATATTTCTCTTCCTCGTTCTTTCTTTTGTTCCGCCATGTTAGCTAACAAGTCATCCCTCAACTTACTGTTGTGGCCTTGTAATATGCATGTGCATGGTAAGACATCTCTCTCAAGCCAGTGTGGCTTGAAAATGTTTCGTAAGTCAAAGGCAAAGAGAGCCAATATGAGTGAATCTATTGAGAAATTTCAAATTTGCATTAGCAATTTTTTTCTTTGTATAAAACCTTGTATGTCTTATATATATAACCTGTGATGCTGATTTGAACAAGGAGCTTATCTCGTCAGCTTTTAATTTTTCAAAAAAAGAGAGCATTGCCTGATCATCGATCAGGTTCCTCTGGTAGCTGTCGACTTTTAACTTTCGTTGAGTTTAATGTTTAGAGATATCAAAATTAAAGCAATTGATTAGTCCGACGAATGTGTCTATTTTTGTTATTGCCAAATCTTTGATCTCAATTTCTTCAAGAATTGTTCTTAAATCTCTTAAGCTTGATCCCAAATAAATTTTCATTTGTTCCTTTTGACTCTTCAATGTTGTTGATATTGTCAGGGTTGATTGACTCACGAGGTTTTCCACAATGCTTCTGCATTTATGGTACCCTTTTCCAAGGTCTTGAATCTTATGATTCTTTTCCTTAATAATTTTTTCTAATGCCGAGAGAGAGGCATTAGTATCTGGAGCAGAAACCCTTTTTTTTGGAGTTTCTTCCATAAGGTGTTGATAGCAATATAGTCTTCTTCAGGTAAACTGATATTGTACCAGTTTTTTACTACAATATCCTTAAACTGTAAAGGCCTTTTCTAATGTCCTTGGGGAGCGTTGGGCTTCTTATTTTGAGGAGCTGTGCCCTCTGTTCCTCATTTTATTTTACCTTTTACAGTAACAAATTCATTATCGGTTGCCTCCTTTGTTGTGAGGTTCTCTTTCATGCTTGAGACACCTGATATAATAAGGACAATCATAAATATTGTTAGGTGTGATAATTATTTTAATATACTCTGCTAACTGATGAGTATATTTTTATTTTGTAGATTGTTCATCAATATTTATTATAAAACCCATCCATCTCATTACTTCATTATATCAGCAAGCATTTTTCTGGATTGGTAAGGAATCAGACTATAATTTTAATATCCTTTTCCTTATCAGCTATAATAAGATGCTTATTGATGATTTGATTTTGTTGATGCTCGAACTTACGCTCGGATCACACAGTCACTAACCGCAGTTGGATTAGAGTTTAACGATGTGATGCCCGTTTCTCCTCCTAATACGACGCCTGGCGGGTTCACTTAACACCGAGGAATACCTGTGGAAGGGTCGGAGTTGG
>JBAKGM010000139.1:14426157-14437178 GCA_037177215.1 Asparagus racemosus
CCTCCCTGGGCTCCCCCCCCCCCCCCCCCCCCCTCCCCCTCCCTCCCTCCGTGGTGGTCTTCAAGTTGGTTCGTCTGTAATACACCAAGCTAACATAGATGTAATAATCTTCTAGAACCAAAATAATTCAACCAAAAGATTTGATAAAACTGAAGTTTATTTTAGTCTTTTTCCCATTATTTGGGTTTACTGTAATTGATGTCAAAAATCTCCACTTTAATGTTTACATTGTACCATTTTCTAATACAGTATGTTCTATTTAAAATCATATTATACATTCTTTTTACTCGATTTTTTTTTGGGTAGTTACTCTTAAGTTTTATTACCAAAGCGTAATTAAAAACATTTGTAACAGAAAAATGGTAGAAATTTTTCTTCCGGGTTGAGTTGTGTGCACCTTGCTACTTTCTGTAATGCATATCAAGCTTGTGGTTGTAACAGAGTTTTGAAATGCAGTGATAATCTGGAAAAAGAATTTATCGCAATTATTTTAATCAAACTTCATGCTTTCCTCTGTTTTTCTTCATATGACACTTGATTTTACTCTGGCTTCTGAGCAGCTGGGACACTAGTATGCAACCTTCTGAATATGCTATCAAATTTTGTATCCTTTTTTTCTTTTTCTCATTGCAAGCATTTTGTTATATAGTCTGTAAGTATTGCAATGCATGCTTGGGATCAGACTCGTCTGAATTTTTTTTTAAAAATCTCTATGTAACTGACAAATGATTGGATGATACCTCTACTTCACTATCTTGTGGCCATTTCAAGTTACATGCATTTTGAATTTACTGCCTTGAATGTGCCTATGTGCTTTGCACTGAACTTATATGCTAACCCTTTAAATCTGGCCACGGTCTCAGTATACTTCTGTTAAGCCCTTGGGTGATAGGGTGCTGGTAAAGATCAAGTCTTCTGAGGAGAAAACATCTGGAGGCATATTGCTGCCAACAACTGCTCAGTCAAAGCCACAGAGTGGTGAAGTTGTTGAAATTGGTGATGGTAGAACTGTCGGCAAGAACAAAGTAGATATCAGTATTCAGGTATTAAGTCAACTGGTTTGGCTTCATGTAAGTGTAACTACATTTATCATATCTTATACCTGAATGTTGTCAGTTCTAGCATGTATTTTCTTTGCATCTCTTTTTGAGTACCCCAATTTTCCATCGCTTTTAAATACCTCTGCACCACGTTTAAATACTCCAAAATTTCACTTCAAACTGTGATGTATTTATCTGTAAAAAAACATCAGGGTATTCACTCTTATTGATATTGAATCCCTTATAATATCAAATTTTTAGGTTTCCTTTTGAAATGGAAACTTTCTTCATATACCTAAAATTCTATCTCTTTTCATTTTAATTGTTATTTCAAGAGTCATCAACTTTGTAAGTTCTTTATACCGGACTGTCCTTTATTTAACTCATCCCCTTAACTTTATGAATGTAGGCTGGAGCGCAGATTGTATACTCCAAGTATGCAGGAACAGAGTTGGAATTCAATGGAACAAACCATCTCTTGTTGAAGGAGGATGACATTGTTGGTATTCTTGACTCTGATGATGTCAAGGACCTCAAACCTCTTAATGATCGAGTTCTAATTAAGGTCCATCTCTGGCCTTTTCAGCATGTCTTAAGTTTATTCTATATATTTTCCCATGTTGATGTTCTTTGCTGAGTTGCTGAAACAAGGATTGTTTGCACATAAAAGAACCACCACTACACACCCACACAACCACCCCTCACCCCCGCCGCAAAGAAAAGAAACCATCTTTTAATATTACTCTTATGTTTATAGTTTATAATGTTTGCTCACTTTAGGAATATTTTAACCGATGTCATAAACTGAGCAGGTGCTCTGAAGTAATACTACATAACCTAATCATGCCAGCACTGAAATGCTAATATTTGTAGGTCCCAACTATAACTGTAGTAGAGGAATGAATGAAGATATTTAAAAGAAGATTTTCGTTATAATTTCATTTCCTATTTTGAAGCAGCCATAATCATAATCTCAAGCATTTACTGTGCAACCGAATGCTAAAGCAGAACAGAAGAGAACCCCCCAAAAAAAAAAGTATTCATCATTTAGCTACCTCTCTATTGTACTGTAGAAGTAGTGTAGGAGAGAAAAGTGTAGTAACTGTAGTTATCATTATTCTTTAGGATTTAAGATGCAGCGGGTATGCATGGTCTTCAAGTTTTAGTATTTCTCACCGAATGGAGGATGTAGAATGGAGGAAGCCTAAAAATGTTTGCTTTCTGTCAGGAGTGTTACTCAACATTTTATTATCTGGCATAGCCAGTGTCTTGATTGCAGCGCATGTCCACATTGATGATAAATAACAACATACAAATGGAAAGTTATATATAACTAAGATAAAGGAAAAGATAAGTTTCTGTACTGTAATTTATTACAAGCTCTGCATCTCAAAGTATTCGTGCTGTATATATGCGCATACCCCTCTTAGAATGCATTGCTGCTCTAGACAGTCCATGAATACTATTTAACTAGGAGCACTGCATTCAATATTGATCATCGAAAGTGCTCTAATCATTTAGATCCACACCCAAAGGTTTACTTGCTCAATTTGACAATAGATACAATTCACCCTCCTATTTAATCCTTGTGAAAGTGTCCAGCTTCTTTATGAATTTGCTATCGAGAGACTTTAAGTGTTTCTTCCAACATCAGGTTGCGCAAGCTGAGGAGAAAACTGCAGGGGGTTTGCTACTTCCTGATGCGGCCAAAGAAAAGCCTTCTATCGGAACGGTAAGATGATAGTTTTTCTATGTAATATAACTTCCTGCGCAAAGCAATGATATTATGAGATTAGTCTTGAGGCATCGTAATTCATGAAAACAGGTAGTCGCAGTTGGGCCTGGCCCATTGGATGAGGAGGGCAAGAGGAAACCGTTGAATCTGACCCCAGGAAACACAGTGCTGTATTCCAAGTATGCTGGAAGTGAATTCAAGAGTGGAGATGGTTCTGAGTACATTGCTTTGAGAGCCTTAGATGTCATTGCTGTTCTTTCGTCTTAGTCAGTTAACTGGATGTTTAAAGATTTTGGGTAGTTTGTTTTGATGGTTGGTTGCTGCCCCCGCGTTTTTTGTGTAGACTTGGCACTGTAGTTTTACTTTGGCTGGTTAATTTCAGTGGTTGCCCTTTGTTGCTTTAAAATTTCATGTATGAAGATTTAGTTTGCAGTTATTGTTTAATGGTGTCATCTCTAGGTTTGATGCAATGGGTCATCTGAGTTATGAGAAAGTATTAAATGGTTATCTGTGCACTAGAAGAATGTCGACTCTTGGATTATTTGACTCCCAAGTTTCATGTAAGATGCAATGGTTATCTTTGGTGCACGTGTAATGCCATGGAGCAAGTCCATTAGATACTTTCTCCCGAGTTATGCTTGAATTTGTGCGAATTTTTGTCGGGTAAAAACCCAAAATTTGGTAAAACTATGAAGGAGAATGGGCCTTCTTTGTAATTCTGCTTAGTTGGCGGTTAGATGCTTCTGAGAATCTGAGCTGACTCAAAGATGCTTGAGATAGTTTGTTATAGGGTTAATTGCGAGCAGACCTGTAGTATCACCTAATTGTAAAGTGACCGCGTGTAGTTTTATTGGTTGCGAATAGACTCTCTATAGTTTTACTTGTTGCGAATAGATCTCCCGTAGTATTGGTCTAAGTGCAAATACGCCCTCTTGGTGAACTTTTTCCACTCTTTTAGAAGTAAGGAAAAAAAAATAGTTTGGTGTTATATCCTTACCAATAGAACTATAGGGGTTCGTCTGCCTCCTTTTTTTTTTTTTTTTTGGTTGAATTAAGAGTCAAAAAAATTCACTTATGGAGTCTATTCACAATAAGAAGAACTACAAGGAGTCTATTTGCAACAAGTAGAACTACATTGGGTCTCTTTACAATTGGGAAATCTCTTTACAATTGGGAAATACCACAAAGGGTCTGTTTGCAATTAACCCCTTTTTATATTTCTTAATTAAAGGTTACAATTATGGAAAAAGAACAAGCACTTGCAAAAACATGAGAAGAGTTAGAAAAAGAAAAAATAAAAGAAAAGGAAACAGTTAGGGTTAGATCGTTGTGATCAGATGTTGAGTTTATACAAATTCGTTTCCTAAACTGACAGACATTATCAAACCTCAATCATTAATGATGGATACATCAGCCCCACATTAGCATAAGCAATATAAAAAATACTAGCCCATCATGATCGAATAACATTGAAGAAGCACACGGGGAGAATACTCATGATCGAATAACATTGAAGAAGCACACCGAGTGAATATTATACAATGCTTCTACAAGATAGTTCTATAAACTGTAGGTAACCTCACACAGCAATGGAACTGGATTTTATACTAATTGCGGAAAAAGGGCTTTAATTATTGGACAAAACACATAATAACGTTCGAAAGCAACACAAAGTAGACACCTAACGCTACATGGCATGCATTACATTACATTACATAAACTACAAGAAGCACAGATTACATGACATCGCGCAGCAAAAGACATACACAACCTTCTTTGGTGTTGAGCCGCCATCCATGCTACAATATATAACTTAAACTCCAGAGAGATGTTTCATGAAGGTAGAGTTAGTTAGACCACACATGAATCAGGCCTTGCTTGTTTCCGGTGTAGATTTCGTTCCTATCTTCATCATAGAAGAGCGCCGTCACATCCTCAAGAGCTTCTTTTACACTGCTTCGGATAGAAGACCTCCCACTGTCATCTCTCCGTCGAGGATTGATCTGGAGCGTAGGATCACTCGAGCATATCTTGGAAATGCATTTCCCCGTCAATATGTTGCTCATATTAATGGATCCCACAGCTGAAACAGTAAGACAGTTTCTAAATTTAATTCACTCCTCTATTATTGTGGTAAGCACAAAGAGAACGGTAAACCCCAAAAACCGAAGGATTCGTATCCCACTCCCCGCACCCCGCACCGCCCAAACCCCCCTAAACAAATCAACACCTAAAATAAGCTATCCAGGGGATGGAAACGAGATTCGAATTCGAATTCCATTGGTTTTACTGCGTTCAAACTCGAATGTGAATTCGGTACCAAGCGCCATAGTTACATAATACGCAGTATGTAGCAGGTCACAGTACAAATTCGGGTACGCAATTCGACACTTAAATAATTTGAATTCGTTAGGAGGTGGCTTGCTTCGGTACGCAAGTTCAGTTAGTAGTACGTTGTAAATTTTTTTTAGGGTGCGCTTAAAGTTTTTCAAAGTATATAGTAGAAAATTAGAAAGCTAAAACTAGAAAGCTAATTATGAATTTTAATATTTTTTCATGCAAAATACTTAAATACTTCTTTTTGATGGAGTTTGTTTCTTTGTTCTGTTTTTTTTCCCCTTTTTTCACATAGCTCGTTTTAGGATCATGGTTTAGTTTTACATTTAATTAACATACGTGTTTAGTTACAATAAAGTCATTGGTTCATACACTGTATTGTGTGTCTCCCTGCACTTAACTGCACACATTACATTGCATCTTGTGCACGTGCACTTAAAGAGACTTTGCATCTAGCATACTTGTAAGTGGTACACTAATTTTGGGGAACCGGTTCGTGTATTGGAGGGAATCAGTTCGCAAATGTACTAGGAATCAGTTCGTAGGAGTTGTACGATGGTTCGAGGGGGGTCCAAGGAATCGCGCAACGATGCCAAGCGGTAATCTATATTTCGAATTCAATTTGATCAAAATTTTGTTAGTTCTCTAACTATTCGCGAAGCTTCATGAGCGCAGGTGGTATGTCTTCCAGCTCCTAACAAAGAGGCCACCGGTTTGAGTACCCCATCCACTGCTTCTTATTTATTATTTTATCGATTTATTCTTTCAATATTTTATTGTGGAGTTTTTCCAAATATAACCTCCACATTGTATGTATTATGTAGTATATATTCTCCAAATAACTACAATTGATGATTTTCCCTCCAACTTATTTCCTTCATCAATATTACCCCATAACCAATAAAGAATAGAATTTGTAGTATATTAACTTGATGTTACTAAATGTAAAACATAAACAAATATTTAATAATTAACTGAATCGAATGTGCATCTATTTAAATTCTATATGTTTATTAATTGAATACTACAATGTATTCGTTTAATGCTAAATGAACTATTGAATTGAACATAACCGAATAGTTGGACTAACAATTGACGAACTATTTGTTAATTGTTTGGTTTGTTTCCATCCCCGATTTTTTCTTAAATTGGTCTCTCCAATACCTTTTGGTGAGTGTTATATCTAAAATGAATCAAAACCCACTAAACAAATCAACAGCTGTGATAAAAGTAGTGATCTCTCCACAACTTTTTACTTTTTTGGTAGTGGAGAGGATCCAAATCCATAAAGAAAATGGTAGTTTGTCTACCATAATATAATAATAAAAAGGTGTGACACTTTTCAATCGGGAAACTAATGATGCATTTACAGTTTAATAATATATGATCAAGCCCTGTTTCTAACCCCTGCTATTTATTACGTTAAGGCATAAAGTTATTCACAGAGCTTCTCAGACTCTAGTAAACCAAATTCCTTGGGAACATGGGAACTCAATCTTCTTGACTCATAATAATTACAGAGAAAGATTACGTATACAAATGCAGGACGTGTAATGTATATGTAAATGAAAATCATATGTGAAAGATAGCATTCCGTATGCAAGAAATTGGAATGGCATGAATGAAGCATGGATATTTCATAATGAAGCATGGATATTTCATACTGTACATTAATATTGGCAGAATGCAGGGAGGTATTCTCTTTGGTTGTTGGCTTCATTTGATGCCCCTGTCAGAATGCAATTGTCTAATGATTCAATCTTCCCTTATTTCTTACCTATTTTAATTGTCAAATCATTCAGTCTTCCACTCATTTAGAGTTATCTTAATGGGAGTACTGATGATGACATCAATGTGAAATTAATTATGAGAGATGATGGCTCATTTCCACTTAGTTAAACCACTACCCCCTAATGCAGAACTAGAACTTCGAGAAGTTACCTTCTCCCTCAGCTTCATATCCTTCTTCAGCTTTACAGTATGAGATTATTAGATCCTGATCACTCGTGATGTAAATATTGTTGGTATTACAATCTGGATGCCAGAGCAAGTGATCTTCAAAGGAGGTGACAAGTTCTCCGCGAAAATTCCAAACAGCAACAGTTCCTTTTCTAAATGTTAAAAAGAGATGATTCTCGTAAAGGAAGATGAATGCTGAAGGGGTCATGAACTCTGTCCTACTAACTTCAGTCAGCTCCGAATTTCTCACCTGGTCAAATAAGAGAAAGTTTAGAATTTTTAGTAAATAAGTTCAGAAGCATACTTAGTAACTATACAATATTATTTATATTATGCTCCAATGGACAAAAGCTAATTATTCTATAGATTCTTTTTACTAAAATTAGGTACTCTTTTATTAGAAACAAAAACAAAAAAAACAAAAAAAACACATCAAACTTATATACACATATAAAATACTATATACACATAAAAACCTTAAAAGGACTTCATTAGGCCACAGTAAGAAACAAACAAATTAAAAGAAATTCAGTCAGAACCTATATAAAAACTATGTTCATAATAATTATCAAGTACATGTATCATACATTCTCACTCATATTAACAGTATAATCCACTAATTGTACCAAATGCATTTATGGTAATGACAAAACTAGATAAAATAAGTGCTCAAAGGAAACATGAGGAGAAAGTTTTGGTTATGTACATCAAGAATTTGGAGATTCTCATTTTCTTGCTTGACCAAGAGCTTTTCATTGAACTGCTCGATGAAATCCACCTTTTTGTTTCGGTGTAACAAATGATTGAAAGATTTTAATACGGTTCCATCTTCAATTGAGAGTATTTTCAACGGAACATAACCAGTAGTTTTGGTGTATATCAGCAACATGATTCCTGGACTGTCAATTGAAGTTACTAGTCAGAGATCAATTTACGTAACAACAGTGCATAAATCTTCCTCCAAAAAGAATCAAACCTGATTTTGATCTCCTGCACATCTTTATCCGATATTGAATACAAAAATGAGTAGTTCTTTAGGTCAAAAACTTTGTAAATGCTGCAAAATGTATAAATGTCGATGGACCCTTCAAGCTATATAAACAAAAAAAATATTGAGGAACCAAAACATTTTAACTTACCCATCTTGGGCAGAATAAGTCAGTACTTTCCCATTCACATCATCAAACTCAACAAAACCAGGCCACCTAAGGGACTCGGTTTCAAAAAGAGGGAATCCAGCATCCAATTGGTTCCTTCTGATATACCTGTCAGATTCCAGCAAACAGAGTAACTACTGAAGATCTAAGCTTCTTGATTCAAAAAGTATAAATAAAAGGCCACAAAGAACTGAAGACTTGATATTTTTCTAATTTTATCTGAGGACGTAAAGTACAAGGTCCCCAAAATTGGCACAACCATACTTGCTTCTTTCGCTTATTTGTCCAATTCAAGCTCTAGTTGTTTAATAATGTTGTATCAAGCAAGACGGGATGCCGAAAATCTACAATAAATTAAACAAGATAAAGTAATCATGTAAAATTGTTTAGCTGCATCAGAAAAACTTCTTACTCTATAGGAGTAGTTCGGCATTTCAATGAACTGAAATGATCTGATGCATAAACTGATACTGTTATGAGGGAATCATTGTTCTTATTATAGAAAAGGCTTCTAATCACTTCATCAGGGCTTATATTCAAGACGCATATTCGTCTGTTTGTCGCTGTCAGCATAGGAAAAAAAACAAATATTGGTGCCAATCAGAATTAACCAAATGTTTTAAAAGGATGAACTGCAGAAGACTTACTTCGGCTAAAAGCTGCACAGAGACCGGATTGAGCTAAAGCAAATATAACATCCTTTGCTGCAACAATCTCAATGATTTTAGATCGCTTCTTAAGAAACTGTAATTTCAGAAACCAGTGAACATTGTGGTCATATGTATCAAACTCCTCCTGCATGGCACCAAAAAAACATGAAACTTGTGTAATATAAGCCATTAAACAAATATCAAATTATTTCTGTCAGGGATTCAGGCCATACCATAGCAGATCACGTAGTTTACATGTGGGGGACTGATTACATGCTTCATATAGTAGGATAAAGACCCTAGATGATGCTTACTGATTGCAAATATTTTCATTTATCAGAAAACTTAACCAAAAGCAGAAATTCCACAAGATAATAACTGATCCACAGTAAATGTGAACTTTTTTCCCCTCAGGGCATAAGCGATCCAGATTTGAGGGCATCAAAAAGACGTAAACTTGGTGGTTTTCCCACATTGCGTAATGCACAATGAGAATATGAAGTAATATGAATAATGTCAAAGTAGGGAAATTTCAGAACTCTAACAGCAGAAATAGGTATTCAAATTGAAATAGTAATTCTCGAAATGGGAGATAGAGATGATTGAGGTGCCCAGATACCCAAGTTAAAATCGCAGAACAAATTTCCAGATTCATGTACTAACCCTCATAGTAGAACACCGCAAATAAAGATCGACTGCATTAAGTGCCTATACCTTTCATTCAAAAACAACCAAAACGCCGTTCTTATGCACAGGGTAGAAATTTTAACCTCAATAGCAAATTGCACCCTAAGGCATGACTAAAAATCCCTATCCATGAAGACAATCAAGATTTACAATAAAGTGTCTGCGGATAACTATAAAATCAACTAAAGAAGGGGAGGCTAATATCAACAACAAGCTCACAATCATTGACCATGACCTCACCTTGAACCACTGCCAGAAAACCTAGAAGGTTTCCGACTACAGAATTCAATTTAATGAACATATAATGAGTGCAAGTATAATTCGAACTTAGAAGTTGATCAAATCAGTGAAATTATGTAGATTGAGACCACTGGTACAAAGGAGTCAGAAATTTATATAATCACATTGGGAAGCCACCTAATCTTCCAAATTAACAACCAATTCTACATAAAAACCAGAAATTTCAAACCCTAACCGGCAACAAAAACCTATTCACCCAACTAACAGCCAATTCGCCATCAAAACGAAAACTTTTAAAACCATAACCAACTCAAAACCAACAATCAAGCCATCAACCACTAACCTGGAGCTGGAAATTGCGAAACTTCTCGATCGCATTCGACGACGACAACCCTCGTGCCATCCTATTGAACCCCCCGATCTCTCGCCTCTGCAGCTTCTTCACCGAATTGAAACACTCACGATGGATCTTTCGATTTGATCCTGATGTGGAGGTGCTCGGATCCTTCCCGCGCTTCTTCGCCGTCACTCTGAGGCGGAGCCGGAGTCGAGACTTCTTAGGGTTCTCCATTATCTCTCTCTCTCTGTCAATCCTCTTGTTGCAATTGAATTTGAGAAGGGAAGAGATTAGAGATCAGTGAGAAGCTAGGGTTAGGGTTTTCGAGGAGGCCATGAAAGCAGAGAAGGAGAATAGAGGAAGAGATGAGGGTGTTGTTCCTTCTATTGGGGAATGATTCTCGCGCAAATTGTTTCGAGTGTGGGTTTGGGCTGCCTTGTAGTGGGCCCCATACTTGTACCGTTTATGTAGATCTGGGTCCCACCACATTTTGTATGACAGCCTGTGTATAATTTGTCTTTTCTTTTCTTTTTTTTCCGGTCAGCGTACAATTTGCTAATGTATGGACACGTAATACAAAAGTGCGACAGAAAATCTGCTGAAAACGGTATCCCGCCTTAGTATATTCCTATATGAATAATCGGTGGCTCACGCAAAATAGACACATGTCATATTAAAAAATAGTCATGTTTTATTTTATATCATTAGAGAATTATACATAAAAGTAAATTAGAAAAAATTGATAGTTTATCTAAAGATGCCACGTGGCAGTCACTAGTTTACCCATAGTCATCACATTGCAGTTAGGGTGTGTTTGTTTACTTTCCTCCACTTTCTAATCTCCACTTTCCTTCACTTTTTGATATTTCCATCACTTTC
>JBAKGM010000139.1:14456857-14470318 GCA_037177215.1 Asparagus racemosus
TGTGTGGTAGAGTAATGCAAGGCCCACAAAACCCAAAACACTATTCAAAGCCCAATATGAAGAGTTCCAATATAAACTTCTCAAATTTCCATTTGTTTTCCTGTGTGGGACTATTCACAAAGTCAAATATTGCCTTTTTATGAGCAAAACATCCAACAGCTGAGGAATAGATATGTCATAAAAACTACAAAAAACAGAAACTACCTTTAAAAATATCTTCAAATTGTTTCTAAAAACATGCCCCTTGAAAGCAATGGTCCTACTAGGCATGCACGAAAAAATTAGCGAATACGACTTGCTGTCACAAAAATCAGCAGAAGCACTGTCACCAAACTGGTATCCTTAATCCACATTGGGTTATTTTTGTCAACAAAATAAAAAAATATCCCAAAATTTAATTTTTTTCCCGGAAATTGAGGGGTAATCTTTGAAATCTCCAGCGTACGCTAACCCCAAAAGCTCAAACAATTGTCTGAAAATTCCACTTCTAACCCACTATTTTTTTCCTCTCACTCCTCTTCCACTCTCTCGTCACCATCATCACGGAGAGAGAGAGAAAGCGAAGAGAGCAGATAGAGAGAAATAAAGCAAGTACAAACTCTCAAAAGCTTCAGTTATGCTCCACGACTCCATTAGGGTTTTCGCCGAACTGTAAATGCTCGTCGCCGTGGACATCGATTGAGGTCGGAACTCTAAAAGATAGTGCGCTCGATGCGATTCAGACCCGATCGTGGTATTTTCGGCCAATTAGGGTTTCCATCGACTCGTATCCGATAGGTAAACTTGATCTATCCTTTTGACAGATCTTTTAATTATTTGTTTCCATCGGCATTGTCTCGATTGCTGGGAAATTTGGACGTATTGGTTTTTTTTTCTCGAAATTAATGTTTTGGTGGGGTTTTGGGTAAGTTTTGATCTGGAAGTGAGTTTTAATTTGGTAGATCTAAGTAAAGATCAGGGGTTCATACAGAAATGTTTCAAATTTTGCAGGTTTTTGGGGATTTAGGTGGTGAATTTGGGAGAATGAACTCTGATACAGTTCTTGATTATGCTCAGTTCCAGCTATCACCAAGACGAACGCGGTTAGAATGAGAAATTCTTCTGTTAACTTTTTTTTTGGGATGATATTTTAAACACAGAAATTAAGTTGTTTCTCTAATTTCGAGTGAAAGATCACAAATTTCAGAATGCCTTTTGCTGAAAATTTGTGAAAAATTTGTAATTTGGCAGGTGTGAATTGTTTGTTTCGGGAGATGGGAAGACTGAGAAGCTTGCTTCTGGCTTGTTAAAACCATTTTTGACCCATTTGAAGGTTGCTGAAGAGCAGGCAAATCAAGGGGTTCAGTCTATAAAGGTCAAAGTAGAGAAGTGGAAGAATGCTGGGAATTGGTTCAATAAGGGAACACTTGAAAGGTTTGATATATTTGACACATATTTTATCAGGTCGATAGCGAATATTCCAGTAATCTCACAGTTTTCATGATGTAATACAATTTCGATTGATTAAGTCTTCAACACTGAACACAATTCGCGATAGCAAGTAATCAACCTCGAAATACCTGGAAGGTCAATCCTTAATTGAATGAATTTAAATACCATTGTCAAGGGAGCAGGTCTTTCTCTGGCAAACCAGCCCTGTTTCTTATGGTTCGTCATGCGAGAACTAATTCATAGAGAAGATTGATGTGATATTGATAATATTCATGCAGATTTAGTTATCCCTCCATATAGCCTCGTACACCTACTACTGTTCCAATGATAGTTAAATAGATAAATGTTTTGGATAGACTGGGAGAAAAACGATTGGCTGAAAAGATTTTTGTTAAGGAATATATTATGGAGATCTATAATGTTATAGTTATATTAGGAATAATATATTAGGAGTATAAAGTAGAGATTTGATGATTGAGATATATTAGGAATGTAACTAAAAGAATAATTGTGATTAGGTAATTGTGTTTAGTCCCACATTGACTACACAATAAACTTCTTGTTATTGTATCGCTATATAAAGGGGATTAGTTGTATCTTTTGAAATATAAATGAGAATCTATAATATTTTATTGTTTAATATGGTATCAGAGTCACACAAACCCTAGCCTCCACAATACCCTAGATCCTCACAAAACCCTAGCCCCCAATCCCTCACCATCAAATTCCTCTCTCCGCCTTATAACCTCTCTTCTTTCCTGTGGCTGGTCACCATGAACAGAGCGTGTTCACCGTAAACAGAACCGCGGTAACTGTTCACTGTGAATAGTGAACGGTGACTGTTTATCGTGAACAGTGCCGCATATTCTTGTCCGTCCTGCTTTCGATGGCCTTGTTGATGATCGGGATTGCCATTATTGGCAACATTGGTCATCCTCGATGTATATGTTCTTATCACCGCCTGTGCCGCCTCGATTTTCCTTCGTTCACCGCCTACTCAACTTGTCGATACCACCGTCACCACCGCTTGTATTCTAAAAACCTCAACCACCATTATCTACAAAAAAAAAGATTTTGATTGAATCATGATTTGGTTTGGGATTTGGTCCGATGAAGGTTATTTTCTCGGCTTTATTTGTTTGGTGAATGCCTACAGAGGGATCATTTGTTTGGCAGATCCCTAAAGAAGGATCATTTGTTTGTTAAATCCGTGAAAAGGATCGTTGGTTTGGTTGATCCTCAGAGATGATCGTTTGTTTAGTTGATCCGTGAAGAGGATCGTTTGTTTAGTTAGTTTGTGAAGAGAATCATTTGTTTGGTGTATCCCTAGAGATGATCGTTTGCTTGGTGGGTCCCTGGTGAGGATCATTTGTTTGGTAATTCCCTGGTCGATCTGTGAAGAAGATCGATGTATCACATTTGGTGATTTTGGTTGAGGTTATTCGTAGTTGAATACATTCAAGTAGAAGACTGGAAGATGAAGACAACTACGATGAGAAGGTCACACAGAAGATTTTAGCCTTTTAAGTAGTGTCACAAATTGGAGTGAGTGCATCTTGTTTGTAACAAGTCGGATATGTATGATATACATGCTCCAGCTTGAGGGGGAGTGTTAATGAATATATTATGGAGATTTATAATGTTATACTTATATTAGGAATAATATATTAGGAGTATAAATTAGAGATTTGGTGATTGAGAGATATTAGGAATGTAACTAAGATATTAGGAATGTAACTAAGAGAGTAATTGTGGTTAGGTAACTTTGTTTAGTCCCACATTGACTACACAATAAACTTCTTGTTATTGTATCCCTGTATAAAGAGGAGTAGTTGTATCTTTTGAAATATGAATGAGAATCCATAATATTTTATTGACAGTGTTCAAACATTCTATGTGTAGGTTTGTTCGTTTTGTCAGCACGCCGGAGGTGTTGGAGATAGTCAATACATTTGACGCGGAGATGTCACAGTTGGAAGGCGCCAGAAAAATATATTCTCAGGTAATATCATAAACATTTTTTTATTTTAAAATTTTCATCAAGCAGCTCATCTGTGTAGTAATTCTGAAATTAAGTTTACTTTTTTCTTAGGGCACAGGGGATCGGCTTTCTGGAAAGTTTGGTATGTTTAGCTTTGTTTTCACTCAGTCATGTTTTATTTTTATTATCAGGAAGGATGGATTGAATTATTGCTTGATCCATGATTCTCCTATGATCTCTCATGGAAATGCAAAATCAGTGCACGTTTAATGGTGTCAGACATCGATAATCATTTAGATCAATACATTTTCGTTCTCGATGAATAAACTTGGCAATGATTGTTAGGCCGTTTAATATATTCATAGGTATATTATTAGACACTTTCCAGTTGCTATGCATGTTCAACTACAAAGTTTGTATTAAATGTTGACATGGTAATACATGCATAAATTCATGATCTAGGAAGTTGGAGACAGAGGATTCTAAATTTTCCAGGTTTGTGAAAAGGATGTATTGTGGATAGGTATTGAGGAAACTTACATTGTTTTACTTTAGTGTTTTACATGAAACGACATTATCCTTAAATATTTGGATGATTTTTTTTCCTCTACAGCCAATTTTGAATGGTTCAAGAATCTGCTGGTTGGATTCACAGATCAATTAAAAAGCCAACTAATGTCACTATTTAAACCCCTCTGCTTTAGCACTCAAGAAGATTAAAAGCATTTCAATCTAATAGTGACCGTCTTACTGATATATCATCTTACTAAGTTAACCATACCAACCTCGCATTTCTACCATCGTAATGACACATGGAGTCACTAATCCGCGTTTCCTACCCTGAAAGATTAATCATTTAACAAGGTTAGGATTTGGTACATAAGCTCATACTTCAATAAGCCTGAAAAAAAAATAATAACTAAAGAAAAATATTTATATCCATAAAATCTAACACAAGAAGTGGTGACATACATTTAGGTTGGTATTACAATATTTTCACTGATATTCTGAGACTGCAATAGCAATATTAAGTTAAATATTTTAGGAAAGTTAAGTACCATGATTTTTTTGGCTATTTGAAACCTCAGAACTTCTTTCTCACGAAAAAAGGGATGACATGCTGCAGACTGTGACAATGTGGCTTAAGAGCAACATATAACTCAGGATGCAGTAGAGCTCTTATAATTCATTTTAGTGGTGATACTAGTAGCCATGACAATTAATGGTTATCCTACCATTTAATAACTCTGTGTTATATAACTTACTACGTTATTTATACCTTTTTATAAAATGATTCCTGCTATCTGCCTTGTGTCGTAGGTATAGTTTAAGTGGTAATCGCTCTTACATAGCTTCTTAATTTTCTATCTGAAGGAAATTGTTTGCTAACTGATTCATTGTCCTAGAAATTTTCTATTAATCATGGTTCAAGAGGTGGCTTTACCTCACTGATTTTTTATTTGGAGTTCAATTCAGGTGAAAATGAATCGGCCACTGCAGGAGCAGCAGATATAACAAAGTATTTTCCTGTCACTTTACATTTCCAGCAGTTACTCACTTTTCTTGTTCTTGTGGACATGCATACTTCATACATTGGTCATAAATTTATTCATTTAAGCTCTAAAATATTGTTGTGTGTGTCATGTCCAAAATTAGGCTGAGATTACCTATTGTGGTGGGTCATCATAATGGTTGAGATTGTTTATCAAAAGAATACTGGAATAGTTCTTTGAGCCACTTTGTAAGCAATTCAGTTCATGTTGAATCAGCATACTTAAACTACATAAATTACTTTCAGAAGTTGGAAATATGTTGTGGCTGGAGTGGCGTGAAGGATTACCAAAAGATATCAAAGCATAAGATGATCAACATTTAAGCAACTATGAAAGTGAATATGTTAACAACAGAAACATAAATAAAAAACATCGCTAAACTCAGGCTGTCATAAATAGATCAACAAATAGTATTGGGAGTGTTGAGCGAGAAGGATGCGAATTAATCTTGGGGAACATGGAGTCATAGGCACAAATAGAGGTGAAGTGTGCCACTTCAAAAATTGAACCGCTAGTAGCTTTGATTCAAGCTTCACGCTAGGCTGTATTTCTTTTAGGGAAATGATAAAATAGATGATGACGCCTAGATGAATTTTTTTTACCATGGTGGACGGAATTAAACACAGCTTTTCACAAACTGGAACCTGAAAAATATGTATGGACGAGCAAAAGTTTTGGGCAGACTATTGGAAGGCATGTAAAAATGGAAAATCACTTCTATGTGAGATAAACAAAGGAAAGAGCCCCATTTGTTATTTGTTTGGTAATGTAGTCTTAAGAAGGTTAAAATTTTACCATTGCTAATATTGCTCACTTCTTTGTTTAATGAGCAATCCTTCTTTTCGTGGTGGTAATTCTATTGTTGAAATAGATACTTGTCCTTGTTTGCTTGAGTTGAGTTTCTTTCATAGGAATTGAGGCACATATTATACATGTTGTACTTAGACTATTTTCCAGGAACACTAGAAACTAGCATTTGAAGCTAATCTTCCATTCCTGGCACTATTGTAATGTTACTATTGCTTGCCTTTGCTTTGATTTGCAGGAAAGAACTCCTTAGGGCCATTGACTTGCGGCTAACTGCTGTTAAGCAAGACCTAGCAACAGCTTGTGCTCGGGCTTCTGCTGCAGGCTTCACCCTTGACACTGCCTCTGAACTCCTCCTGTTTGCCGATCATTTCGGTGCACCTCGCTTACAGTAAGTTCTTTTTCTTGATAGCCATGCATCTTTATCTGCATTTTTATTTTATTTCTTTTCATTTCCCTTTTTTCTGGTTTCCCCTCTCCTTAAGCATGTGAAGCTATTGTTTGAAACATATAGTCTGCACATTTTTTCTGAAGTTCTGAGATATATATAAATTCTCAAATTCCCATGTTTTGATCCTAAATAACATCTTTGATGGCTTAAAAAGCACAGGCCAGCTTTTGGTTACTGACAACATGAGAAATATAGGGTGTTATCACGATCTCTGAGAGGTTTAACTTAAAATTTGTGCAACCTTGCAAGTTGTGAAATCTTTTTTTGTTTTGGTTCTTTCTCAAAAGGTCTGCTCTTGTACGCCTGACCTGAAAGTGAATGAGTAAAAATCTTTTTTAGTTTTGGTTCTTTCTCAAAAGGTCTGCTCTTGTACGCCTGACCTGAAAATGAATGAGTCAAAAAGTAAGAAAAAACAAAATAGATCTGATCTCATCTTAATCATCTAAAGCGCTGGATTAGAGTCATGAGAAATCAAGTAGGTCAGCATGGTCTCAAGCCCCAACATAACTTCAAAATTTTGGTGCAGTTGAAGGGTCCTTTCATGTGACTGTGCAAGGAACTCAAAGAACTTCAGCCTTAACATGATTCCTAGTTTCTCCCAAACATAGGATAGGCTAACAGGTCAAGCTTGTACTTTGACATAACCAGGTCCTACTTGTAGTGTTCATTTAGAACTTGCTGCAACCTATTTTATCTTTGAAGACACTATTGAAGACCTGGATACTTCTTGAGCTCGCTATTAGTGTGATTGGTCATTCTGGGCTTATACTACAGCCTCTCTGATGTCTAGCAGCTTGCATTAGGTGTTAATGTAAACAGAAAAAGTTTTCATGATTTCAATCGTGTTATTGCTGTTCAGCAGGACTGAATGATCATAAGATCTATCTGTCAATTATTTTGATCTGAAAAACTTTCTGATATATTTTTATGTGATGTTGGTTTTCTAGTGAAGCATGTACCAAGTTCATCGCACTGTGGCAGAGGCGGACCGAGCTGATAAGTCATCCGCAGTCACCATCTCAGTTGATCCCACCACGATGGAAGGATCTTGATGATGCCCACCTCCGTGCCTCCTCTGGCTCTGATATGTCAATAGATGATCCTGAGATTGAGCCTGCTGAACCTCTCGGAGCAGCCATTGGTGGAACTACCACCAGGCCTCAGACCCACAAGTACACTAGCAAACAACCACTACAGGAACAACTACTACAGGAATCTGCTTCTGAGATAAATTCAATTGTTCAGTCCATGGAGAAAGATGTAAGCAAGGCCAAGGAGGATCCGTTTCCTAGTGCTGCATCTTCAGATGAGCTGGTTCAGCAATCTGCAACAGGGTCCAGACGGTTAAGTGTTCTAGACCGGATCAATCTCTTTGAAACCAAACAGAAAGAACAATCTGCAAATGCTGCAACCATTAGCAGCAGAACTTCTGGTGGAGCTGGAACCAATAAGGTGGTGGCAGGAAAGGGAGAGCACCGGAGGCTACCATCTGATGCATCTATTGAGAAGTTGGTATTGAGGAGATGGAGTGGTGCCAGTGATATGAGCATTGATCTCAGTAACAACAACAGTATCAGTAGCGACAGAAAGGAAAGTGGAACTGCTGCAGAGACTCCTACTTCATCTATCAGTCCAGAAGTTCAGTCTGGAAGTAAAACTGAAGAGGGGCCTGGGTTATTGAAAGACACAGCAACATCACAGCCTAGCTTGTGTCCTAAAGACAGCTCAACAGTCACACACATGTCTTCTTTGTCTTTATCCAAGGTCGAAACCAGACCCTCTCCTAACAATAGAGATGGAAGAGAAGATGACCTATTGAGAGAAGGTACAACAACATCCAACACTCGGTGTGGACAATCTATGGAGAGTGGTAATGGTGAGTCTCAAACAGAGTTTAGTATTTTGGTGGGTGGAGCACGGGTGAGCGGATTTGGTGATGTTGCTAAAAACCAAGCAAGTTCCAAAACTGTGTCAGAACCAGGGGAGGATGCTAATCCAAAAGACCAAACAGCTTCTCTGCCTCAATTTGACAGAGTTGTGATGTACAATATTGGAATGGAAGATCAAGCAGCTCCTGAAATTTCATCCAGGGCAGTGCCTGTAACACTGGTGAAGGCTAAATCAAAGGATCAAGCAGGAGCAGATACCGCTGGGAGGAAGATTCAAGCTCCATCAATAACCAAATTCAGGGCATTTGAAAGAACAGAAGATGGCGGAGCAAAACCAAACTATCCATTAGATTCCCGTTTTCAAGTTAAAGCTTCCTTGGAGAAGATGGAAGATAGTGCGTCACAGAGTGATCTGCCTTCAACATCACAGTGGAAAACAAATCCTGGAGATCAAGAGGGAGGGAGGAAAGAGGAAGCGACTTCTCATATGTCATTCAAGGATTCTGTAGAAGATGGATCAGGTTCCAAGAGAACACAGCTGTATGGTAGAACATCTGCTCCTGACCAGGGAAAAAAGGTGCAAGGAGGAAGAGATGAAAGGGCCGTTAATCAAGCAACAAGCATTCCAGTTTTCTCAGGAAAGAAGGCCAAGGGACAGGAGGATGTCCTTCAACTTCCTTCTATGCCCCTTGTAGATCAAGCTCAGTTAACAAGGCCATTGAAAGGAAACAATGAGCTGCAATTGAAGGCTGATGAATTAGAAAAGCTATTTGCTGCACACAAGCTCAGGGTTGACGGGGACCGCACAGCTTCCTCTCGGAGAAGCAAAACCATAGATGGTCAAGTGCTGAAGTCTGCTGAGAAAAGGCCAGTTGATGGTCCAACTGAGCAATTTTCAGAAGGGAACACGCCCAGCGAGAGTTTGAGCAATAGAGTGGAATTTGACTCTAATTTGCTTCTGAAGATGGTTGATAATTTAGATTCCGCCAATAGTATGAAGCAGAAGCTAGGCACCACCAGTCCATCAGATGATTCAAGAGGAAAACTCTATGAGAGATACGTGCAAAAACGGGAAGCGAAGCTGAGGGAAGAATCAGGGTCAAAAAGGGCCCAGAAAGAAGCAAAGATGAAGGCTATGCATGACAGCTTAGAACGTAGCCATGCTGAGATGAAGGCCAAACTTACTGGTTCGGCTGATAAACGAGATTCAATACTTGCTTATCGCCGTGCAGAAAAAAAGAAATCATTCAATGTTTACTCAGATATAAGAAACCTAGGGCAGGTACCAAACTCCTTTTCTTGTTAATATTGCTATATGTATCTATATCTTTGATTATTTTTGTCACCTGACCATTTTACTTAGCAGCTCTAGCTTTGACAGTGTATATCATGCAAACCTAACATTATTTGAGCCATGTGGAAAGGCCATGAAAAACATGATTCAGTTAGAAAGGCATAATTGTGGGTATATGAATTAAATTGCAAACGATGAGGTCTGAATCTCTTAAAGGCTGATGCTTTGATGCCATGTCTGTTGCAAAAATACACTACCCGAAATATTAGGAATACAATTGTAGTCTAGCAATGTGGATGAAGCAAACTCAACACCAGAGTTTTAAGTCTGTTTTACATTGGGCTTTTCTACTCGAGATGGCTGTAGAATATGCATGGCTTTGAAATTTAGACTTAACCTGTTCCTAGCTCACTTCAGTTGTGTGTCTCTACCAATTAGCGTTAAGTTAGCTTTCCACTTTTAGGTAAGGGGTGTTTGGCAGTTCGAAAGTGAATTGCAAATGTCTAAGTTACTTTGATTTGCAAATGACTTTCACATCCATGTCAGCATGTAAGTGAAATACATTGTTTGTTTGATCGAAATTATTGCTGAAAGTGCAATGTAGAGATGATGTGACAAAATAAGATTAATTTGTAAATATAGTTAAAATCATTTAATTAAAATTGGTCATCATTTTTATCACTTTCATGTGACTCCACTTTTTTAGGGAAAGTCAAAATTGCATTAAATCCTATGTGACAACTTTCTTGCATTTCTCTTTCATAACTACTTGCATGCAAACAAACACCTAAACTGTTAAAAGAAAGTCACTTTCTCACTTTCAAATCTTTCACTTGCATGCAAACAAACACTCCTAGTGGCTGATAAATTTTAAATTTCAGTTGCCTTTCTGTGTGTATTGCGGTGGGTGGGGTTGGGTGTTTGCTGAAGTAGCCATTTGTTCTATAGTTACCTAAATTTTATTCACATCTCAACTCAGCTGAACTTTGTAAAGTCACATTCTGCATGCTTCTACAAGAATAAGTAGTCTCTTTATTTTCTTTATTCTACAATATTCCATACAATGTTGGTCGCTTACTCTTGATCCTGTCAAGCTTGCTATATAGACCATTATTTTTTGTTTCCTTACAGAACTTTCTAGTATATTTGACCTATTAATGATTTTGGTGGGAAGCAGACAATAGAACTCCTCCAGAGAGAAGAAGATGTACAAGAGAGCCATCAGGTTATGTATGGCCTAGATCGATCTTATAGTGGTCAATTATCTGGTAATGAATCTTCTACAAGCTCCAAAAAGCTTGTGTCCAATAAAAGCTCATCATCATCCACACCTAGAACAGCAGCACCAATTCCCAAGCCATCTTCCAAAATCACCAACTCTGGTCCCATTCGGCGTAAAATGCAGCCTGAAAACCCACTTGCACAATCAGTTCCCAACTTTTCTGACCTTAGAAAAGAAAATACAAAGCCTGCGACAGGACCTAGCAAGGTGGCTTCCCGTGCACAACCAAGATATTTTGCTCGAAGAAAGAGTGCCATTGAAGAGGCAAATCTTGTCAAGGAAGAGAAATCACAGAGGTTCCACTCCATGAGGAAAAGTGTAGCCATCCCTGGTGAGTTGAAGGATCTCTCACCTCTCAGTTCTGATGGTGCCAATCTGACAGCATTGGATTTTCTGAAAGAGCAAACAGAGCAAAATGTCAATAAAATCCAGAAGAATAGTGAGTCGAAATCAGTTCTTAGGAAGGGTCGTGGAGTAGGTCCTGGTGCTGGAGGAGGATTATCTAAACTGAAAGGCTTTATGAAATCTGAGGCCCTGAAAGATGAAGAAGGTTTTGAAGTTCTGATAGACAAACGAGAGGATTTACCTGCTATGGTTGAAGAAGATGAAAAAGAATTTGATAGAACATATTGTGAAGAAAATTTTCAGGCCACAAGTTTTCCTGTTGAATCCAATAATGAAAATGGTGATCCTGGAGCAGAGATTGCTGATGATCTGAGATCACTATCTCAAGATCGTGACGATTCTAGTGCTATATGCTCCACTTTTAATCCCACTGCTGGATATGTGCAGGAGTCACCAGGGGAAAGCCCAGGATCATGGAACTCAAACATTCATCATTCATTTTCTTATGCACGTGATGCATCAGACGTTGATGCATCTGTGGATTCTCCTACTGGAAGTCCTGCATCATGGAATTCTCACCCGTTGAACCAAATGATGGAGACTGATGCTGCTCGTATGAGAAAGAAATGGGGGAGTGCTCAGATACCAGTTCTTGTTTCCAATACTTCACATCATCCCCACAAAGACGTCACTAAAGGGTTTAAACGGTTATTCAAATTTGGGAGGAAAAGTAGAGGTGCAGAATATCTAGTAAATGACTGGGCATCGGCATCTACAGCTTCTGAAGGTGATGATGATGCAGAAGATGTTAGGGAGCTGGGATCACGACCTTCAGAGGTATTGGGGAAGTCAAGAATGGGCTTCTCAGTTTCTGCTTATGAAGGCCTTAATAGCAGCGACACATTTCCTGAACAAGGTAAAATACATATTTATGGATGTACACGCACGCACGCATTCTCCAGTTACTTTGTGTTTTTGCTATTGTTAATTTGCTGCTTGTTGTTCTGACACAGCACAATTAGTTCAGGTGTGCATTCTTTATCGTGATTCTTGAGGCCTATTTCTGAATAGTTTTAGAGTATATTGAACATATTATGGAAATCAGCAGGTAATTCATCAGATGATGATGCTAAGGTATGTCATGAAATTTAGTACTGAAACTCTCAAATGATGATGCTAGCGTGTACCATGAAATTTGGTACTGAAACTCTTAGACATAGGTTAGCTGAAGAAAGATGAAAATAAGAAAATGTCTGTCTTAAGGTAAATTTTAGGAAATAAACCAAACTTTTGGCTAGTTGGTTTATTCCTCAAAGATCTATTGATCGTTCTTAGTTTAGGAATACAAATCCTTAAGCTTTTGGCTTATATTGCACTTTAGAGAAAGCATTGTTCCATAAAGCAGAGATTATAGAACTTTTCTATAGCAAGCACGTTGTTCACAAAAGTGTATTTGATTTGCCTTATAAACACCTTGAAGCTTTAAATGTGACCAAGGCAACTAGAGGCATAAATATTTTACTATTGTCACCTCGGGACACGCTTTATGCCTTACATGTTCTTATAGAATGCGCGGTTTTTAATTTCTGTTTCTTTCCTACTCATTATACACGTGCGCTTATGATTATCAGCATAAGCGAGATTCTTTGCTATCAAGAATTGGCAGCAGAGACATTGCAATGCTAATTTTGAGAATCTCTCCTAGAAGAATGGAGGAATTTAGGAATGACTACCAAACAACAATCATATGTGAGCTGCACGTCATTCTTGGGCAAGGCAGCATATGTAAGACAGACCTTTTATGGAATCTAATATTGTAAGTAGCTATGTTTGATGGCCTGTCTTCTTGATCATACAGTTGGAAAACATTACTCATGGAGCACCCCCCTTAAGTTATCTTGGTTGAATCATTACTCATGGAAAACCACCTGAACTTTTCTAGCTTGAGTCTAGACAGAAAGTAAATAAACTTCCTATATTAAACTGAACATCCATCTATAAGGAAGTTTCTAGGGAGAAAGGTCAATTAAAACACACGGCCAACCAAATAAGCAGCTGGCTTAGACCATTTTATGACATTCACCTAACCACCTTTGTATGTTAGTAATGCAGTTTATATTGTGATGCTCCAAACATTTTCTCCAAGAACTTTTTTTCAAAATGAACCCAATTACCTTGTTTTTCAAAATAACCGACTCTCTTAACTTTAATTTTCAGAAACCGACCCACTTTCTCGCCACGTCAGCTTCGTGGCGAGAAAGTGGGTCGGTTTAAAAAAATTTGAGTTCGTAATTAGTCGGGGTTGGGAACCCCGACTAATTAGCGCCTCTGGGCTGCCGAGGCCCAACCAAATGGTCGGGGTTACCAACCTCGACGCAAATATTTGGCTGACCGGACAAATGGCCAAATGGTCGGGGTTGGCAAATGG